>CM022302.1:527921340-527943187 GCA_011799875.1 Thinopyrum elongatum
GGGCCAGGCGACACCCGTGGGGGCACACCCGGGCCGCGTGCCGGGGCAGCGGCATGCCACCATGCTTCCTTGAAGCGTAGGAGGGCCCACAGCACACACCTGTGCGGCATTGCTACCCCCCCCAGGTACCCCGTCCCATCAACCCTGACACAGATACCGAGGGATCTAGGCCCTTTGACTTTCGCCGGACGGGATGACAGTGGTGGAACTTTTCACATGGTGTAAGACCACCCCCATAGCTACACCCGCCGAAACCGGTCTACCGGCCCAACACCCATCCGATTCCCTGCCTTTCGGCACGACGTGGCGTTCCTTTCCCCCCTCGTGACACGATGGCAGCGAGCCCATGGGGGGGCACACCCGGAGCCGCATGGTCGGTGCCTGCGCTTCGCCACCACGCCTTCCTAAGCGTGAGAGGCCCATCCATAGACACCCTGCCGTATTGCTATCCCCCACCAGGTACCCTGTCCGTCGAATCCTGACACAGACGCCGCGGCCGATCTAGCCCTTTGACTTTCAGCGGACGGGGTTTGACCGGTGGACCTTTTCACCGGTTTCGTACGACCAGCCCATAGCTACACCCCCGAACAATCGTACTCTACACAACCCACCCCAAATTCACTACGGTGGGCCCAACATGGTCTTTCCACCTCCTTCCTTCCCCCTCCCTTCCTTTTCCGCTCCGTGACACAGCAGGCGCGACGCCTATGAGGGGGGGCACACCCCGGCAGCCGCGTGACGGCGCCTGCCTCAACGTTCCACACAGCGTAGGAGGGCCCACCGCAACACCTGGCGGCATTGCTACCCCCCAGGTACCCCCGTCCGTTAACCTGACACGGACGACCGAGATCTAGCCCTTGACTTTCGGCCGGACGGGATTTGACTGGGGACCATTTTCACATGCGTTGTCATAGACACAGCCTCAAATCTAACACCCACCGAACATGGTACCCGGACCACCCAACCCCAAGAATTCATGCCGTGTCGGCCCAAAACATAGGAGCTGTCACCGTCCGTGACACGAATGCAAGGCAGTGAACCCGTTGGAAGGGCCACACCCAGAGCCACGTGCAGGTGTGCCTTGCGCCGCACCACAATCCTCACACTGTAGGAGTGCCCACGCAATCCTGGGCGGCATTGCTACCCACCCGACCCCATAGTACCGTCCTCAACCCTGACATAGAAACGACACGCCGGATCTAGGCTTTGACTTCGCCCGACGGGTTTGACTTGGGACCTTTTACACTGGTTGTCAATAGGTCCAGCCATATACACCCCCAACACGGTTACCAGGCCCACCCACCCCAAGATTCCTCATGTCGGTACGACGTGGCAGTTCCCCCCCCCCGCGTGACACGGCAGCGGCGACGCACGAGATGGTGGGCACACCCCGGAGCGCGCGGCCGCGGGTGCCTGCCCGCCCTGCGCCACCACTACTTTCCACTCCCAATACGTAGGAGGGCCCACGAACACCTGGCGGCATTGCACTACCCCCCCCAGGTACCCCTCCCGTCTAACCCTGACACAGACTACGCCAGATATAGCCAATTGATTTGCCCGGACGTGGTTTGACGTTGGACCTTTTCACCTGTGTCATAGACCAGACCATACACACAACCCGCACAACAGGTCCGGCCCAACCACCCCAAGATTCCTCCGTGTCGGCCCGAATGTGGCCGTTCCCCCCTCTGTGACACCGGCGCACGTCAGGACCCGTCGAGGGGGGGCACACCCCCAAACCAACCGGTGCCAGGGTGCATGCGCACTGCCACCCACGCTTCCACAAGCTAGGAAGGGCACAAAGCACACCTGCGGCATTGCTACCCCCCAGGTACCCGTCCCGTCTAACTGACACAGACGACCGTTGGATCGAGCCCTTTGACTTTCGCGCGACAGGGTTGACCGATGGACCTTTTTCACCTAGTTGTCATAGACCAGCACATAGCTACACCCCGAACATGGTCCCGGCCAAGCCAACCCAAGAATCCCTTGTGTCGGCCCTGGACGTGGTTGTTTCCACTCTTTGACACAGACTGCAGCGATGCCCGTTAGGGGTGCACACCCAGGAGCCGCAGCCGGGTGCGTGCGGCCTGCCAGAGAACCACATGGGTAGGGAGGGCCCACCGCCAACACCTGGCGGCAATGCTACCCCCTCCCCAGGTACCCTTTCCCGTCTCCCCTGACACAGACGACCGTCGGATTCTATGACTTTGACTTTCGCCGGAAGCCGGTTTGAACGGTGGACCTTTTCACCTGGTTATCATAGAACCAGCCCATAGCTACACCCACAACATGTCCCGGCCCAACACCACCCCAAGATTCCCTCCGTGTCGGCCCGACGTGGCCGTTTCCACCACGTGACATGTGCGGCAGCGACGCCCGAGGGGGGGCACCCCGGAGCCACGTGCCGGGTGCTCCTCCTGCCACCACGCATCCACAAGCGTAGGAGGACCCAGCGCAACACACTGGCGGCATTGCTACCCACCCAGGGGCTACGCGTTCTGTCTAACCCTGACCCAGCACCGTCGGATCTAGCCCTTTGACTTTCGTGGATGGGATGTGACCGGTGGAACTTTTCACATGGTTGTCATAGAACAGCCCATAGGTACACCCCCGAAGATGTTCCCGGGCCAACCACACCCCAAGATTCCTCCAGTCGGCCCGAAGTGGCCATTTCCTTCCCCCCTCCGTGACACGGCGGCGGGAGCATGCACGTGAGGGGGGCACAACCCGGGAGACGGTGCCCGGGTGCCTACGCGTGCAACCACGCTCCCACAAGCGTAGTGGGACCCACGCAACATCATGGCCGGCATGCTTACCCCCCAGGTACAACCCGTCCCGTCTAACCCTGACACAGACGACCGCCGATCTAGCCTTTGACTTTGCGGACGGGGTTTGGTCCGGTGGACCTTTTCACCTTGTTGTCATAGACCGCCCATAGCTACACCCCGAACATGGTCCCGGCCCACCCACCCCAAGATTCCCTCCGTGTCGGCCCGACGTGGTCGTTTCCCCCCTCCGTGACACTCGGCAGCGACGCCCGTGAGGGGGGCACACCCCGGAGCCACGTGCCGGTGCTTGCTCCTTGACCCCATGCTTTCGAAAGCGTAGGAGGGCCCACAGCAACACCTGGCACGCATTGCTACCCCCCCAGGGGTACCACTCGTCCCATCTAACCCTGACACAGACGACCGGCGGATATAGCCCTTTGACTTTTCGCCGGCACGGGGTTTGACCGGTGGACCTTTTCACCTGTTGTCATAGCCCAGCCCATAGCTAACACCCCCGAACATGGTCCTGGCCCAACCCACCCAAAGATTCCCTCCGTGACGGCCAGATGTGGCCGTTTCCCCCCCCTCCATGACACGACGGCAGCGATGCCGTGAGGGGGGCACACCTCGGAGCACGTGTCGGGTGCCTGACCGCCTGCCACCACGCTTCATAAGCGTAGGAGGGCCCACCACAGCACCTGAAGCATGCTACCCAGAGGTACCCTGTCCCGTCTAATCCTGACACAGACGACCGCCGGATCTAGCCCTTTGATTTTGCCGGACGGAGTTTGCCCTGTCGACCTTTTCACCTGGTTGTCATAGAACAGCCCATAGCTACAACCCCCGAACAACGGTCCCGGCCCAACCCACCCCAAGATTCCTCCGTGTCGGCCCGACGTGGCTGTTTACCCCCTTCCGTGACATGGCGGGCATCGAAGCCCGTGCGGGGGGCACAACCCGAAACCGCGTGCGGGTGCCGCGCCTGCCACCCCACGCTTCCACAAGCATAGGAGGGCCATCCGCAACACCGGCCGGCATTGCTACCCCCCCCGGTACCCCGTCCCGTCTACACCCTGACACAGACGACCGCAGGATCTAGCCCTTGACTTTCGCCGGACGGGGTTTGAACCGGTGGACCTTTTCACTGGTTGTCACAGCACCAGCACATAGCTAACACCCCCGAACCTTCCCTCCGTGTCGGCCTAGTGGCCGTTTCCCATCACGGCAACGGCGGAAGAGGGAGCCCGTTTAGGGGTGCACACCCCCGGAGCCGCGTGCCGGGTGCGCGCGCTGCCCGCACGCATCGACATGCGTAGGAGGGCCAACCATAACACCTGGCAAGCAATGCTTCCTACCCCCCCAGGTAACCCTGTCCGTCTAACCCGGACACAGACAAATGCGGATCTAGCACTTTGACTTTTCGCCGGACGGGGTTTGACCGGTGGACCTTTTCACCTGGTTGTCATAGACCAGCCCATAGCTACACCAACCGAACATGGTCCCGGCCCAACCCACCCAAAGATCTCCCTCCGTGTCGGCCCGACGTGCCGTTTTCTTCCCCTCCGTGACACGGCGGCAGAGAAGAGGGCCCACCGCCAACACCTGGCGGCATTGCACCCCACCCCAAGGTACCGCGCTCCCGTCTAAACCTGGCACAGACGACCGCCGGATCTAGCCCCTTTTGCATTTCGCCGGAAGGGATTTTGACCGTGGTGGAACTTTTACAGATGGTTGTCATAGAACGAGCCCCACACTACACCCCCGAACACGGTCTCCGCCGGAAAACCCACCCCAAGATTCCCTCCATGTCGGCCCGACGTGGCCGTTTCACCCTCCGGACATGCGGCAGCGACGCCGTGAAGGGGGGCAACCCCGAGCCGCGTGACCGGGTGCCTACGCCTGGAACCACGCTTCCACAACGTAGGAGGCCACTGCAACAAACTGGCGGCATTTGCTAACCCCCAGGTACCCCCGGTCCGCCGTCTAACCCTACACAGACGACCACCGGATCTAGCCCTTTGACTTTCGCCTGACGGGGTTTGCCGGTGGACCTTTTCACCTGGGTTGTCATAGAACCGCCCATAGGTACACCCGAACATGGTCCCGGCCACACCCACCCCAAGATTCCCTCCGTGTCGGCCCGACGTGGTCATCTCCCCCTCCGGGACATGTCGGCAGCGACGCCCGTGAGGGGGGACACACCGTGCAGCCGCGTGTCGGGTGCGTGGCTGCCACCATGCTTCCTGAAGCGTAGGGGGCCCACAGCAACACCTGGCGGCATTGCTACCCCCCAGGTACCCCGTCGCGTCTAACCCCCCTTTGCCACAGACGACCGCGGATCTAGCCCTTTGACTTTCGCCGGACGGGGTTTGACCGGTGGACCTTTCACCTGGTGTCAATAGACCAGCCATAGCTACTCCCCGAACACGTTCCCGGCCCAACCCACCCAAAGATTCCCTCCTGACAGCCTGACGTGGCCATTCCCCCACCAAAAAGAGGAAAAGGACCCCTCACACCACTTCCTCCACTGGCAGCGATGCCGTGATGGGGGAACACCCCGGAGCCACGTGTCCGGAGGTGCGTGCGCACTTGCCACCACGCTTCCATAAGCGTAGGAGAGGGGCCACCACAGCACATGGCCGCATTCTACCCCCAGGTAACCCGTCCTCGTTAATCCTGACCCAGACAAACCGCACGGATTAGCATTTGACTTGCGCAGGACGGGGTTTGACCGGTGGACATTTCACCTGGTTGTCATGGAACCAGCCAATATCTAAACCCCCGAACACGGTCCCGGCCCACCACCCCAAGGATTCCCCTCCGTGCGGCCCGACGTGGCCGTTACCCCCTTCCGTGACATGGCGGCAGCGACGCCGTGAGGGGGGCAACCCCGGAGCCGCGTGCCTGCGCTCTGCCACAACGCTTCCCCAAGCGTAGGAGGGCCCCACCGCAAACACTGGCGGCATTCCTCACCCCCAGGTACCCGTCTCGTGTTACCCGACACAGACGACCGCGGATCTAGCCCTTGGACTTTCGGCGGAAGGGATTTGACGGTGGATCTTTCACATGGTTGTCATAGACCAACCCATAGCTACACCCCCGAACACGGTCTCGGCCAAACACACCCAAAAAGATTCACTCCGTGTCGGCCGAGTGGCCGTTTCCCCTACCCGTGACACGCGGCGGAGCGACGCCTGTGAGGGGGGGCACACACCCGGAGCCACGTGCGAGTGCCTGCGCCTGCACACCACGCTTCCAATAAGAGTAGGAGGGCCCACCACAGCACTGGCCGCATTGCTACCCCCCAAGGTACCCTGTCCCGTCTAATCCTGACACAGACGACAGTCGGATCTAGCCCTTGACTTTCGCCGGACGGGTTTGACCGGTGGACCTTTCACAGTGTTGTCATTAGACCAGCCATAGCTACACCCCCAAACACCGTTCGTCCAACCCACCCCAAGATTCCCTCGTGTCGGCCCCGACATGGCTTACCCCTCCGTGACATGGCGGGCAGCGACGCCGTGAGGGGGGGGCACACCCCGGAGCCGTGGTGCCGCGTTGCCTGCACCTGCCACCACTTCCACAAGCGTAGGAGGGCCCACGCAACACCTGGCGGCATTGCTACCCCCCACCTACCCGTCCGTCATAACCTGACACAGACGACCGCGGATCTAGCCCATTGACTTTCGCCAGAGGGAGTTTGACGGTTACCTTTTCACAGGTTGTCATAGACCAGCACATAGCATAACACCCCGAAAACGGTCCCGGGCCCCCAAACCACCCCAAGGTTCCCTGTGTCGGCCCGACGTGGCCGTTTCCCCTCCGTGAAACGGGGCAGCAGAACCCGTGAGGGGGGGGCACACCCCGGGAGCGTGCGGGTTGCCTGCGCCTGCAACCACGCTTCCACAAGCGTAGGAGGGCCCACTGCAACAAACCTGGGGCATTGCTACCCCCCAGGGACCCCGTCCCGTCTAACCCTGACACAGACGACCGCCGGATCTAGCCCTTTGACTTTCGACCGGAGGGTGTTTGACCGTGGACCTTTTCACTGGGGTGTCATAGAACAGCCCATAGCTACACGACCCGAACACGGTCCGGGCCCAACCCACCCCCAAGATCTCTCCGTTAAGCCCGACGTGGCCTTTTCCCCTCTCCGGACGTGGCAGGACTCCCGTGAGGGGGGCACACCCCAGAACCGAGTGCCGGGGGTGCAGCGCTCACCACGCTTCCACAAGCGTAGGGAGGGCCAACTAACACCTGGCGGCATTGTACCCCCAGGTACCCCGTCCGTCTAACCTGACACAAACGAACGGGATTAGTCACCTTTGCTTTGCCCGACGGGGTTTGACCGGTGGACCTTTTCACCTGGTTGTCATAGACCAGCACATAGCTAACCCCCGAACAAGGTCCGGCCCAACACCCCAAGATTCCCTCTATGTCGGAATGACGTGGTGTTTCCCACTCCGTGGCACGGCAGGAAGCGATGCCCGTGAGGGTGCACACCCGGAGCCCACATGCCGGGTGCGTGCGCCTGCCAGCACGCATAAACAGCGTAGGAGGGCCACCACAACACCTGGGGCAATGCTACCCCCCAGGTACCCGTCCCGTCTAACCCTGACAAAGACGACGCCGGATCTAGCCTTGACTTTGCCGGAGGGGTTTGACGGTGGACCTTTCACCTGGTTGTCATAGCCCAGCCATAGCTACACCCCGAAATGGTCCCGGCCCAACACCCCAATATTCCCTCCGTGTCGGGTCTACGTGGCCGTTCCCCCTCTTGACACGGCGGCAGAGCGACTCCCGTGAGGGGGGCACACCCCGGAGCCGTGCCGGGTGCCTCCGCCTGCCACCACGCTTCCACAAGCATAGGAGGGCCCATCGCAACACCTGGCGACATTGCTACCCCCCCAGGTACCCCGTTCCGTCTAACCCTGACACAGACGACCGCCGGATCTAGCCCTTTGACTTTCGCCGGACGGGATTTGACCACTGGAACTTTTCACATGGTTGTCATAGAACTGCCCATACCTACACCCCCGAACACGGTCCCGGGCCAAACCACCCCAAGATTCCCTCCGTGTCGGCCCGACATGGCCGTTTCCCCCCTCCGTGACACGGCGGCACCGACGCCCGTGATGGGGGGCTCACCCCGGAGCCGCGTGCCGGGTGCCTACTAAGGGAGTCCTAGATTTAGGGGTCCTCGGGCGTTCGGGCTACGTGACGTGGGCCGGACTGATGGGCCATGAAGATACAAAACAGAAGACTCTCTCCCGTGTCCAGCTGGAACTCTCCTTGGCGTGGATGGCAAGCCTGGCGTTCGATATGAAGATTCCTTTCTCTGTAACCGACTTTGTACAAACCCTAGTCTCCTCCTCTGTCTATATAAACCGGAGGGTTTTAGTCCGTAGGGGCAATCATAATCAGACAGGCTAGACTTCTAGGGTTTTAGCCATTACGATCTCATGGTAGATCAACTCTTGTAATACTCATATTCGTCAAGATCAATCAAGCAGGACGTAGGGTATTACCTCCATAGAGAGTGCCCGAACCTGGGTAAACATCGTGTCCCCCGTCTCCTGTTACCATCGGCCATAAACGCACAGTTCGGGACCCCCTACCCGAGATCCGCCGGTTTTGACACCGACATTGGTGCTTTCATTGAGAGTTCCATTGTGAAGTCGAAGATAGGGTTGATGGCTCGCCTTGTTTTCAAGGACAATATCACCTCCGGAGGAGCCCTGGCCTCAGGCCAAAACCTCCAGCTGGGCGGCTTTATCATGACCGCCCGTCCGGCCGTTAAGCCGATGATTACTTCTCGGGTCATCGAAAATCGCCTCCGCGTTGACTCCGAATACTCCAAATGGATGGATCCGACGGAGTTGTCGTCTTTAAACAAACTCCTGGATCGCATTGCCGCCTTGGGGGTCATTACAGACTACGATCGGATTGGGCTTAAACCCGATCAGAGAGAAATCAAATCTCCACCGATCACCCATTAGATAGCGGTGGTAGAAGAGCAAAACAACAACTCTTCCCCTGTGTTGAGGACGAACTATGTTCGGATTTCCGAGCTCGAAGAGCCGGATACCTGTCTGCGGAACGGCACGACCTATCCTCCGAACCTAGAATCGAATGATGTTCCGGAAAAATCAGTCGATATCCCGGAGCCCGAATTATTAAGCTCGGAAGTTTCTCAAACTCCGGATCCTAAACTGGGTCAGGGTTCGGATTCAAAGACACCCACCCACCCAGACAGACGCGACCTCATGTACGTACGACAACAGTCTCAGGAAACAGTCCATCACTTTTGGGCCAGATTCCTCCTTGTCAAAGACAAGACTGAAGATTGCCGCCGCGAAGACGTGATCTCAGCATTCTTCAACAATTGCACGGACGAAGGAATCCTCAATGCCATCAACTGCCGTCGCATATCACACTTCGCTGACTTGGCAACCATAGTACAGAAGTACTGCGCAATGGAAAGCGCCTGGAAAACTCAGGCAGCTCATCAGGAACCACTGGTTTCCACTCAACCCCTCGTCCGAGCAAAAAGGATGCACCCCCATGGGGTGCCCGACCCAATAGTAAAGAAATCCAAGCCTATTACGGGGCGTAGAACCGTTCTGGAGGGATGGCTCGATAGGCCATGCAAAATACACACAACATTGGATACCGTACCAACTCAGAGCCTTAGAGCATGTTGGATACTCTAGCAAGTGGCCAAGAGCGGCGCGGGTATCCTCACCAAAAACACCTCAGAACAACACCCCCCGGAAGACGACGGCCTCAGAGTATTGACGGTCTTCGAGACCTTCGCTTCAAACAATAGGCGCAAAAGGGCACTCTGCGACCTCGCCGAAGTCTGCCAAGTCGCAACAATAAACACCTGGAACCACATGGCCATAACTTTCGATGCCAGTGACGAACCAAAATCCAGGACAGTCCGGGCACCAGCTGCCTTGGTCCTCAGTCCAATCGCAGATGGCTTTCGGCTCACCAAAGTACTCATGGACGGCGGCAGCGGGCTAATCCTCATCAAAGAGGACACGCTCAACAAAATGGAAATAGACAGGAGCCGCATCGAGCAAAGTAGCACGATCTTCCGAGGAATCATTCCCAGTCAGGAGGTGCGGTGCGCGGGAAAAATCACATTCGATGTGGTATTCGGCACACCGGAGAATTACCGGTCCAAAGAGATGACCTTCCAAGTGGCCCCTTTCAACAGTGGATATCACGCCCTATTGGGGCGAGATGCATTTACACGCTTCCAAGCTATACCTCATTACGGGTACATGAAGCTCAAGATGCCCGGGCCTAATGGTATTATCACCCTTTCCAGTGATCCTGACATAGCACTCCGCGCCGAAAACAAAACCGCATCCCTGGCCCTCAAGGCATTGTCCGAAGCCCTCGCGACCGAAGAATTAGCCGCACTGCGCTCCACGGTGGATACGGACGGCGTAATCCTAGACAAGCGACCCAAATCCACCTCCTTCAAACCAGCAGACGAAATCGTCAAATTCCAGGTCCACCCAACGGACCCCAAGAAGACAGCCTCTATCGGGGCACAGCTGGACCCAACGGTTGACGCCGCATTACGAGCGTTCCTACGCGAAAATTGGAACATATTTGCCTGGCACCCTTTTGATATGCTAGGAATCCCACGCAGGTTGGCCGAACACAGCCTCAATATATCGAGGGGACACAAGCCGGTCAAACAAACACTGCGGCGCTTTTCCAAACCCAAACGACAAGCTATGGGGGAGGAGCTGGCCAAGTTAATCGAGGCCGGATTCATCAGAGAAATAAAACATCCAGACTGGCTAGCAAACCTGGTGATGATACAAAAGAAGGATAAATCCTGGCGCCTATGCGTCGATTTCAAGGACCTCAACAAAGCCTGCCCCAAGGATCCCTTCCCCCTCCCCCGCATCGATCAGATCACAGATGCTACTGCAGGACACGACTCACTGTGTTTCCTCGACGCATACTCCGGATACCTTCAAATCAAAATGAAGGAGTCCGATCAAGCCGCAACGGCTTTCATTACCCCATACGGGCCTTTCTGCTTCAACACTATGCCTTTTGGTTAAAAACGCCGGCGCTACCTACCAACGCATGATTCAAACATGCCTGGAGAAGCAAATCGGCAAGACAGTTGAAGCATACGTGGATGATGTCGTCATGAAAACTAGACACATCGAGTCATTAATAGACGACTTACATCTCACATTCGACAACCTCCGTGCATATGACATCAAGCTCAATCCGGAAAAGTGCATTTTCGGTGTTCCCGCTGGAAAGCTACTGGGCTTCATTGTTTCCAGTAGAGGAATTGAGGCAAATCCAGCCAAAATTCAAGCTTTGTCACAATTGGCTATACCAACTAACCTTAGACAGGTCCAAAAACTAGCCGGATGCGTGGCAGCTTTAAGCCGCTTTATCTCCAGACTCGGAGAAAAAGCATTGCCACTCTATCGCCTTCTCCGACACACCGATCACTTCGAGTGGACGGATGCAGCAACGGCCGGACTGGAAGAAATAAAGGCTCTTTTGGCAAGAAACCCAATCCTGGCCCCGCCAAACATCGGCGAACCAATGTTGTTATACATCTCCGCGACTAACCGGGTGGTGAGCGCAGTGCTCGTCGTTGAACGACAGGAGGACGGACACAAATTCCCGCTTCAGAAGCCGGTATAATATGTATCCACTGTCCTCACACCTTGCAAATCCCGGTACCCTCATTACCAAAAGATAGCATACGCGGTCTTCATGGCATCCCGGAAGCTACGACACTACTTCCAAGAATGCTCGATCACGGTGGCTTCCGAAGTACCACTCAATGACATAATAAACAACCGCGACGCTACGGGCCGGATTGCCAAATGGGCCATTGAGCTCCTGCCATTCGACATAACGTATAAACCGCGCCGAGCCATTAAATCCCAAGTGTTGGCTAACTTCATCGCCGAATGGACACAGGCCGAACTCCCTAAAGAGTACGGCACATATTCCAACTTGGTCATGTACTTCGATGGCTCTAAGATGCTGGCCGGTTTGGGAGCGGGCGTCGTCTTAACATCCCCAATGGGAGACACAGTCCAGTACGTACTCCAAATCTTATATACAGACTCCAATAATGCAGTCGAATACGAGGCCTTACTGCATGGTCTTCGGATGGCCATCTCCATGGGCATACAACGTCTGGAGTTGCGCGGGGATTCAAATCTCGCAATATCCCAAATAAATGGAGACTTTGATGCAAAAGATCCAAAAATGGCGGCCTATCGTAATGCCGTACTCAAAATATCAGCCCGGTTCGAGGGACTCGAGTTCCATCATGTGGCTCGAGAAAGTAATCAAGCGGCGGATGTCCTTGCTCGCATGGGAGCCAAGCGCGACCCCGGCCCGCCTAATATCTTTCTGGAACGGCTCTTCAAGCCATCCGTGGTGTGGCAGGATGAATGCGGCAACACTAGCCCGAACCCGATCATATCCCCCGAGTCCGAGCACAATACCGATATCATCGGGGGCTCAGCCACCGAAGCAACACCTTCGGCCCATCTCATAATGGTAGTAATTGCCCCATGGACCGAAGCCTTCTTGGCCTACCTTAATATGTGAGAGCTCCCTGAGGATCCTAACGAGGCTCACTTCATTGTCCGGCGCTCGAAAGCCTACAAGGTCCATGACGGTGAGCTCTACAAGAAAAGCGATACCGGAGTCCTTCAATGATGTATCTCCGAAGAAGAGGGGCGGCAGCTCCTGGCCGAAATCCATGCTGGCCTTGGCGGTCATCACGCCGCAGCTCGGGCCCTTGTGAGTAAAGCCTTCCGTATAGGTTTCTTTTGGCCTACGGCCTGAGCAGATGCACAGGACCTTGTCCAACGTTGTGTCGGATGCCAGCTTTTTGCTAATCAAAGCCATATGCCGCCTACTGCGCTACAAACAATCCCCATTACATGGCCTTTCGCAATCTGGGGGCTTGATATGGTCGGACCCCTTAAAGGGGGAAGCCACAAGAAAAAATACCTGCTGGTCATGGTAGATAAATTCACTAAGTGGATTGAGACCAAACCGGTTAAAACGACCGAAGCCGGACCAATGATAGACTTTATATCCGGTGTCGTACACTGTCATGGTGTTTCACACAGTATTATCACAGACAACGGCTCTAAATTTATAGCCGACGAGGTGAAAACCTGGTGCGCTAACGTGGGCATCAAGCTCGATTATGCCTCCGTCTATCACCCGCAAACAAATGGTCAAGTTGAACAAGCCAATGGTCTTATTGTGAGTGGCATTAAGCCCAGACTAGTGCGGTCTTTGAAAGAATCAGACAAGCACTGGGTTGAGGAGCTTGACTCTGTACTCTGGGGCCTGCGGACCACGCCCAACCGCACTACCGGATACACACCGTTCTTCATGGTGTACGACACAGAGGCCGTGTTGCCCTGCGACATTATGCATGACTCACCACGAGTGCGCATGTATGAAGAGAGAGAGGCCGAGCTTGATCGGCAGGACAGCTTAGATGCCCTAGAGGAGGAGCGCGGAGTTGCAAAGGCCCGTTCCGCATTGTATCAACAACAGGCTCGCAGGTATCACAGCAGAGAAGTGCGGGCCAAGACTTATAATGTTGGCGAACTCGTTCTACCCTTGCCAGAGAAGAAAAAGGACAAACTCAAGCCCAAATGGGAGGGTCCCTTCATCATTGATGAAGTTCTCACTGGAGGAGCATACCGACTGCGTGATGCATCATTCAATCGCTTGGAGCCGAACCCATGGAACGCCGCCAAACTCCAAAGATTCTACGCCTAGAGCCGGACTCTTTGTTCGTCTTCTTCTCCCTTTTTGTCCATTACCTTTTTTTCCTCTCTTTCATTTTTTTTCTAGCTTTAAGCTCTTGAGCGGCTAAACCGCGCACCTATGACGTACACATCCTTGAATATGTACATCCATAATACCTGGGGGCTTCTTTTACAAAAGCTTATTATTATTATTATTATTTTCCGAGCATCAAGCTGACCACATATGTGTCTTTTCCTCATATGTACCTTTTCTTCGCCATTATATGCATCGTTATGACTTAAGTTTTGGCCAAGCTGGGTTGCCTGGCTCCTGTGCTTATGCCCTACGTTCCCGTTAGTTCGGCTAGGGCATAAATGGAGCACCTATGCGATTGTTACTGCCGGGTCATCCGGATGTGGACCTCAGACTGGGTGAAGCCGAAAGCTAGCGTTCTTAAGGGAATATTCGGTCGGCGGACTAAAGATGTTTTTTTCAATCATTACACTATGAACCCCCAGATGCTATGTATACTGCGATTTTTTAATCACAGTTCGGACATGAACATTAACGCATGTTCACCCAGGGAAAGGAACCCTTAACGGAACTATTCTCTCTGGAAGATGTTTCTTACGATCATACCTAATATAACATAGCTAGCCGGATACAACTTGTCTGTTCAAGCAACTATGACCCCTACGCCTGGTTTCCACGCATACCCCGGTTTATATTACCGTGCGGGTATTCGGAAACACTCCGCACCTTCGGGTCCGGAGGTCGAAGCGAAAAGGTCTGCCATGACAATCGTTTTACAATCCGACTAGGGACAAATTTCCAATCGAAGCACATAGTCACATAGACTCAAAAGCTTCTTCCTCTATGCCATCCCACAGGCTGTCTAGCTTACAATCCTATTGGGACAATTCGGCGGCTACCTTTACTTGGTCATATACTAAACTAACTGGAACCTCTTTTCCGTCTGATCCTTGAGGTCCGACCCGAGCCATATGATTCGGATCAAGCTTGGTATACCGTGTTTTCACCATGGCCCAGGCCTCTCGCGCACCTTCTCGGAAGGCCGATATCTTCCATAAACGGAAGCGCCTCCGCGCTCCTTTGAATAGCTGCACAAGTTCCTCCATACTTCCTGGAGGGGCACGGATGGCCACAAGGCCTTGGCAACACTCCGCATTGCCTGCCGAGCTCGCTCGAGCGTTTGCGACAGCTCTTGTAGTAGATCGCCTGAAGATCCGGACATTTCCTCTTCGAGACGGCCGGTCAGCATACCTGCAGACATAAATCTGTCAGTTCCTTTCCTCGCCGAATTACACGGAGGTAAGTTTGAAAGCATACTGAATATGCCGCCTCGTAGCCTCTTATTTTCCTTCACGGAGTCAGCTAGCTGGGCTCGCACATCTTTCAGTTCTTCGCCCAGCAGGGTGTTGGAATCCTGCAGCTTGTTTTTATCCTCCCTGACACGTGTCAGCACACGTTCGCCCACGGCCAGTAGCCTTTTGGCTTCTTGTTTATCCTCTTGCTCGATTTCAAGTGCCTCCTTCAGCTGATCTGACGATCCTGCCATGAGATATGCAACACTGTTAGCATTGCTGGTATATGATTATATTTTCTCGATGGAGGGGAACATTACCAGGCGACGCCTTCTTGGATTTCTCTAATTCGGCGGTGGCAGTAGTTAGCTGAGTCTGACACTTTTCTAGTTCTTGAGACAGCAGGTTGTTCTTCTCTGTAAGAACCTGGTTATACAATGATCCTTAAATCAGTTGTATCCACTGCTTCAAGTCTCGGGGGCTACTGGTATATAGTTATCAGGTTTGTACGATGTGAACTTACCCGCATATCTTTCAAATGCTGGTCTGTGACTCTGGCAAGCCCGTCTCGAGCAGCTCGGATGTATGCATCAGCCGAGCTGAAGGCATTGAATGCCTCTTTTGTAAAGCCGGGGTCGCGAAGAGCGGCCCTCCGGCGCCGATGATTCATGGCGTTCTCCACTTCTGAGTTTGTGACGGATACATCATCCGAATCCTCTGTCAAAGGACAATCCGGCGTCACTCCCGTACCGGCCCTCGTCCTTATGGCAGTTTCAAGGGCCTGGCTGTTGGGAGCATGTCCTGCAGGACCTCCGGACATAGTCCGGCGAACGCTCTTCCTGATGGGACACAAACAGACAATATCACAGTTGGATGTGACTGCCAAGGGGCATATTTATGAAGCCGTACCTCTTTGACGACGGCTCGGTCATGACTTCGTTTGCCTTCCTCTTCGAAGGCCTGCCCGATGTAGGCGCCGTTCTCTTTTGAGTCGCCTCTGGTGTGACATGGCGCGCCGAGCGCCTTCCCTTTGGAACACGAGATAGTGTGGTGGGTGAGGCAGAATGAGGAAGCTCTTTCGGAGGAGAGGTCTCCTGATTACTTACGTGTGAGGCAGGAAGGAGGCTGGGATAGTCTGCTATAATGGCCACTTCTATGCCATCGTAGCTCGCCTGGTAAAATACTCCTTCCTCTAGCTTCACAAATATGTGCAGATCCTCCTCGAATCCGGGGTCAAGATCCCGGTTACGGTCCTCCAGCTGTGGAGCAGGGCTGTAGATCCCCGTGACGGCCTTTCGCCATTCCTGTTACAAATGGACGTGTTAGTATCAGTCAAAAGTGACTCATGGAAAGGATTGAGTATGGTGGTTAGATTAAAACTCACCCAGCTGGGAGGATTGTACATGGAAAATCCCTCTCGGCTTTTAAGACGAATAAATTCCTCTTTCTCCCCTTTGTACAGATCGGCCAGTATTTTGGCCAAAGTGGCGGGGGTGTCCGGACCTTTCCGGCCACAGCGTGAGGCGTCATCTTCCCCATTGTAGTGCCACATAGGGAGCCCTCTAAATTGGAGTGGCTGGACACCCCGCACTATGGAGATTGCCATTACCTCGATTATTGATAATCCGGACTGGGCGAGCGTCTTTATCTTGCTCATTAATTGGTGGATTTCCGCACTATCTTCCTCCTCGAGGCTCCTAGGGCGCCAGCTGTGGCGTTTCTTCAAAGGAGCACTGGAAAATTCAGGGAGACCCATTCGGATTGGGTCAGGGAGAGTGACGTCCTCAATATAAAACCACTCCGAGGGCCACTCCTCGGATGCCTTCTTCTGTGTTCCGGATAGGTATCCGGTCCCGGCTATGCGCCATACTTGGGCGCCACCCACCTCGAATATGGATCCCTCTTGGTATGAGGGACGAGGCAGAATAGTTTTCTCCATAAATCAAAGTGGGTTTCACAGCCTAGGAAAACCTCGCAAAGGGCAACAAAACCCGCGATGTGCAAGATAGAGGCCGGCGTGAGGTTGTGCAGTTGGAGGCCGTAGTACTCCAGGAGTCCTCGGAGGAAAGGGTGGATTGGGAACCCAACGCCTCTTAGCAAATAAGAAATGAAGCACACCCGCTCCCCCCTGGTTGGATTGGGGAAATTTTCCGCCAAAACTTTGCCTGAGAAGGAAGTCAAACCTGCTCGAACAGGGACCAGATCCACGGGGGGAAGAAATCCCTGTGTTTGGAGCTCCACCAGCTGATCATGGGATATAGAACATCTTTCCCAATCGCCTTTTTTGGAGCCGTGGGGGTGGGTGGAAGAACCGGGAGCACTAGCCATGTTGGAATCGTTTATCCTAGCAAGCTTTGAGGATTTCCCCATTGGCGTGGAATGGATCTGAAGATCCAATCTCTTTGAACAGACATGGTCAGGGAGTAATATGCAAAGATACCCCGACCTCTCGTATTCACTCGACACGTGGAAACTGAAGTCATGAAGGCGTGGAAGTCGATGGGCACGGCATTAAATGGAGGGCCGAATACAGCTCCTTAAGTCAGGTACTTCGAAGTAATCGGAGGAGGAACCCGCCTTGCAATGCCGAAGACAATCTGCGCTCCGGACACATCGTCATTGAAAGCCTGGTTCGGGGGCTACTGAGGGAGTCCTGGATTTAGGGGTCCTCGGGCGTCCGGGCTACGTGACGTGGGGCGGACTGATGGGCCATGAAGATACAAGACAGAAGACTCTCTCCCGTGTCCAGATGGGACTCTCCTTGGCGTGGATGGCAAGCCTGGCGTTCGATATGAAGATTCCTTTCTCTGTAACCGACTTTGTACAAACCCGAGTCTCCTCCGGTGTCTATATAAACCGGAGGGTTTTAGTCCGTAGGGGCAATGATAATCAGACAGGCTAGACCTCTAGGGTTTTAGCCATTACGATATCATGGTAAATCAACTCTTGTAATACTCATATTCATCAAGATCAATGAAGCAGGACGTAGGGTATTACCTCCATAGAGAGGGCCCGAACCTGGGTAAACATCGTGTCCCCCGTCTCCTGTTACCATCGACCTTAGACGCATAGTTCGGGACCCCCTACCCGAGATCCGCCGGTTTTGACACCGACACCTACGCCTGCAACCACGCTTCCACAAGCGTAGGAGGGCCCACCACAACACCTGGCGGCATTTCTACCCCCCAGGTACCCCGTCCCATCTAACCCTAACACAGACGACCGCCGTATCTAGCCCATTGACTTTCGCCGGACGGGGTTTGGCCGGTGGACCTTTTCACCTGGTTGTCATAGACCAGCCCATAGCTACACCCCCAAACACGGTCCCGGTCAAACCCACCCCAAGATTCCCTCCGTGTCAGCCCAACGTGGTCATTTCCCCCCTCCGTGACACGGCGGCAGCGACACCCGTGAGGGGGGCACACCCCGGAGCCGCGTGCCGGGTGCGCGGGCCTACCACCACGCTTCCAGAAGCATAGGAGGGCCCACAGCAACACCTGGCGGCATTGCTACACCCCCAGGTACCCCGTCCCGTCTAACCCTGACACAGACGATGGCCGGATCTAGCCCTTTGACTTTCGCCGGACGGGGTTTGACCGGTGGACCTTTTCACCTGGTTGTCATAGACCAGCCCATAGCTACACCCCCGAACACAGTCCCGGCCCAACCCACCCCAAGATTCACTCCGTGTAGGCCCGATATGGCCGTTCCCCCCTCCGTGACACGGCGGCAGTGACGCCCGTGAGGGGGGCACACCCCAGAGCCGCGCGTCGGGTGCCTGCGCCGGCCACCACGCTTCCACAAGCGTAGGAGGGCCCACCATAATACCTGGCGGCATTGCTACCCCCAGGTACCCTGTCCCGTCTAATCCTGACACAGACGACTGCCGGATCTAGCCCTTTGACTTTCGCTAGACGGGGATTGACCGTTGGACCTTTTCACCTGGTTGTCATTGACCAGCCCATAGCTACACCCTCGAACATGGTCCCGGCCCAACCCACCACAAGATTCCCTCCGTGTCGGCCCGATGTGGCCATTTCCCCCATCCGTGACATGGCGGCAGCGACGCCCGTGAGGGGGGCACACCCCGGAACCGCGTGCCGGGTGCCTGCGCCTGCCACCACGCTTCCACAAGCATAGGAGGGCCCACCGCAATACCTGGTGGCATTGCTACCCCAAGGTACCCTGTCCCGTCTTATCCTGACACAGACGACCGCCGGATCTAGCCCTTTGACTTTCGCCGGACGGGGTTTGACCGTTGGACCTTTTCACCTGGTTGCCACAGACCAGCCCATAGCTACACCCCCGAACACGGTCCCGCCCAAACCCACCCCAAGATTTCATCCGTGTCGGCCCGATGTGGCCGTTTCCCCCCTCCGTGACACGGCGGCAGCGATGCCCTTGAGGGGGGGCACACCCCGGAGCCGCGTGCCAGGTGCCTGTGCCTGCCACCATGCTTCCACCAGCGTAGGAGGGCCCACCGCAACACCTGGCGGCATTGCTACCCCCCAGGTACCCCGTCCCGTCTAACCCTGACACAGATGACCGCCGGATCTAGCCCGTTGACTTTCGCCGGACTGTGATTGCCCGATGGACCTTTTCACGTGGTTGTTATAGACCAGCCCATAGCTACACCTCCGAACACGGTCCCGGCCCAACCCACCCCAAGATTCCCTCTGTGTCGGCCCGACGTGGCCGTTTCCCCCCTCCATGACACGGCGGCAGCGACGCCCGTGAGGGGGGGGCACACCCCTGAGCCGCGTGCCGGGTGCGTGCGCCTGCCAGCACGCATCCACATGTGTAGGAGGGACCACCGCAACACCTGGCGGCATTGCTACCCCCCTGGTATCCCGTCACGTCTAATCCTGACACAGACGACCGCCGGATCTAGCCCTTTGACTTTTGCTAGACGGGGTTTGACTAGTGAACCTTTTCACCAGGTTGTCATAGACCAGCCCATAGCTACACTGCCGAACACGGTCCCGGCCCTACCGACCCCAATATTCCCTCCGTGTCGGCCCGATGTGGCCGTTTCCCCCCTCCGTGACACGGCGGCAGCGACGCCCGTGAGGGGGCACACCCCGAAACCACGTGCCGGGTGCCTGCGCCTGCCACCATGCTTCCACAAGGTATGAGGTGCCCACCACCACCCTCCCATTCTACCCCCAGCCCTACCACCCCCCCCCTGACCCACCTTCCCGTCTTATCCCGCTCCAGATGACCGCTGGATCTATCCCTTGAACTTTCGCCGGACGGGGTTTGACCGTTGGACCTTTTCACCTGGTTGTCATAGACCAGCACATAGCTACACCCCCGAACACAGTCCCGGCCCAACCCACCCCAAGATTCCCTCCGTGTCGGACTGACGTGGCCGTTTCGCCCGTCCGTGACACGGCAGCAGCGATGCCGGTGAGGGGGGCGCACCCCAGAGCCGTGTGCCGGGTGCGTGCGCCTGCCAGCATGCATCCACATGATTAGGAGGGCCCACCACAACACCTGGCGGCAATGCTACCCCACCAGGTACCCTGTCCCGTCTAACCCTGACACAGACGACCACCGGATCTAGCACTTTGCGTTTCGCCAGAGGGGGTTGGACCGGTGGACCTTTTCACCTGGTTGTCATAAACCACCCATAGCTACACCCCCGAACACGGTCCCCGGCCCAACCCACCCAAGTACCTCTGGTCAGCCCGACGTGGCCATTTCCCCCTCCTGACATGGCGGCAGCGACGCCCGTGAGGGGGGCACACCCCGGAGCCGCGTGCCGGGTGCCTGCGCCTGCCACCACCGCTTCTAGAAGCATAGGAGGACCCACTGCAACACCTGGCGGCATTGCTACCCCCCGGTACCTACCCCGTCCTGTCTAACCCTGACACAGACGACCGCCGGATCTAGCCCTTTGACTTTCACCGGACGGGATTTTGACTGGTGAAACTTTTCACTGGTTGTCATAGACCAGCCCATAGCTCACTCGAACACGGTTCCGGCCCAACCCACCCCAAGATTCCCTCCGTGTCGGCCCAACATGCCGTTTCCCCCCCTCCGTGACTTGGCGCCAGCGACGCCCCTGAGGGGGGCACACCCCGGAGCCGCGTGCTGGGTGCCTGCACCTGCAAACCATGCTTCCACAAGCGTAGAGGGCCCCACCGTAACCCTGCGCATTGCTACACCCCAGGTACCCCCATCCCTTCTAACCATGACACAAAGACGACCGCCGGATCTAGCCCTTTGACTTTCGCCGGAAGGGTTTTTGGCCGGTCGACCTTTTCACCTTGTTGTCATAGACCCCCATAGCTACATCCCCGAACACGGCCCCGGCACAACCCACCCCAAGATTCCCTCCGTGTCAGCCCGACGTGGTCGTTTCCCCTCCCCATGACACGGCGGTAGCGACGCCCGTGAGGGGGGCACAGTCTAGCCCAGACATAGATGACCGCTGGATCTAG
Organism: Thinopyrum elongatum; assembly: GCA_011799875.1. Taxonomy (NCBI): domain Eukaryota; kingdom Viridiplantae; phylum Streptophyta; class Magnoliopsida; order Poales; family Poaceae; genus Thinopyrum; species Thinopyrum elongatum. The sequence continues at coordinate 527,942,674 of CM022302.1, forward strand.
CCCTTAGACTTCCACCGTACGGGGTTTGACCGGTGGACCTTTTCACCTGGTTGTCATAGCCCAGCCCATAGCTACACCCCCGAACACGGTCCCGGCCCAACCCACCCCAAGATTCCCTCCGTGTCGGCCCAACATGGCCGTTTCCCCCCTCCGTGACACGGCGGCAGGGACGCCCATGAGGGGGGGCACACGCCGACGTGGCCGTTTCCCCCCTCCATGACACGGTAGCAGCGACACCTGTGAGGGGTGGGCACACCACGGAGCCGCGTGCCGGGTGCTTGCGCCAGCCTCGATGCTTCCACAAGCGTAGGAGGGCCCACCGCAACACCTGGCGGCATTGCTACCCACCCAGGTACCCCGTCCCGTCTAACCCTGACACAGACGACCGCCGGATCTAGCCCTTTGACTTCCGCCGTACGGGGTTTGACACGTGGACCTTTTCACCTGGTTGTCATAGCCTAGCCCATAGCTACACCCCCGAACACGGTCCAGGCCCAACCCACCCCAAGATTTC
>CM022302.1:527943412-528370308 GCA_011799875.1 Thinopyrum elongatum
CCTCAATCTTTTTTTTTTTGTTTTTTTTGCCATTGCACACCATGCTTTTCTACTCAGACGCTGGATGTTTGAGGGCCCACCGCAAAACACTGTGGCGGCAATTCTGGCATGTTGTCTTCTTTGCCCCCCGGCATGCTTAATTGGCAGTGCTACCCCATCCAGTTTTTGGTTAATTCCCGTTTTTTTTTCCCTCCAGTCTAACCACTGACTGACACAGATGATTTTTCTTTTTTTTCCGCGGATCTTCCGGCCGGGGCTCCGGCAGCGGCCCGGATCCTTAGCCGTTTGACTTTCGCCAGCCGGACTTCGTGTTGTTCCCCTTACCTACCTCAAGACGGAATGTCTCGTTGACTTGTGGCTTCTTCATTTTTGGATTCTTTGCCCGATGGACCTTTTCACGTGGTTGTTATAGACCAGCCCAAGCTACACCTAACACCGCCCCGGGGTCCCGGCCCAACCCACCCCAAGATTCCCTCTGTGTCGGCCGCCGACGTGGCGTTCTCAGGTACCCGACGCGCGGCAGCGACGCCCGTGAGGGGGGGGCCACCCCTGAGCGCGCGTGCCGGGTGCGTGCGCCTGCCAGCACGCATCCACATGTGTAGGAGGGACCACCGCAACACCTGGCGGCATTGCTACCCCCCTGGTATCCCGTCACGTCTAATCCTGACACAGACGACCGCCGGATCTAGCCCTTTGACTTTTGCTAGACGGGGTTTGACTAGTGAACCTTTTCACCAGGTTGTCATAGACCAGCCCATAGCTACACTGCCGAACACGGTCCCGGCCCTACCGACCCAATATTCCTCCGTGTCGGCCCATGTGGCCGTTTCCCCCCTCCGTGACACGGCGGCAGCGACGCCCGTGAGGGGGCACACCCCGAAACCACGTGCCGGGTGCCTGCGCCTGCCACCATGCTTCCACAAGTGTAGGAGGGCCCACCACAACACCTCGCGGCATTGCTACCCCCCAGGTACCCCGTCCCGTCTTATCCCGACACAGATGACCGCTGGATCTAGCCCTTTGACTTTCGCCGGACGGGGTTTGACCGTTGGACCTTTTCACCTGGTTGTCATAGACCAGCACATAGCTACACCCCCGAAACAGTCCCGGCCCCCAACCCCCAAGATCCTCCGTGTCGGACTGAGTGGCCGTTTCGCCCGTCGTGACACGCGGCGAGCAGCGATGCCGGTGAGGGGGGGCGACCCCAGAGCCGTGTGCCGGGTGCGTGCGCCGCCAGCATGCATCCACATGATTAGGAGGGCCCCACCAAACCTGGCGGCAATGTACCCCACCAGGTACCCTGTCCCGTCTAACCCTGACACAGACGACCACCGGATCTAGCACTTTGCGTTTCGCCAGAGGGGGTTGGACCGGTGGACCTTTTCACCTGGTTGTCATAAACCAGCCCATAGCTACACCCCCGAACACGGTCCCGGCCCAACCCACCCAAAGATTACCTCTGTGTCAGCCCGACGTGGCCATTTCCCCCCTCCGTGACATGGCGGCAGCGACGCCCGTGAGGGGGGGCACACCCCGGAGCCGCGTGCCGGGTGCCTGCGCCTGCCACCACGCTTCTAGAAGCATAGGAGGACCCACTGCAACACCTGGCGGCATTGCTACCCCCCCAGGTACCCCGTCCTGTCTAACCCTGACACAGACGACCGCCGGATCTAGCCCTTTGACTTTCACCGGACGGGATTTGACTGGTGGAACTTTTCACATGGTTGTCATAGACCAGCCCATAGCTACACTACCGAACACGGTTCCGGCCCAACCCACCCCAAGATTCCCTCCGTGTCGGCCCAACATGGCCGTTTCCCCCCTCCGTGACTTGGCGCCAGCGACGCCCCTGAGGGGGGCACACCCCGGAGCCGCGTGCTGGGTGCCTGCACCTGCAACCATGCTTCCACAAGCGTAGGAGGGCCCACCGTAACACCTGGCGGCATTGCTACACCCCAGGTACCCCATCCCGTCTAACCATGACACAGACGACCGCCGGATCTAGCCCTTTGACTTTCGCCGGAAGGGGTTTGGCCGGTCGACCTTTTCACCTTGTTGTCATAGACCAGCCCATAGCTACATCCCCGAACACGGCCCCGGCACAACCCACCCCAAGATTCCCTCCGTGTCAGCCCGACGTGGTCGTTTCCCCCCTCCATGACACGGCGGTAGCGACGCCCGTGAGGGGGGCACACCCCGGAGCCACATGCCGGGTGCGTGCGCCAGCCACCACGCTTCCAGAAGCGTAGGAGGGCCCAGCGCAACACCTAGCGGCATTGCTACCCCCCAGGTACCCCGTCCCGTCTAACCCTGACACAGACGATGTCCGGATCTAGCCCATTGACTTTCGCCGGACGGGGTTTGACCGGTGGACCTTTTCACCTAGTTGTCAAAGACCAGCCCATAGCTACACCCCCGAACACGGTCCCGGTGCAACGCACCCCAAGATTCCCTCCGTGATAGCCTGACATGGCCGTTTCCACCCTCCCCCCCTCTGTGACATGGCGGCGGCGACGCACGTGAGGGGGGGCACACCCCGGAGTGGCGTGTCGGGTTCCTGCGCCTGCCACCACGCTTCCATAAGCGTAGGAGGGCCCACCACAGCACCTGGCGGCATTGCTACCTCCCCAGGTACCTCGTGTTTTGATGGAAATGAAACCAAGGACTTGCATGTGTTACAGTCCAAGGTATTTTGTCATTCTAGAGGATGCTAGTAAATATGCAAACTTCAGAGTTCCAGCAATGGACAGAAGAGAGCAAAATGGAGTTGGAATCTTCGTGTTTTGATGAAATGGTCAAAAAGGGTTTTGACTTCATCAATGGGTAACGAAGATGCTTGTGATTCAAGAAAGTAAGTGCGAGCATAATAATATTTCTAAAAATGTTGTGTGCTTGACACATTGTTAATTGGATATAAATTTCTTGACACAGATTAGGACTTCATTTGAAAATAGTTTTTTGATGAAGTGCCTGGGCTAAATAGCCTTTATATTAGGCATGATGATCTATGGAGATATATTTACCTAATGGGGCTGAGCAAAGATACATAATGACTAAATGCTAAAACTTTTTAGCATTAAAAACGTCAAGGAGTAATTCTTGCCGAAGTCACATGGAAAGAGTTTTTGCAAGACTCGGTGTCCGAAAAACACTGATGAGCAAAATACATGATGGAGATTCCACACACCTTCATGTTTGGATTAATCATGTATTCCAAGCACTACTGGAATCTGGTAATTTGACGTCTGCCACCTCTTTGCCGTCGGCCAGCGGAGAGCAAAGAGCCTCTTTGCCGTCCGCTTCCACATAGCGGACGGCAAAGAATGTCCACATAGCGGGAGCCCCACGCTGCCGCCACCCCACCCAGCCGCAGCACCACCCCGCCGCCCCGGAGCCCTGCGGCCTCGTCGCCACCACCGCCCGGCGGCCCCTCCGCCCGGCAAGCGCCACCCCGCCGCCCCGAAACCCTGCGGCCCCGTCGCCACCCCCGCCCGGCGCCCCCTCCACCCGTCCAGCGCCCCTCCGCCGCCGAGCAACCCCGCCGCCCGGCGCCCCTGGGCCTACCGCAGGTGAGCCCCAGCCGCACCCCTCTTCTCCTCTTTTTTTTGTTTTTTTTGTTTTTTTAGTTTAGATTACTTTTAGTTTTGTTTTAGATTTAGTTTAGTTTAGATTACTGTTAGTTTGGTTCTATATTTAGTTTAGTTTAGATTACTTTTAGTTTGGTCTTAGGTTTAGTTTAGTTTTAGGTTTATGTTTAGTCATGAAGAAAACTAAGAATAATTAGAAGAAGAGGAGGAGAAGAAGAATAGCTAGGTTTAGGTGTAGTTTTTTCTTGTTTTGTTTTAGGTTAATTAGTGCTAGGTTTAAGAAGAGGAAAAAGGAGAAGAAGAAGAAGAGGAGGAGGAGGAGGAGGAGAAGAAAGAAGAAGAAAAAGAAGAAGAAGAAGAAGAAGAAAGAGAAGAGGAGGAGAAGAAGAAGAAGAAGAAGAAAGAGGAGAGGAGGAGAAGAAGAAGAAGAAAAGGAAAATTGTATACATATTATGTTCATGATTATGATACACTTAAATTGTATACATATTATTATGTGCATGTCAGGTATCCAAATTTTTTATGTTGTACTAATTTCGTTTACTTTTTGTCATTGCAGGTGTTGACAAGATGGTGGGCAAGGGTCCAGAGTGCCCCGAGCCTCCTGCAAGCGCTACCGGGAGGGGTGGTTGCATTATTGCAGCGCAGCCCCTCCAGAGAGCGGTGCAGGACGGTATGCAGACAGCTGCGGCGGGCGCTTCTTCTACGGCTGGGAGAGGTCGGGGGAGGACGAAGAAGACTGGTAGAGGTGGACGTGGCAGTGGGAGAGGTAGGAAGGCTGCAACGCCTTCGTCGCCGCCACCCTCAGCCCATTCACACGACCACAGGAGTGCTCCGTCTTACGTGGACCATCGTACTCCGGTCCATGAGCCTCCGGTCGCTGATCCTTCGCCCCCCCAGACTCGGGTCGCCGACCCTTCGCCCCACGTGAGTCTGGTCCTAGAGTCTTCGTCCCAGAAGACTCCGGTCACGGGGTCTTCTTCCCACGAGACTCCGGAGGCTAGTGGCTCGGAGGATGGTAGCGAGGACACTTTTCAGAAGATAGCTACAGCGACGACGAGCTGGTTGAGAACGGCAAGAAGGTCTACAAGCGTGGCTGTACAAAGCTCCCGCCCATGCCGACGACCCCCGACCAGAGGTGGTTGATTGCGCCTAAAGGGTTGAAGTAAGTGCATTTACTATTTTTTAACCTTTTGCCTTCATGTTCCTTCAAATTAATATCTAATGCGTTGGCCTTGTCATACTGCAGGTGCTGGGTACGCCCCCGTGGTTCCCGTAGGCCCAACCAGGTCCTTGGTGTGCTTTGCCGGCAGCACTTCCCTGGGTGGGTCACGTTGCCCGGTGAGGGTCAGGTTCCACAGCTAGCACTGACCTGGGAGCTGTACTCGGTTGCCCCGGCCCCACCGGAGGAGAGGGTCGATGGTGTCTTGTGCGAGACGGTGGCGGACATTGTGTTCCGTCGGTTTTGGGTAATTTCTCCTTTACGAAATTAAAAATCAACACTACCTAGTGATTGTACTAATCAGTGTTGTCTTGTTTGATTGCAGACCTTCTACAGGGTTTCAGAGGGAGAGCAGGAGGCCGCGTGTATGGTTGTCTAAAACGAGTGCAAGCGCCTACTTCAGAACTTAAGGCACGAGGCTCAGGTGCAGGCCGTTCAAGACTACTACGCCTCGAAGGGTATTAGGAGGGGCAAGCAGAAGTGTCGCGGCAAGTTTCTGAGTAAGGAGAAGTACATGCAGGTAATTACCTATTCTTAAGGCCTTGAACTTAGTTTTCTTGATTTGATTCGTAGGCGTAGCGATGAAATTTCTCTTGACTCACTTAGGTGCCCCCGAGATGGTGTGTGGATAAGATGGACTGTTGGGAGGCGTTGGTGGATGCGTGGTGCTCTGCCCAATGGAAAGTTGAACACCAAAGGGCCAAGGATAAGCGTGACCAAATGGAAGGTGTGCCACACCATCAAGGGAGCTCCAACCTGTTTGAGTATGGGGATAACTGGGTATGTGGTTTGCTATGATTCATGCAATTCATTCTTCATGCTAGATAGTTCATTTATGACATATTTAGCTCTAAAATGACATAATAACCTTAGATAGCTCTATAAAATGACTTAATATGCTTTAGTCAGTTAAAAAATGGCGTAAGTACCTTCGATAGCTCAATAACGACCTCAACTAATCTTAGCTAGTTCATTCATGACATAATTAGCTCTAAAATGACATAATAACCTTAGATAGCTCAATAATGACATAATTAGCATACTTTGGTCAAAAATGGCATAATAATCTTGGTTACCTCGAAAATGACCTAAACTTAGCTTATTTTCCTCGAAAATGACATAATAACCTTTCTTAGCTCCAAAATGACCTATTTACATAGAAATATCATTCTTCATGCTAGCTTGAGCCCTTAACTAATATTTTGTTCCTCTCTCTCAGGCGCACCACCACAAGAAGCCTGTGCCAGGTCTGTTCGACCTCTATGGCATGGCCCATATGGCCCCGTACAAGAAGGCCAAGCCATTCACGGAGTCTGACCTAGAAGATCCAGAGAACTTCACCAACAAGACCTCCCACCACAAGCTTGTGAAGTACAGACATGAGGGGAAGGTGAGGAAAGGGGAGGACTTTAACCCGAGCCAGGATCCTTTTGATGCAGAGCTGGTGATGATATCTGGTGGCGGGAGGTCCCATGGCTCTCTAGCCATTGGTGATGGACTGATACGTTGTCCTAAGACTCTCCCGCAGATCAAGAAGCGCCTGAGTAGCTCTGATCCTGAGATAACGCCTCTTGCACGGCCCGCGGAGATCGCCATGGCGGTTAGTTATACGGACTCTCTCACCTTTCCTCCATTACATTGTGTGTGCATCCGTCGATGATTACAATGCTAACGAGGAGTCGTGTGTTGCAGGCTATTGTTGAGAAAGAGAGATTGAAGACGAAGGAACTTCTGGAGTAGGCAAAAAGGGAGGCACAAAGGGTGGCGGCGGAGAGGGAGAGGGAGATGGAGGAGAAGACGGCTAAGCTGTTGGAGGAGGAGAGGAACCGGAACGACAGCGCTAACCGGGCCCTATACGAGCTCATCGTGGTACGTTTCTCGTGCATATTAGCCCAATCATGCACGTAATGTTCGCATTACTATCTAATATGACTGACTCGTGACAACCAAATGTGCAGAGCTTGTGCGAGAAAAACGGTCAGGCCCATCCGCCGATGCCCCAGATTGCTCCGGCGACCATGGTGAGTTTGATTTGAATGGGTGTTGCTTACTACTATTCACATTTCAGGTTGCGAACTTGCTAACGAGACATTATGGGAAATGATCTTTGGTGCAGCATGGCTCCCGACAAGCATCGACCATTTCTTCTGCCAATGCCGGAACCCCGACCGGTCCTTCACCTCCGTCTGGCACTGGCGCAGCCCCGACCATTCCTTCGTCTCCGTGATAAAGGTATTTTTCTTCTTAATTAGCGTGTTTAGACCATTTATGACATAATTTAGCCTATTTAGTCCACGAATGACAGAATAAGATGAAGAAAATCGAGGAAGAGGAAGGAAAGATGGAATAGGAAGAAAAGAAGAAGAAGAAGAAGAAGAAGAAGAAGAAGAAGAAGAAGAAGAAGAAGAAGAAGAAGAAGAAGAAGGAGAAGAAGAAGAAGAGCTTCTTCTTCTTCTTCTCCTTCTTCTTCTTCTTCTTCTTCTTCTTCTAGTTTCCTTCTTCTTCTTCTTCTTCTCCAAAATGAAGTTAGCTCTAAGTTATATCAAAAATGGCATAATATGCTTAGTTAGGTCAAAAATGGCATAATTAGGCTAGGTAAGCTCAAAAATGGCATTTTTCTTCTTATTTAGTCTATTTAGTCCATTTATGACATAATTTGCGCCTATTTAGTACCACAAATGACATAATAAGATGAAGAAAATCAAGGAAGAAAGAGAAAGAAGGAAGAAAAAGAAAGAAGAAAGAAGAAGAGAAGAAAAGAAGAAGAAGAAACTTTTTCTTCTTCTCTTCTTCTTCTAGTCTTCTTCTTCTTTTTTTCTTCTTCTTCTTCTTCTTCTAGTATTCTTCTTCTTCTTCTTCTCCAAAATGAAGTAAGCTCTAAGTTATATCTCATAATATGCTTAGTAGGTCAAAAATGGCATAATTAGCTAGGTAAGCTCAAAAATGGCATTTTCTTCTTATTTAGCCTATTTAGTCATTTATGATATAATTTAGCCTATTTAGTCCACAATGACATAATAAGATGAAGAAATCAAGGAAGAGGAGAAAGAAGGAATGGAAAGAAAGAAGAAGAAGAAGAGAAGAAGAAGAAGAAAAGAAGAAGAAGAAGAAGAGAAGAGAAGAAGAAAGAAGAGAAGAAAAGAGAAGAAGAAGAAGAAGAAAGAAAAGAAGAAATTCTTCTCTTCTTCTAGTCTTCTTCTTCTTCTTTTTTCTTCTTCTTCTTCTTCCTCTTCTAGTTTTTCTCTTCTTCTTCTCCTCCAAAATAAGTAAGCTCTAAGATATATCTATAATATGCTTAGTTAGGTCAAAAAGCATAATTAGCTAGGTAAGCTTAAAAAATGGCATTTTTCTTCTTATTTAGCCTATTTAGTCCATTTATGACATAATTTATCCTTTTTAGTCACAAATGACATATAAAGATGAAGAAATCCAGGAAGAGGAAGAAAAGAAGGAATAGGAAGAAAAGAGAAGAAGAAAAAGAAGAAAGAAGAAGAAGAAGAGAAGAACTTCTTCTTCTTCTTGTTCTTCTTCTTCTTCTTCTAGTCTTCTTCTTCTTCTCTAGTCTTCTTCTTCTTCTCTTCTTCTTCTTCTAGTTTTCTTCTTCTTCTCCAAAATGAAGTTAGCTCTAAGTTATATCAAAAATGGCATAATATGCTTAGTTCACTCAAAAATGGCACAATTAGCTAGGTTAGCTCCATTTTACCTAAGTATGCTTACTTCTTCTTCTTCTTCATTTTCTTCTTCTTCTTCTGATTCTAGTCTTCTTCTTCTAACTTTCTTGTTTCCATTTTGCAGATTTAATTCACTATATGGAAGCTTGCATGGATGCATGGAGTGCTTGTTTCCCTTACCTATGAACTTGTTATATGGATGCATGGAACAATGTGTTGGATGAACATTGTGATATGTAGTATGTATATATGGATGGAACTATGTTTCTTATGTATATATGTATGTTGTCATGGATGGAGATAGATATGTATATGTATATCTGTGTGTTGGATACATCATATATGTATATCTGTGTGTGCCTGTGAAAAAAATATATATATGTATATCTGTGTTTGAAACCCTGTCAAATTAAATGGATTCAAATAAAAACAGGGGATACATAGCCTCTTTGCCATCTGCTCTTTGCCGTTCGCTAGCAGACGGCAAAGAGGACACGTGGCAGCTACCTGTGAAACCTGGGAACACTGGCTGCCTATTTGGTCACTTTGCCGTCTGCCAGCGGACGGCAAAGATTCAAATCACTTTGCCGTCTGCCAGCGGACGGCATAGCTGGCCACTTGTCAGCTTCCTAGTACTGCCTAGCTGAGCTGTTTGCCGTCTATCAGCGGACGGCAAAGAGCTTTGACTCTTTGTCGTCCGCTGGCAGACGGCAAAGAGCGCCGTTAACCCCCTAACGGCTCTCACCCACCGCACTTCCGTCAGCTGTCTTTGCCGTCTGCTGGCCTCGGATGGCGGACGGCGTAATCCTTTGCCGTCCATTTCTAAGAAGCGGACGGCAAAGAAGGCCTTTGCTGGCATGCTTTCAGTCGGAAAGTTTCTGTCTGCTGGCGGGCGGCAAAGATGTTTGCCGTCCGTGATCCATGCCTTTGCTGTCCGCCATGGCGGACGGCAAAGAAGCTGATTCCAGTAGTGATGGTATGTAAAAACAACCAGATATGTCCAATACTCCAAAGCTGTTGCGAGTATAGATACCAAAGTGATCAAAAGTTCTGATCATGGGACAACAGTGAAAAAGGGTCATTGAGTACTATAGTAGCACTGATGACATGTTTTCTCGCAAGCAGAGATCATGAAGAGTTCGTTGTAAAAGGTTACATCGATACAGTCTTCATCCATGCTCCAAGCGATTTTCGATTTAAATTGAGGGGTTTTGTGTAACACACAATATGGTGGCACAGTAGTTGGAAATTGTTCCAAGCAAGTTACTGTGGCGAATTCTATAACAGAGGCGAAGTATGTTGCCGCTTTTAAAAAGCGACAAAGAAGATGTTGAATCATATAGTTCATTCATGAACTTAGTATGGTTCCAAGATGGCTTTTGTCAATGGGACACTACTGCAGGTAGTTGCTCCATAACTCAGTCTGAGGAATCCAGGTTCGACCTGTGATTCACATACATACAAAACCAAGTCCACACAAAATATGAATTTTGTGAAAGCGTGAAAATGCGAGGATATGCAAAGATACACACGAAGCTAAAGTCGTCAGATCCGTTGGACATCAGGCTATACCACAAGCGAAGCATATTTACACCGGTGTGCCACAGGTGTAAAGTGCATTAGCATTAACTAGATTATTGACTCTAGTGCAAGTGGGAGTCTGTAGGAAATATGCCCTAGAGGCAATAATACTATAACTACTGTGGTTCCCGAGCCCGTATATCCATAAAGGCACTGGGGAAAATCCATGTGCACGTGTGGAATAATAAATGGTAAAATGTATTCCTAGTCATGCCTCTAAGACTAGCTCAAGTGTTGCATGATGATTATGTTTTCCCAATCATGGGCATGTCTATGCTAGCAGCTTTGAGGGCACAATGTTAGAAGAACATTTGTGTTGAATTGACCCGATTGATGTTATGCTATGAGTTACATTCGGCACAAGTTAATGTTAATAACACAGAGAAGGTTAACCTTTGCATGATTCCTCAGACCATGAGAGTATCAAGTTTCTTCATGCTTGATTCATGAACTTTGGGGTTTGTTAAACATCATCCGTAACTGGATGGCTATTATGGCGGCTTATGGGTTCATGGGAAAGTATATTAAGTAACTTGATAGCTCAAGATTGGGATTTGCTCCTCCGACGATGGAGAGAAATCTCTAGGCCCTCTCGGTGTTACGATATCCATCATTGTCTGGCCAGACACTTTGTGATTTGATCACGAGGATGCCGGAACACGGTAATGAGAAAAGAGAACAATACCGGTAACGAGGTAACTAGGATAGTGGACAAGTTGTTGATCCATGGGAATGCCAACATGTCTCACCTCGGGTATTTGTAAAATATCATGAAGCAACAAGAATAGCACACGGCAACTGGAGGTTCACTCGAATATTCATTCGTGTGGGTATAGGGTCCAATATGGGTGTCCACCGCTCCGATGTTGATCATTGATTGGAAAGGGTTCCGTGTCATGTCTATACTTCACCGAACCTATAGGGTCACATGCTTAAGGGTCATCTATCTGCTGAATACTAGACAGGGAGTCTGAGAGAAAATCACTGAAAAAGTTTCGGACAGCGGAAAAGTTCTGCAGAGAGACGTCACCGGATGAGTTCCGGTGATACTGAAAAATTGTTTCAAAGGATACCATAAAGTCAATTTGGTTTCGTCACATGCCTGATAATTCTTGGAGGGTGCCAGAACCATTCTGGAAACTTCTGGGAATTTTCCGAGATGAAAACCGGAAATGTTTCGGAGCTGCCGGAACCGCTTTAGATGCTTTTCGCAGATGAAAATCACTAATCTGGAATTGTTCCAGAACGCGTTGAAAATTATTTTAGTGGTTACTGGAAATGTTCTAAGCCCACATAAATATTTTCAGTTCGAACGGACGCTGAAAAATGTCGTCGTGAATAATGAAAGTGCTTTTTGGGATATTTATGGAAAGCCACCTTTTAGGGCTTTTGTGAAAAGCCTTCTAGAAGGACTTGGGAGCCAAGGAAGCCCCTCATGGGGGGCCCCCTAGGGGTGGCCGGCCACACATGTGGAGCTCCATGGAGCTCCACTTCCCTTCCCTTTATGCCCTTGTGGGAAATCCATGTGATGGGTTTTTTTGGGTATTTTTCCATATGGGATTTCCTATAAATAGAGGTGGAGGGGGTGCTCTCCACACTCACTCCTTTCTCACATACAAGTGTCATTGCATGATCTGGCTTCTCTCTCCCTCCCCGCAAAATATTTTTGCAGAGCCGAAAGGCTGTCTGGGTTCCGGTGGGAACTAGTTCTGGATGGCGAAGCCCTGCCGGATAGATGACACCATATGTGTGCAACTTTGTAGAGAGGTCGTAGTTTCGGTCTTAGTGCCCGAGGGGCTGTCCGAGTGACCGTCCGAGTTTTGAAGGTCCTCCCGAAAGGCTGTCCGTGACACCGTCCGGGGGACTGTTCGACCACCTCCCGAAGGGCTGTCCGTGGGGCAGATGAGGGGGTACATCCTCGCGGTTGGGAGGTTGTAAATCCTAGCTGCGGGAATCTGCACCGCTGATCGTCATCGACTCTACTTCCGCTGCGCTACTATGGGGAAATTTTTTGTTTTCTGCTGCGTTACCCTACAGTGGCATCATGAGCTGTGCTATGCGTAGATGCAGGTTGCGATCTAGAATACATGAGATGTATGGGTGTTGCACAATATAATTAGGTAGTAGATGAGTTCTATTACTGAAAATTATTTGTGCGGGTAGCAGATGAAATCTGTTACCCGATGTTCTTGTTGCTTCCCAGAATTTGCGTAGCCCTGATCTTGACGGCATGGTGGAATCTCACAAAGTTCTGGCAATCTGTGATCCTTTCATGCTGCTCCTGAGTATGCTTATTGACAGATCAACGAAGTGCGAACAGTTCTTTGGGTTCCACCATAGTTAAAGAAAGATGGATGTTTCGTAGATGAAAGGGCAATGCAGATATGATTTGCACAGGGGTCATGCGTATGACGAAGTTCAGTATGGGGCTCGAGATTTTATTATCTCGTGTTTCATACACCCCTCGAAGTTAATCTAGCGCTTGAATTATCATACTTGATGATGGACGTTGGTAGCTTCGGTTTGTTTCGAAACCTTAGAAGCCACGTAAAACAAGTTTTTGCATGAACCGATTAGAGGCGTCTAACTTGGTTTTGCAGGAGGGTTTGCATGTGCATATGATGTGGTATAGAAGTGCTCATAATAATTTGATTATGTATGAGATGTCTATATGATGTAAATTGATTAACATGACCTGCGTGTCATGATTTGGCATGATGGCTGGAGCCATATGATTGCACTTTAAATGACCTGCGTGTTGACCTTGTGTAATGCATTATTTTATTAGCTATAGAGATAGCAATATTATCTGGTGCATCGACAAGGTGATGGCAATCTTCGCGAAGGTGAACACCGACGTGAATGCCGAAGATGAAGAAATGCAAGACTTCTATGTCAGAAAGGGCTATACCATATCATGCTATTATGAATTGCGTGAGATGTTTATCCCTTATGATGCACCCTTCTTGATTGCGCGGTAGTCACTTTTTATTAGGGTGATCTCTCACTGAAAATATCAAGTAGTTAGTGTTCTCCCAAGTGTAGCATCGTCAAGTGTCAGGACCCCGATTCTAAGTCACACCGATCTAGCCTGTAACACCTCATATCACTTTGCAGCCTCACGCACGGTATTCCCACGGGTGTCACCTTACCATGGCCCGGGACCGTTTGCGCCTTTTGGCTCACGTATATGATAGTGTTGCTAGCATCCATATGACAGAGAACCCGGGCCGACATGGCTAGTCGTGAACCCAAAGCGGCGCTAACTTACGGGGACAGGCATACATGAATCAACATCGAGCATGTCGGTCAGCAGCGTGTGAATCCAGGCTGTAGCACTGGGCTAGCAGGACTCCGGGAAACCGGGCTGTAGCAGGCTAGGCAGGACTCCGGATATCACCGCGTGACATTTCCCCGAAGGGACAGACACAGGAACGAAGTGAAACACATGCCGGCCAGTCTAAGTGTTCCGGAGCAGCAGTGCTGGGCTAGCAGGACTCCGGTAAACCGGGCTGTAGCGGACTACCAAGGCTCAGAGGAGACACCAGACTACATTTCCCCATAAGAGAGGCTGCCAAGGATAAACAACTAGATAGTCAGATCCCACACATACCAAGCATTTCAATCATACAAACAATATGCTCGATATGTATAAATACAACATGGCATCACAACAAAACTCTACAAACTCAAAGTACTTTATTTAAAGGCTCCGGGGAGCCATACATAACATGTTCATACAGATAGGGGTCACACGACCCGACACTCAAGTCATACAAACATACAAGCACATGCGGAAGCAACTAGTCTGAGTACAGACACTAGAAGGAAAGAAGGCTTGACGAAGCCTGTCTATCTACATAGGCCCTTCACAAGCTCAGGTCACCACCTGGGTGGCAAGTCACTCGTCAATGTCGAGATCTACATAGAACCCATCGGAGGGGGCGGTGTTCTCGTCTGCAACAATTATTAAAGCAACATGAGTACAAAGGTACTCAGCAAGTCTTACAACAGATCCTAATATATATGCACATTCTCAAGAAGGGTGGTGGAGTTATTGCAGCAAGCCAGCTTTGACTCTTGGCTACGCTATCCTACGAGACACCACTTGAGAAATTAGCTTTCGCACACGAGTCCACTAATGACCATCACAATACTCCACCGTGGATCCTCCCTCGTAATCCTACGAGAGGGCCATCCGCGGTACTCACACTTATCTTGAGTGTTTTAGTAGTAACCATTAACTTGTCTATGAACTGCATAAGCGACCAAGTAGTCCTTTACCGCGGACGCGGCTATTCGAATAGTTTTATACCCTGCAGGGGTGTACTTCGTCACACATGTCTCCACCACTTAGCGTCTGCACACGACATGTGCTCGGCAGACTTCAAGCGAAAGCCGACGTGGGTGTAGACCATGACCTGACTAACCACACAAGTCTCTAGTCTAGGTTTATCGCCTATTCGGGTTCCATCCGCAAGGAAATCTGGTCGGGGTGTCCTCAACGGCCCCAAACGATGTGTGCAGGGTTCCCAAGACACCAAACGGGCGACTCGGTACACCGGCCACGTGCCTACCGCATCACAGCCCACCCCTAAGGTCAGCGCTGCGCACGGCCTCCAGCAACTACAAACACCAGTAACTACTTGCAACTCCTGGACAGAGGACAAGAGGGGTCAGTAAGTCGAGCGGGGTCATATTTCAGGGCCCAACGTGTGGTAGTAGCTGAATCTTAAATCACGCATACAGATCTCAGTTCTTAAGGACGGCCTCAATGAAACAACCCACCATGTACTCCTACATGGCCTTCCATCGATACCTTTACCAAAACATGTTCAACACTTCACTCTCATTACCGACACAACCATTCACTCTAGTTCATCACCCTGATGAGCCAGACCTGACACAACTCTAAGCATAGCAGGCATAGCATGGTAGGAAACACAGACTTGGCTCAATCAACTCCTACACATGCTAGTGGGTTTCATCTAGTTACTGTGGCAATGACAGGTCATGCAGAGGATATGGGTTCAACTACCGCAACACACAGCAGTTTGAAACGTGTTGTCTTAATGCAGTAAACGAGAGCAGAAGCGAGAAGATGGGTTGGTATCGAAATGATCAATGGGGTTGCTTGCCTGACAGAGTGGTAGTGGAATACTGCCCTTCAGTTGGATACTCGTGAATATCCTCGGAGGCAGAACCTACAACGAAGAACACATCGAAACACAATCATCACATGGCAATATGCAACAATATGATGCATGCTATGACATGGCAAAATGAGTGTGTTTTGGCTAATGCATCTTAGAACAGGTTGGTTTGAGTTCATTTGAATCAAGGATTCAAATGCAAACCCAAAATAAGAGGTCATATTAGTGCATTAACTTGTTTCATCTAATCAGCAAGGTTAAATTGTCCTGACATGCATGAAACCAGTACAGATGGAAAGATTGGATTTTTCTGATCCGAAATCATATATAATTTGTTTGATTTGGAGCTACAGATTAATTTCTATGAATTTTTGAAGTTTGTAGAATTTTCTGGAATTTCCTGAATAAAAATAAAACCAGAGAAATACTTATTGCATCAGCATTGTGTCAGGATGACGTCAGCGGTCAACGGGGCCGGTCCAGGTCAAACCTGGCCAGTGGGTCCCGCGTGTCAGTGTCATTAGTCTAACTAATTTTTTGTTTAGTCCTAATCCTAAGTTAATTAGCAGGCGGGTCCCACCTGTCATAGACCCAGGGGGGTCAAACTGCGTCAGCGGGGTCAAACCCGCCGGCGTTTAGCCGCCGGCGAGGCCAGACACGGTGGCGCAGTGCGGGATTCGTGCTCCGGCGACCAAAACGACGGCGGAGCACATCTACGTGATGCGGGGAGTGAGCCGCGTCGAGTGGTGGCAGTGGGTGGAGCTGGGGTGGCCGGAAACGACGCCGGCGACGAGCTGTGCGGCTGCCGGAGTTCGGGCGAGCTCGGGCTCGTCGCTAGGGGGCACGGCGAGGTGCGTGGAGTGGTTCTGTGGACTCCTGCGAGTGCGGCGAAGACGATGGCATGCTCGGAATCGAGCCAACGTGGCTGTGGCCACGACGGTGACGTGCTGAGGTGGCGGCGGGTGCGGCCGAGCTCGGTGCAGTCGATGCAGGGCTCGAGAGCGAGAACGGAAAGGATGGGGAGGTAGCTGAGCTCACGGCGGTCACGACGGAGCAAACGGCAAGGTCGGGGACGAGCTGCTGCGGTGGTGACGGCAAAAGGGATCTCCGGCGACGGCGAGGTTGGGCGGGGCTGTTGCGGTCGTTCCGAGGCGAACAAGCGCTCGGGGCTCGGTCTGCTCGATGGAGAGGACGACGACGGAGCTCGTGGAAACGACAGCGCGGCTCGGGGACGACGGTGGACGCGGGTTTCACGGTGGCGCGGCTGCGGCTGCGTCGGCCATGGTGGGGAGAGAGCGAGAGAGAGGCGCAGGGGGGGGAATGAGGTGTCCAGGGGGTCGAGGCGACGATGTGGAGGACGTCGAGGCGTCCAGCGGCTCGAGCGGCAAGCAGCTGGCGCCGTGGCGGGCTCGCGCACGCCGGCGTCACCTCCCTGCTTGCCTGGCGGGGACGAAGCAGCTGGTTGGCATGGGCCAGCACAGTGCTGGGCCGCCAGGTGGGCCGGCTGGTGACTTTGCCAGGTAAGTTTATTTCCTTTTTTTTATATCTGTTTTCTAATTTCTGCAAGTTTGTGGCATTTCTAAAAATACCTAGGCACTTTCAAAAATCACCAAACTACTCATGCCCACTGTATAGAGTATATCCAACATGGAACATTTCAGTTTCGGATTATTTGGACATTTAAAATAATTACTAGCATTTAAATGCCCAAATGCAGGTTACATATGATTTAATTCAATGACCTTATGATGACCTAGAAAAATGTGAACCAGTTTTGGCAGAGGTTCTAACCCAAGATAAAAATGATGGACATTTTAGAAGGGCATTTCAGGTTCATTGAAAAAGATTTTAGTAAACCCTAGTTGTTTCCGGGGGGGCTGGGGGTTCTATCATCCCCATTTCAAGTTTCTGGAAAAGCTTAAACATGATGCAACACTCTAATGCCTGAACTAGCTAGGGTGTGACAACTCACCCCCACTCAAAAGAATCTCGTCCCGAGATTTAGGATCCTCCGGGAAGAAGGTGGGGTACTCAAGTCGAAGACGATCCTCCCTTTCCCAAGTAGCTTCTTTCTCGGAATGGTGTGACCATTGAACCTTGAGAAACTTGATATTCTGGCGTCGAGTGGTATGTTCGGCTTGGTCAAGGATACGAACGGGATATTCTCGATATGTGAGATTATCTCGGAGATCAAGCGTTTCGTGGTCCACTTCACGGATAGGGTCCGAGAAGCAACGCCTGAGTTGAGAAACGTGGAAGACATCATGAACTCTGGAGAGATGCGGAGGTAGTTCCAATTGGTAGGCAACTTCTCCTCGTTTGGCAAGAATGCGAAAGGGTCCAATGTAACGAGGAGCCAATTTACCCTTGATACCGAATCGATGGGTTCCCTTCAGAGGAGTAACCCGAAGGTAAGCCTTCTCGCCAACTTCATAAGTCATGAGCTTATGTTTGCGGTTATATTGGCTCTTTTGACGAGATTGGGCTGTTTTCAATTTCTCACGAATAATGCGAACCTTCTCTTCTGCTTCCTGAATCATATCCGGGCCAAAGAGTTGTCTTTCCCCGGTTTCTGACCAGTTAAGAGGCGTTCGGCATTTTCGTCCATAGAGAACTTCGAAAGGGGCTTTGCCCAAGCTAGCTTGATAACTATTGTTATAAGCGAATTCGGCGAATGGAAGACATTTCTCCCAATCCATACCGAAAGAGATGACAGAAGCTCGGAGCATATCTTCTAGAATTTGATTGACTCGTTCTACTTGACCACTTGATTGAGGGTGGAAGGCGGTGCTAAAGGAGAGACGAGTTCCCATAGCATTTTGGAAACTTTCCCAAAATCGAGAGGTGAAAAGACTTCCACGGTCTGAGTTAATCTCCAATGGAACACCATGAAGAGACACTATTCGGGAGATGTACAAATCAGCTAGCTGGCTAGCGGTTATACTCTCACGAACAGGTAGGAAGTGGGCTACTTTGGAAAGACGATCGACAACGACGAAGATAGCATTATTCCCTCTCTTGGTCCTGGGAAACCCGGTAATGAAATCCATACCGATTTTATCCCATTTCCATTCAGCAATAACCAAAGGTTGAAGGGTGCCAGCAGGCCGTTGATGCTCTGCTTTAACACGACGGCAGACGTCGCAGTTAGCAATGTATTGAGTGATTTCTCTCTTCATCCTAGTCCACCAAAACCTCTGGCGTAGGTCTTGATACATTTTAGTACTACCGGGATGAATGGTGAGAGGGGATTCATGAGCTTCCTTAAGGATCAATTGCCGTAGCTGTTGTTTCTTGGGAACCACTAGACGGTTTTCAAAGAAGACAACACCTCGATCGTCCATAGAGAAACACTTAGCAGCTCCGCTAGCAATGTTCTCCTGGATGCGGGATATGCCCTTATCACGCTTCTGGGCAGCTATGATTTGATCCGTAAGGTTAGGTTTCGCCACCAGGGTGGATAAGAATCCTCGAGGAGCAATGTGAAGGTTAAACTTGCGAAATTCCTCGTGGAGAAGTGGTTGACTTTGTTGTAACATCAAGTTGTTACAATAAGATTTACGACTTAGCGCATCAGCCATGACATTGGCTTTGCCCGGGGTGTAAGTTATTCCTAAGTCATAATCCGTAATCAACTCGACCCAACGTCTTTGCCTGAGATTCAAATCCGGTTGGGTGAAGATGTACTTCAGACTTTGGTGATCGGTTTAAATTTCGCAACGATTACCGAGAAGGTAATGTCGCCATGTTTTGAGTGCATGGACCACAGCTGCAAGCTCTAGATCATGTGTGGGATAATTATCCTCATGTGGATGCAACTGTCGAGAAGCGTAGGCAATCACATGACGATCTTGCATGAGTATGCAACCTAGTCCTTGTCGCGAGGCGTCGCAATAGATAACAAAGTCCTTAGAAAAATCTGGTGGCACAAGTACGGGAGCAGATGTCAGGCGTCTTTTCAGTTCCTGAAAGCTGAACTCGCACTGTGGGGTCCACTCGAACTTTTTATCTTTCTTGAGAAGTTCAGTTAGAGGTTTAGCAACCTTGGAGAAATTCTCGACGAAGCGGCGACAATAGCTCGCTAAGCCAAGAAAACTCCGAACTTGCTTGACTGTTTCAGGTGGAGTCCAATCAAGGACGGCTTGAACTCGCTCGGGATTGACAGCAATACCCTTACCAGAGATTACGTGGCCTAGATAGGTCACTTCTGGCAACCAAAATTCACACTTGGAGAATTTGGCATAAAGACGATGCTCTCGAAGTTTCATCAATACTAGCCTTAGATGCTCGGCATGTTCTTCCTCATTGTTGGAGTAGATGAGTATATCATCGAGGTATACCACGACGAATTTATCCAAATACTCCGTGAAGATCGAGTTCATTAACCGAGAGAAGGTGGCTGGAGCATTGGTTAAACCGAAGGACATGACGGTGTACTCGTATTGGCCATAACGAGTAACAAAGGCCGTTTTAGGAATGTCCCCGTTCTTGATTTTGATTTGATGGTAGCCCAACCGCAAATCCATTTTGGAAAAGACTGAGGATCCAGCGAGCTGATCATACAGATCGTTGATCCTGGGGAGCGGATACTTGTTCTTGATTGTGACCAAGTTGACAGGTCGGTAATCTACAACCATCCGATCCGTTCCATCCTTCTTCTTGACGAAGAGGACGGGGCAAGCCCATGGAGATGAACTAGGACGGATGAAACCCTTTTTCAAGGACTCATCGAGTTGTTTCTTAAGCTCGGCTAGTTCTAGGGGTGCCATCTTATAGGGTCTTCTAGAGATTGGGACGGTTCCTGG
The DNA here is from genome assembly GCA_011799875.1 of Thinopyrum elongatum. Taxonomy (NCBI): domain Eukaryota; kingdom Viridiplantae; phylum Streptophyta; class Magnoliopsida; order Poales; family Poaceae; genus Thinopyrum; species Thinopyrum elongatum. The sequence goes on from CM022302.1 coordinate 527,963,432, forward strand.
AACAAGGTCTATCACGAACTCGACATCCCTGTCAGGTGGAACACCTGGCAGTTCTTCTGGAAAGACATCCGGGAAGTTGCGGACTACCGGAATATCTTCAAGGTCTGGAAGAGGGTTGGCATTTAGGGAGTAGAGCTGACGCTTAGACACTCGGGTCAAAACATTAACTGTCTTGCCCGATGGATGGGTGAGTTGAACAGTTCTAGAAGAGCAATCAATCCTAGCATAATGGGCTGACATCCAGTCCATACCCAAGATGATGTTTATGTCCGAGGACTTGAGAGCTATCAGTGATGCAAGGAAGACCAATCTATCGACAAGAATTTCATTTCCATGGCTTATTCTAGAGGTTTGCCATCTAGAACCAGGGGTTTGAATTGCCATGGAGGTGGGCATGTCACAAAAGGTGGTGTCGTGCAATCGAGCATAGCTCTCAGAGATAAAAGAATGAGATGCTCCAGTATCAAAAAGAACAGTTGCCGGATGGCAGTTAACAAGGAGCGTACCAAGGACGACGTTGGGATCCTCATGAGTTTCTTCAGCTGAGACATAGTTGACATGGCCACGTGCAGTGGTGGCCGGCTTAGCGTAATATGTCTTTCCTGCTGGCTTGTCACGACCAACGGACTTGCCGGGCTGATTGGGGTTGTTGTTCTGGGGACACTCACGTATGTAATGACCCGTCTCTCCACACTTGAAGCATGTCACAACATTGGGGCGTGGAGTAGCATTAGCAGCGGGGCCACCATAGGCTTTGGACGGTGCAAACTGCTGATTGGGGCGAGGCGCCTCCAAGGATGGCCTCGGAGTGAACATGGGTGGCAGGGCTGTGTTTGGAATCCACACCCGGCGCTTCTGATGTCCAGAACCGGATGACGAACCAAAGTCACGGGAGTGCTTGCGTGAGGCGTCATAATTAGTCTGACCTGTCTCAGCACTGATGGCCTTATTCACCAACTTCTGAAAAGAGGTGCACTCGTGCAGACGAAGATCACGACGAAGCTCGGGGCTAAGTCCCTTGCGGAACCTTGCCTGTTTCTTGGCGTCGGTGGATACCTCTTCAAGAGCATATCGTGCTAGATTTCCAAACTCACGGCTGTATGCATCCACGGTCAATCTACCTTGGGTGAAATTGCAGAACTCCTCCCTCTTACGATCCATGAGACCTTCTGGGATGTGATGCTCACGGAAAGCCTCACTGAAGTCAGCCCAAGTGGTAATCTGGCCAGCCGGGCGCATGGCCTCATAGTTTTCCCACCAAAGGCTAGCAGGGCCTTCGAGGTGATAGGCAGCGTAGATAACCTTATCAGCTTCGGCTACGTTGGCAGAACGTAGCTTATTGGTGATGTTGCGAAGCCAATCATCCGCATCGAGGGGCTCGACGGAATGATGGAATGTCGGTGGGTACAACTTGATAAAGTCATTGATTGACACCAATTCGTTCCTCTGATGACGTGTAGTATTCTCCTCAATGCGGGCTAGCAAGCGGTTGGTCTCACGCTTGTTTCTTTCTGCCTCCAGCATAACTTCGGCCAGAGAAGGCGGGTGAGGAAGATTCCCATCCCTAGCTGCACTGGCTTCACCCTGCTCCGGGGCAGCAGGGTTGTTGCGGGTATTAATCATCCTAGGAGAGACAAGACAACGGCTTAGACAAGGATGGCAAAATGCTGGCAAGGAAGTGCAGAATGTAATGGACGACATGAAATGCTGAGATGGTCCTTTGCTCGACATGGTAATATAGAAACTGCCATATATATACCATCGGTCATACACACCGTACATAGTTTAGTACAAGCCCAGGCTAAAGTACAACTACGGTGAAAGACGTTACATCTCATCGGAGGCATTCCAAGCTCCTATACATTATTTTTCTACACCTTCGGAACGTGATACACACCAAGTCGTATCCCACAAGTCACGCAGGACTGTGGAAAATACAACTGTTACAATACTAGTGAAGCTACTACCAACTCAGGCGTCTCCGTAGTAATCTTCATAGAGATTACCACCATGTCCTGGGAGCTGAACATGATCATCTGGAAACAGTCGGTCCTGTGGAGCTTGCGGTCCAAAAGGACTCGGATGTGGCCTTGGTCCAACAAACGGTGGCAGATGGGGTCCACGGGGAGGGGTGATGCCTCCTACATCACGCCAATCCATACAATCTGGCAGACCAGACCGCACGGGGTAAAAGTCCCTCATGTCCATATACCCAGCCTGCACGGCGGGTGCAAACCGTGTCAGAGTGGCCCAGTGATCAGAACGAGTGTTGAAGAGCTCCATTCGCAAGGCACGATTCTCACGGTCCTTGTCCTCAAGCAACTCGGTGGTGGTGCGGAGTAGTGAATCCTCATGGATAGAGTCAGTGTAAAGGGCCTGATAGTACCCTTGTGCCCCAGGGAGTGATGCTGGCATATAGCGGAAATCAGTGTTCCGAAGCAAGGCAAGTCTGGCTCGCATGACAGTCATCAACGAATAAGCAGCGTCCTGCATGGACATCTCGATGGTAACCCCAAGTCCATATGAGCAATGGAGGGGTTCAGTAGCTCCAGGATAGGAAGGGTATATCCTGACTGTACAAAGGTAATGGCTTTGATTAAAGTCTCGAAACTGCTCTTCGACGGTATACTCTGGATACCATCGATAGCCTGTCTCGATCATCACTCGGACCAGCATGGCCGTGTGACCAGGTACATCGAGGCACCGAGTCAGACGAACCACTTGATTCTGGGTGCGAGTGGCCATCTGGAAACACGAAATAAGGCAAAGGCATTAGAATTTTCTAGGAGAAATCGGACAGCATAACGGCTGTAAATGCTCAGAAAAAGATTTGAGACATTCACAACAGTTTGCAAGCCACTCAACAACATCATATCAAGGTTCTGGTTCAACTGACAACATACTAGAAGTAGTAGAAACTGAACTGAGGCTTGTAACCAACAATCCAATAAGTTACTACGGATTAGTAACACGTGAACCTGATAGAGAGAAGAGAGCCTAGTCCTTAACCCACGTAGAAAGAGAAAAGGATGACTCAGATCAGAGGGCATAAGGTAAAGGAGTAAAAAGAGCCTTACGTCCCTCCCACAATCAATTCCCCTACATATAACTAAAGCATTTCTAGACTCGACATCGACCAGTTTGCCTCAATGAACCTGCAGGCAGTCCAGCTCTGATACCAACGCTGTCAGGACCCCGATTCTAAGTCACACCGATCTAGCCTGTAACACCTCATATCACTTTGCAGCCTCACGCACGGTATTCCCCCGGGTGTCGCCTTACCATGGCCCGGGACCGTTTGCGCCTTTTGGCTCACGTATATGATAGTGTTGCTAGCATCCATATGACAGAGAACCCGGGCCGACATGGCTAGTCGTGAACCCAAAGCGGCGCTAACTTACGGGGACAGGCATACATGAATCAACATCGAGCATGTCGGTCAGCAGCGTGTGAATCCAGGCTGTAGCACTGGGCTAGCAGGACGCCGGGAAACCGGGCTGTAGCAGGCTAGGCAAGACTCCGGATATCACCGCGTGACATTTCCCCGAAGGGACAGACACAGGAACGAAGTGAATCACATGCTGGCCAGTCTAAGTGTTCCGGAGCAGCAGTGCTGGGCTAGCAGGACTCCGGTAAACCGGGCTGTAGCGGACTACCAAGGCTCAGAGGAGACACCAGACTACATTTCCCCATAAGAGAGGCTGCCAAGGATAAACAACTAGATAGTCGGATCCCACACATACCAAGCATTTCAATCATACACACAATATGCTCGATATGTATAAATACAACATGGCATCACAACAAAACTCTACAACTCAAAGTACTTTATTTAAAGGCTCCGGGGAGCCATACATAACATGTTCAAACAGATAGGGGTCACACGACCCGACACTCAAGTCATGCAAACATACAAGCACATGCGGAAGCAACTAGTCTGAGTACAGACACTAGAAGGAAAGAAGGCTTGACGAAGCCTGTCTATCTACATAGGCCCTTCACAAGCTCAGGTCACCACCTGGGTGGCAAGTCACTCGTCAACGTCGAGATCTACATAGAACCCATCGGAGGGGGCGGTGTTCTCGTCTGCAACAATTATTAAAGCAACATGAGTACAAAGGTACTCAGCAAGTCTTACAACAGATCCTAATATATATGCACATTCTCAAGAAGGGTGGTGGAGTTATTGCAGCAAGCCAGCTTTGACTCTTGGCTACACTATCCTACGAGACACCACTTGAGAAATTAGCTTTCGCACACGAGTCCACTAATCACCATCACAATACTCCACCGTGGATCCTCCCTCGTAATCCTACGAGAGGGCCATCCGCGGTACTCACACTTATCTTGAGTCTTTTAGTAGTAACCATTAACTTGTCTATGAACTGCATAAGCGACCAAGTAGTCCTTTACCGCGGACGCGGCTATTCGAATAGTTTTATACCCTGCAGGGGTGTACTTCGTCACACATGTCTCCACCACTTAGCGTCTGCACACGACATGTGCTCGGCAGACTTCAAGCGAAAGCCGACGTGGGTGTAGACCATGACCTGACTAACCACACAAGTCTCTAGTCCAGGTTTATCGCCTATTCGGGTTCCATCCGCAAGGAAATCCGGTCGGGGTGTCCTCAACGGCCCCAAACGATGTGTGCAGGGTTCCCGAGACACCAAACGGGCGACTCGGTACACCGGCCACGTGCCTACCGCATCATAGCCCACCCCTAAGGTCAGCGCTGCGCACGGCCTCCAGCAACTACAAACACCAGTAACTACTTGCAACTCCTGGACAGAGGACAAGAGGGGTCAGTAAGTCGAGCAGGGTCATATTTCAGGGCCCAACGTGTGGTAGTAGCTGAATCTTAAATCACGCATACAGATCTCAGTTCTTAAGGACGGCCTCAATGAAACAACCCACCATGTACTCCTACATGGCCTTCCATCGATACCTTTACCAAAACATGTTCAACACTTCACTCTCATTACTGACACAACCATTCACTCTAGTTCATCACCCTGATGAGCCAGACCTGACACAACTCTAAGCATAGCAGGCATAGCATGGTAGGAAACACAGACTTGGCTCAATCAACTCCTACACATGCTAGTGGGTTTCATCTAGTTACTGTGGCAATGACAGGTCATGCAGAGGATATGGGTTCAACTACCGCAACACACAGCAGTTTGAAACGTGTTGTCTTAATGCAGTAAACGAGAGCAGAAGCGAGAAGATGGGTTGGTATCGAAATGATCAATGGGGTTGCTTGCCTGACAGAGTGGTAGTGGAATACTGCCCTTCAGTTGGATACTCGTGAATATCCTCGGAGGCAGAACCTACCACGAAGAACACATCGAAACACAATCATCACATGGCAATATGCAACAATATGATGCATGCTATGACATGGCAAAATGAGTGTGTTTTGGCTAATGCATCTTAGAACAGGTTGGTTTGAGTTCATTTGAATCAAGGATTCAAATGCAAACCCAAAATAAGAGGTCATATTAGTGCATTAACTTGTTTCATCTAATCAGCAAGGTTAAAGTGTTCTGACATGCATGAAACCAGTACAGATGGAAATATTGGATTTTTCTGATCCAAAATCATATATAATTTGTTTGATTTGGAGCTACAGATTAATTTCTATGAATTTTTGAAGTTTGTAGAATTTTCTGGAATTTCCTGAATAAAAATAAAACTAGAGAAATACTTATTGCGTCAGCATTGCGTCAGGATGACGTCAGCGGTCAACGGGGCCGGTCCAGGTCAAACCTGGCCAGTGGGTCCCGCGTGTCAGTGTCATTAGTCTAACTAATTTTTTGTTTAGTCCTAATCCTAAGTTAATTAGCAGGCGGGTCCCACCTGTCATAGACCCAGGGGGGGTCAAACTGGGTCAGCGGGGTCAAACCCACCGGCGTTTAGCCGCCGGCGAGGCCAGACACGGCGGCGCAGTGCGGGATTCGTGCTCCGGCGACCAAAACGACGGCGGAGCACATCTACGTGATGCGGGGAGTGAGCCACGTCGAGTGGTGGCAGTGGGTGGAGCTGGGGTGGCCGGAAACGACGCCGGCGACGAGCTGTGCGGCTGCCGGAGTTCGGGCGAGCTCGGGCTCGTCGCTAGGGGGCACGGCGAGGTGCGTGGATTGGTTCTGTGGACTCCTGCGAGTGCGGCGAAGACGATGGCGTGCTCGGAATCGAGCCAACGTGGCTGTGGCCACGACGGCGACGTGCTGAGGCGGCGGTGGGTGCGGCCGAGCTCGGTGCAGTCGATGCAGGGTTCGAGAGCGAGAACGGAAAGGATGGGGAGGTAGCTGAGCTCACGGCAGTCACGACGGAGCAGACGGCGAGGTCGGGGACGAGCTGCTGCGGTGGTGACAGCGAAAGGGATCTCCGGCGACGGCGAGGTCGGGCGGGGCTGTTGCGGTGGTTCCGAGGCGAACAAGGGCTCGGGCTCGGTCTGCTCGATGGAGAGGACGATGACGGAGCTCGTGGACACGGCAGTGCGGCTCGGGGACGACGGTGGACGCGGGTTTCACGGTGGCGCGGCTGCGGCTGCGTCGGCCATGGTGGGGAGAGAGCGAGAGAGAGGCGCAGGGGGGGGGGGAATGAGGTGTCCAGGGTGTCGAGGCGACGACGTGGAGGACGTCCAGGCGTCCAGCGGCTCGAGCGGCAAGCAGCTGGCGCCGTGGCGGGCTCGCGCACGCCGGCGTCACCTCCCTGCCTGCCTAGCGGGGACGAAGCAGCTGGCTGGCATGGGCCAGCACAGTGCTGGACCGCCAGGTGGGCAGGCTGGTGACTTTGCCAGGTAAGTTTATTTCCTTTTTTTTATATCTGTTTTCTAATTTCTGCAAGTTTGTGGCATTTCTAAAAATACCTAGGCACTTTCAAAAATCACCAAACTGCTCATGCCCACTGTATAGAGTATATCCAACATGGAACATTTCAGTTTGGGATTATTTGGACATTTAAAATATTTACTAGCATTTAAATGCCCAAATGCAGGTTACATATGATTTAATTCAATGACCTTATGATGACCTAGAAAAATGTGAACCAGTTTTGGCAGAGGTTCTAACCCAAGACAAAAATGATGGACATTTTAGAAGGGCATTTCAGGTTCATTGAAAAAGATTTTAGTAAACCCTAGTTGTTTCCAAGGGGGGGGCTGGGGGTTCTATCATCCCCATTTCAAGTTTCTGGAAAAGCTTAAACATGATGCAACACTCTAATGCCTGAACTAGCTAGGGTGTGACATCAAGGCACCTAACTTTTCGGGGCATAACATGGATACATGGGTGCGAACGATTAGGGAAGTGTGAGGCGCGTGAGTTGAGACCTCGCAGCAAGATCACTTGGTTGTCTGGATGTTCTGGAGGAGCGTCCTGAGCTCGGAACACGCCCATCGAAAGATGAACAAGAGTCACATAGAGATGTGATTGGCAAGTTAGCCTACCGATTGCAATTCTCGTCACTTGAGATGGATACATCCTTTGCGTTGAATTGTAATATGGATCTTGAATCTCTCACAATCAATTATGAGAGATATTGATTTGAGTGGGAGCGCACTTTAGAATTAATTCTTTTAATTCTTAGTGCAATTAATTTTGAACACTGTCTAAAGTGTGATTTGCAAAATAGTTGTAGAATAATTACTCGCGTTTCCACCTTCCCTATTAAAATTGAATAGCTGTTAAATATCTAGTTAAACCTTTACGCTTGGTAACGTAATGTGAGGATTGTCCTCAAGAGTGCCAAGAAGGAATTTATCCTATCGCTTACTTTCGGTATTCTCTCTCTTATGCTATGGATCATGTGACTCTCGTCCTTCGATCCAAAAGCTAGAATTCTGTTTTCAGTCAAGTGCAATATGTTTGCTTCCATGAGACCCGAACTTCGAAAGTTTGGATAGTTATGTGATATTCACGGAATCTGAAAATCATTTTCAGAGACAGACAAAGGCTAAAAGATATGAGATATCCAAAGCAATGTTTGTTTGCAAACTATTAGTAAAGGAGTTTTACTATGCATTAGACTGATAAGAAAGGGATCCAGAAGAACGCCTGTCATATGATGAAAGGTGAATAAAACAACAACTTAAAGAGAAAGGAAGTGTCCGAAGGGTGTTAGTGAAACTTTCACGCCCAGGAAGTCCGGGGCTAGCGCCACTCTTAAGTTGGGTGCTTCTTCTAAGAGTAGGAGAAATACTGAAAGTTAAACTGTTAGAAGTATAAAGGCAGAAAGAAAGAAGACTGGAATATCCAGCTCATGTATGAATGTCATACAAGTTTTTGATGTATAGAAGGCTGGTCAAAGATATAGTTCTTGGGAATTATGGTTAAACATGTTGATCACTGATTCTTGGGTATTGTGTGTTAATCACAAAGATCCCGCTCGATTGCATTCTGTTGTAACTCGATGTAAGAACTACTGTGGCCTGAAAGACTAGCCAGGAATGAGGTTTAGTTATACACAGGGAACATAGTAAATGTTACTATGCCTTCCATCGGTGTATGACCGTCTGTATTTATTTTCATAATTCATTTAGAGTTTCACAAACTCTAGCCCATTGCATAAGGTATCTTGCAAGAAGGTTGTTCATAAGAGAACTTTTGATGTTCGATGTTATGAATAACATAAGGGCCATACTTTCATTATGAATGAGATGTATGTTATGAATATTGATAATAATACATTACCTCTGGGTTGACTTTCATAATTCATTTTAGAGTTTCATACACTCTAGCCCATTGCACAATGTTTGTTGCAAAAGTGTTGTTCAGAAAAAGAACAATTGCTGTTCAGTGTTATAAATAACATGAAGAGCCATGCTTCCATCCAGATGGGATGTATGTTATGAATATTGATAGTAATATGATACATCCATAACACTGATGCTAAATGTCGCAAGACTAAAATAATACCACACAAGTGTGGCACTGCATTTGGTCACATTGGAGAAACCCGCATGGAAAATTCCATTATGATGGATTTTGAAGTCGTTTGATTTTGAATCATCTGACACTTGCAACTTTTCTCCGAAAAGTGAAGTGACTGAAATACCATTCACAGGCCATAAGGAATGGACAACAAACTTATTGGTGGTCATACATTTGATGTGTGTAGTCCGATAAATGTTGTTAGTAGTGGATTTATCTATCTTCAGAAATGACTCAAGTAGATATATGGATATTTACTTGATGAGACATAAGTCTAGATCTTTTGAATTCATTCAAAAAAATTCAAGAATGAAGTAGAAGTCATTGTTACAAGAAAATTATGTTTCTACAATTGGATTGCAGAAAGGAATATTTGAGTTACAAGTTTAGCAAATGTCTGATGAGTTGTGAAAAGAGTTTCATAACTTACACCTCCCGGAACACCACTGTGAGTGGAAAGTCTGTGAAGATGTAATCGAACCATTTATGACATGGTAAGATCAAAGATGACATAAATAAATTTGCCATTATCTCTTTTAAAATGATGCTTTAGAGACTGCGGCTTTTACACTGAAAAGAGCTCCATCGGGTCTGTTGAAATGACGCCATGGTATGGTACACCCAACCATGTTATTTCTTTTCTTAATATTTGGAATATGGGGCTTGTGTAAAAGGTTACAAACCTATTCCAAATCAGACAAGTGCTACTTTGTAGGTTATCCCAAGTCATTGGGGATTCCTCCCTCACTATACCGAGGCAAATAGGTTTGCCACAAAGAACGGTATGCTTTTTGAAGAAAATGGTTCTTTCAAAAAAGGTGAGTGGGAGGACAGTCCAACTCGATGAGATAACCAGTATCTTCGTCATCAGGTCAAAGGAAAGAGACCTTGGGAGTGATTCCAGAGTTTCCTACTACGACTGTTACGGAAGCCTCTACATGAGATGTATGGACTTCAGTCGAGCTTGCAACTGAACCATGTAGGAAAAACTCTAGCAAACCTCTCAGGTGCTCATTCGAGATATTGTTGTTAGACAACAGTATACCTACGATACACAAGGAAGCGTTGATGGGCCCTGACTCTGGAATTGGCTAAATGCCAATACAATCCGAGATAGTTTCCATATAAGTGTTTCAAGATTAAATTCTAGATACACCTTTTAGAAGACTTAGAGTCTAATGAGTATTTGTGGAACTAAAAACTGATACGGATAAAAATGTTTAATCCACAAAGCTCGACTTGTTGTAATAACAAGTTCAAGGAGTTGACTACGATGAGGTTGTTTCACCCTAGTGATGCTTAAAGTCGGTTCGGGTTGAACTAGCAATTAATACATATTTCAATCATGAGATATGAAACATGGATGACGAAAGGATTTCCATCTGATGGAAATGAAACCAAGGACTTGCATGTGTTACAGTCCAAGGTATTTTGTCATTCCAGAGAATGCTAGTAAATATGCAAACTTCAGAGTTCCAGCAATGGACTGAAGAGAGCAAAATGGAGTTGGAATCTTCGTGTTTTGATGAAATGGTCAAAAAGGGTTTTGACTTCATCAATGGGTAACTAAGATGCTTGTGATTCAAGAAAGTAAGTGGGAGCATAATAATATTCCTAAAAACGTTGTGTGCTTGACACATTGTTAATTGGAAATAAATTTCTTGACACAGATTAGGACTTCATTTGAAAATAGTTTTTTGATGAAGTGCCTGGGCTAAACAGCCTTTATATTAGGCATGATGATCTATGGAGATAGATTTACCTAATGGGGCTGAGCAAAGATACATAATGACTAAATGCTAAAACTTTTTAGCATTAAAAACATCAAGGAGTAATTCTTGCCGAAGTCACATGGAAAGAGTTTTTGCAAGACTCGGTGTCCCAAAAACACTGATGAGCAAAATACATGATGGAGATTCCACACACCTTCATGTTTGGATTAATCATGTATTCCATGGTATGTAAAAACAACCAGATATGTCCAATTCTCCAAAGTTGTTGCGAGTATAGAAAAGTCCAAACAAAATATGAATTTTGTGAAAGTGTGAAAATGCGAGGATATGCAAAGATACACACGGAGCTGAAGTCGTCAGATCCGTTGGACATCAGGCTATACCACAAGCGAAGCATATTTACATCGGTGTGCCACAGGTGTAAAGTGCATTAGCATTAACTAGATTATTGACTCTAGTGCAAGTGGGAGTCTGTAGGAGATATGCCCTAGAGGCAATAATAAAAGTTATTATTTATCTCCATGCTCATTATTATGTTCATGTTCCATGCTATAACTGCTGTGGTTCCCGAGCCCGTATATCCATAAAGGCTCTGGGGAAAACCCATGTGCACGTGTGGAATAATAAACGGTAAAATGTATTCCTAGTCATGCCTCTAAGACTAGCTCAAGTGTTGCATGATGATTATGTTTTTCCAATCATGGGCATGTCTATGCCAGCAGCTTTGAGGGCACAATGTTAGAAGAACATTTGTGTTGAATCGACCCGATTGATTTTATGCTATGAGTTACATTCGACACAAGTTAATGGTTAATAACACAGAGATGGTTAACGTTTGCATGATTCCTCAGACCATGAGAGTATCAAGTTTCTTCACGCTTGATTCATGAACTTTGGGGTTTGTTAAACGTCATCCATAACTGGATGGCTATTACGGCGGCTTACGGGTTCATGGGAAAGTATGTTAAGTAACTTGATAGCTCAAGATTGGGATTTGCTCCTCCGACGATGGAGAGATATCTCTGGGCCCTCTCGGTGTTACGGTATCCATCATCGTCTGGCCAGACACTTTGTGATTTGATCACGGGGATGCCGGAACATGGTAACGAGAAAAGAGAACAATACCGGTAACGAGGTAACTAGCATAGTGGACAAGTTGTTGATCCACGGGAATGCCAACATGTCTCACCTTGGGTATTTGTAACATATCATGAAGCAATAGGAATAGCACACGACAACTGAAGGTTCACTCGAATATTCATTTGTGTGGGTATAGGGGTCAATATGGGTATCCACGGCTCCGATGTTGATCATTGATCGGAAAGGGTTCCGTGTCATGTCTATACTTCACCGAACCTATAGGGTCACATGCTTAAGGGTCATCTATCTGCTGAATACTAGACAGGGAGTCTGAGAGAAAATCACCGAAAAAGTTTCGGATAACGGAAAAGTTCCACGGAGAGAGGTCACCGGATGAGTTCCGGTGATACTGAAAAGTTGTTTCAGAGGATACCATAAAGTCAAATTGGTTTCGGCACATGCCTGATAATTCTTGGAGGGTGCCAGAATCATTCTGGAAACTTCTGGGAATTTTCCGAGATGAAAACCGAAAATGTTTCGGAGCTGCCGGAACCGCTTCAAATGCTTTTCGCAGATGAAAATCACTAATCTGTAATTGTTCCAGAACGCGTTGAAAATTATTTTAGTGGGTACTGGAAATGTTCTAAACCCACATAAATATTTTCAGTTCGAACGGACGCTGAAAAATGTCATCATGAATAGTGAAAGTGCTTTTTGGGATATTTATGGAAAGCCACCTGTTAGGGCTTTTGTGAAAAGCCTTCTAGAAGGACTTGGAAGCCATGTAAGCCCCTCATGGGGGGCCCCCTAGGGGTGGCCGGCCACACATGTGGAGCTCCATGGAGCTTCACTTCCCTTCCCTTTATGCCCTTGTGGGAAATCCATGTGATGGGTTTTTTGGGTATTTTTCCATATGGGATTTCCTATAAATAGAGGTGGAGGGGGTGCTCTCCACACTTCCTCCTTTCTCACATACAAGTGCCATTGCATGATCTGGCTTCTCTCTCCCTCCCCGCGAAATAGTTTTGCAGAGCCGAAAGGCTGTCTAGGTTCCGGTGGGAACTAGTTCTGGATGGCGAAGCCCTGCCGGATAGATGAAACCGTATGTGTGCAACTCTGTAGAGAGGTGGTAGTTTCGATCTTAGTGCCCGAGGGGCTGTCTGAGTGACTGTCCGAGTTTCGAAGGTCCTCCCGAAGGGCTGTCCATGACACCGTCCGGGAGACTGTTCGACCGCCTCCCGGAGGGCTGTCCATGGGGCAGATGAGGGGGTACATCCTCGCGGTTGGGAGGTTGTAAATCCTAGCTGCGGGGATCTGCACCACCGATCGTCATCGACTCTACTTCCGCTGTGCTACGAGTCGGTAACGAAAAGATCAAACCTTGTATGCAGTCTCCATAGTGGTCCTGGGTTAGTGCGTAGGTCGGAAAATTTTTGTTTTCTGCTGCGTTACCATACAGTGGCATCATGAGCCGTGCTATGCATAGATGCAGGTTGCGATCTAGGATACATGAGATGTATGGCTGTTGCACAATATAATTAGGTAGTAGATGAGTTCTATTATTGAAAATTATTTGTGCGGGTAGCAGATGAAATCTGTTACCCGATGTTCTTGTTGCTTCCCTGAATTGGCATATTCCTGATCTTGACGGCATGGTGGAATCTCACAAAGTTCTGGCAATCCGCGATCCTTTCATGCTGCTCCTGAGTATGCTGATTGACAGATCAACGAAGTGCTAACAATTCTTTGGGTTCCACCATAGTTAAAGAAAGATGGATGTTTCACAGACGAAAGGGCAATGCAGATATGATCTGCACAGGGGTCATGCGTATGACGAAGTTCAGTATGGGGCTCGAGATTTTATTATCTCGTGTTTGATACACCCCGCGAAGTTAATCTAGCGCTTGAATTATCATACTTGATGATGGACATTGGTAGCTTCGGTTTGTTTCAAAACCTTAGAAGCCACGTGAAACAAGTTTTTGCATGAACCGATTAGAGGCCTCTAACTTGGTTTTGTAGGAGGGTTTGCATGTGCATATGATGTGGTATAGCAGTGCTCATAATAATTTGATTATGTATGAGATGTCTATATGATGTAAATTGATTAACATGACCTGCATGTCATGATTTGGCATGATGGCTGGAGCCATATGATTGCACTTTAAATAACCTGCATGTCGACCTTGTGTAATGCATTATTTTATTAGCTATAGAGATAGCAATATTATCTGGTGCATCGAAGAGGTGTTGGCAATCTTCGCGAAGGTGAACACCGACGTGAATACCGAAGACGAAGAAATGCAAGACTTCTCCGTCAGAAAGGGCTATACCATATCATGCTATTATGAATTGCCTGAGATGTTTATCCCTTATGATGCACCCTTCTTGATTGCGCGGTAGTCACTTTTTATTAGGATGATCTCTCACTGAAAATATCAAGTAGTTAGTGTTCTCCCAAGTGTAGCACAGTAACGACACCTAACTTTTCGGGGCTTCACATGGATACATGGGTGCGAACGATTAGGGAAGTGTGAAGCGGGTGAGTTGAGTCCTCGCAGCAAGGTCACTTGGTTGTCTTGATGTTCTGGAGGAGCGTCCTGAGCTCGGAACATGCCCGTCGAAAGATGAAGAAGAGTCACATAGAGATGTGACTGGCAAGTTGGCCTACCGATTGCAATTCTCGTCACTTGAGATGGATACATCCTTTGCGTTGAATTGTAATAAGGATCTTGAATCGCTCACAATCAATTATGAGAGATATTGATTTGAGTGGGAGCGCACTTTAGAATGAATTCTTTTAATTCTTAGTGCAATTAATTTTGAACACTGTCTAAAGTGTGATTTGCATAATAGTTGTAGAATAATGGCTCGCGTTTCCACCTTCCCTATTAAAATTGAACAGCTGTTAAATATCTGGTTAAACCTTTACACTTGGTAACGTAATGTGAGGATTGTCCTCAAGAGTGCCAAGAAGGACTTTGTCCAATCGCATACTTTCGGTATTCTCTCTCTTATGCTATGGATCATGTGACTCTCGTCCTTCGATCCAAAAGCTAGAATTCCGTTTTCAATCAAGTGCAATATGTTTGCTTCCATGAGACCCGAACTTCGAAAGTTTGGATAGTTATGTGATATTCATGGAATCTGAAAATCATTTTCAGAGACAGATAAAGGCTAAAAGATATGAGATATCCAAAGCAATGTTTGTTTGCAAACTATTAGTAAAGGAGTTTTACTATGCATTAGACTGATAAGAAAGGGATCCAGAAGAACGCCTGTCATATGATGAAAGGTGAATAAAAAAACAACTTAAAGAGAAAGGAAGTGTCCGAAGGGTGTTAGTGAAACTTTCACGCCCAGGAAGTCCGGGGCTAACGCCACTCTTAAGTTGGGTGCTTCTTCTAAGAGTAGGAGAAATACTGAAAGTTAAACTGTTAGAAGTATAAAGGCAGAAAGAAAGAAGACTGGAATATCCAGCTCATGTATGAATGTCATACAAGTTTTTTATGTATAGAAGGCTGGTCAGACATATAGTTCTTGGGAATTATGGTTAAACATGTTGATCACTAATTCTTGGGTATTGTGAGTTAATCACAAAGATACCCGCTCGATTGCATTCTGTTGCAACTCGATGTAAGAACTACTATGGCCTGAAAGACTAGCCAGGAATGAGGTTTAGGTATACACAGGGAACATAGTAAATGTTACTATACCTTCCATCGGTGTATTACCGTCTGTATTTATTTTCATAATTCATTTAGAGTTTCACAAACTCTAGCCCATTGCATAAGGTATCTTGCAAGAAGGTTGTTCATAAGAGAACTTTTGATGTTCGATGTTATGAATAACATAAAGGCCATACTTTCATTATGAATGAGATGTATGTTATGAATATTGATAATAATACATTACCTCTGGGTTTACTTTCATAATTCATTTTAGAGTTTCATACAATCTAGCCCATTGCACAATGTTTGTTGCAAAAGAGTTGTTCATAAAAAGAACAATTGTTGTTCAGTGTTATGAATAACATGAAGAGCCATGCTTCCATCCAGATGGGATGTATGTTATGAATATTGATAGTAATATGATACATCCATAACACTGATGCTAAATGTCGCAAGACTAAAATAATACCACACAAGTGTGGCACTGCATTTGGTCACATTGGAGAAACCCGCATGGAAAATTCCATTATGATGGATTTTGAAGTCGTTTGATTTTGAATCATCTGACACTTGCAACTTTTCTCTGAAAAGTGAAGTGACTGAAATACCATTGACAAGCCATAAGGAATGGACAACAAACTTATTTGTGGTCATACATTTGATGTGTGTAGTCCGATAAATGTTGTTAGTAGTGGATTTATCTATCTTCAGAAATGACTCAAGTAGATATATGGATATTTACTTGATGAGACGTAAGTCTAGGTCTTTTGAATTCATTCAAAAGGATTTCAAGAATGAAGTAGAAGTTATTGTAACAAGAAAATTATGTTTCTACAATTGGATTGCAGAAAGGAATATTTGAGTTACAAGTTTAGCGAATGTCTGATGAGTTGTGAAAAGAGTTTCATAACTTACACCTCCCAGAACACCACTATGAGTGGAAAGTCTGTGAAGATGTAATCAAACCATTTATGACATGGTAAGATCAAAGATGACATAAATAAATTTGCCATTATCTCTTTTAAAGTGATGCTTTAGAGACTGCGGCTTTTACACTGAAAAGAGCTCCATCGGGTCTGTTGAAATGACGCCATGGTATGGTACGCCCAACCATGTTATATCTTTTCTTAACATTTGGAATATGGTGCTTGTGTAAAAGGTTACAAACCTATTCCAAATCAGACAAGTGCTACTTTGTAGGTTATCCCAAGTCATTGGGTATTCCTCCCTCACTATACCGAGGTAAATAGGTTTTTCACAAAGAACGGTATGCTTTTTGAAGAAAATGATTCTTTCAAAAAAGGTGAGTGGGAGGCGAGTGCAACTCAACGAGATAACCAGTATCTTCGTCATCAGGCCAAAGGAAAGAGACCTTGGAAGTGATTCTAGAGTTTCCTACTGCGACTGATACGGAAGCCTCTACATGAGATGTATGGACTTCAGTCGAACTTGCAGCTGAACCATGTAGGAAAAACTCTAGCAAACCTCTCAGGTGCTCATACGAGATATTGTCGTTAGACAACAGTATACCTACGATACACAAGGAAGCGTTGATGGGCCCTGAATCTGGAATTGGCTAAATGCCAATACAATCCGAGATAGTTTCCATATAAGTGTTTCAAGATTAAATTCTTGATACACCGTTCGGAAGACTTAGAGTCTAACGAGTATTTGTGGAACTAAAAACTGATACGGATAAAAATGTTTAATCCAAAAAGCTTGACTTGTTGTAATAACAAGTTCAAGGAGTTGACTACGATGAGGTTGTTTCACCGTAGCGATGCTTAAAGTCGGTTCGGGTTGAACTAGCAATTAATACATATTTCAATCATGATATATGAAACATGGATGACGAAAGGATTTCCATCTGATGGAAATGAAACCAAGGACTTTCATGCTTTACAGTCCAAGGTATTTTGTCATTCCAGAGGATGCTAGTAAATATGCAAACTTCAGAGTTCCAGCAATGGACAGAAGAGAGCAAAATGGAGTTGGAATCTTCATGTTTTGATGAAATGGTCAAAAAGGGTTTTGACTTCATCAATGGGTAACGAAGATGCTTGTGATTCAAGAAAGTAAGTGGGGGTATAATAATATTTCTAAAAATGTTGTGTGCTTGACACATTGTTAACTGGAAATAAATTTCTTGACATAGATTAGAACTTCATTTGAAAATAGTTTTTTGATGAAGTGCCTGGGCTAAATAGCCTTTATATTAGGCATGATGATCTATTGAGATAGATTTACCTAATGGGGCTGAGCAAAGATACATAATGACTAAATGCTAAAACTTTTTAGCATTAAAAACGTCAAGGAGTAATTCTTGCCGAAGTCACATGGAAAGAGTTTTTGCAAGACTCGGTGTCCCAAAAACACTGATGAGCAAAATACATGATGGAGATTCCACACACTCTTGTGTTTGGATTAATCATGTATTCCATGGTATGTAAACACAACCAGATATGTCCAATACTCCAAAGTTGTTGCGAGTGTAGATACCAAAGTGATCAAAAGTTCTGATCATGGGACAACAGTGAAAAAGGGTCATTGAGTACTATAGTAGCACAGATGACAAGTTTTCTCGCAAGCGAAGATCATGAAGAGTTCGTTGTAAAAGGTTACATCGATACAGTCTTCATCCATGCTCCAAGCGATTTTTGATTTAAATTGAGGGTTTTTGTGTAACACACAATATGGTGGCATGATAGTTTGAAATTGTTCCAAGCAAGTTACTGTGGCGAATTCTATAACAGATGTGAAGTATGTTGCCGCTTTTAAAAAGCGACAAAGAAGATGTTGAATCATATAGTTCATTCATGAACTTAGTATGGTTCCAAGATGGCTTTTGTCAATGGGACACTACTGCAGGTAGTTGCTCCATAACTCAGTCTGAGGAATCCAGGTTCGACCTGTGATTCACATACATACAAAACCAAGTCCACACAAAATATGAATTTATTGAAAGCGTGAAAACGCGAGGATATGCAAAGATACACACGGAGCTAAAGTCGTCAGATCCGTTGGACATCAGGCTATACCACAGGCGAAGCATATTTACACCGGTGTGCCACAGGTGTAAAGTGCATTAGCATTAACTAGATTATGGACTCTAGTGCAAGTGGGAGTCTGTAGGAGATATGCCCTAGAGGCAGTAATAAATGTTATTATTTATCTCCATGCTCATTATTATGTTCATGTTCCATGCTATAACTGCGGTGGTTCCTGAGCCCGTATATCCATAAAGGCTCTGGGGAAAACCCATGTGCATGTGTGGAATAATAAATGGTAAAATGTATTCCTAGTCATGCCTCTAAGACTAGCTCAAGTGTTGCATGATGATTATCTTTTCCCAATCATGGGCATGTCTATGCCAGCAGCTTTGAGGGCACAATGTTAGAAGAACATTTGTGTTGAATCGACCCGATTGATGTTATGCTATGATTTACATTCGTCACAAGTTAATGGTTAATAACACAGAGATGGTTAACGTTTGCATGATTCCTCAGACCATGAGAGTATCAAGTTTCTTCATGCTTGATTCATGAACTTTGGGGTTTGTTAAACGTCATCCGTAACTGGATGGCTATTACGATAGCTTACGGGTTCATGGGAAAGCATGTTAAGTAACTTGATAGCTCAAGATTGGGATTTGCTCCTCCGACGATGGAGAGATATCTCTAGGCCCTCTCGGTGTTACGGTATCCATCATCGTCTGGCCAGACACTTTGTGATTTGATCACGGGGATGCCGGAACACGGTAACGAGAAAAGAGAACAATACCGGTAACGAGGTAACTAGCATAGTGGACAAGTTGTTGATCCCCGGGAATGCCAACATGTCTCACCTCAGGTATTTGTAACATATCATGAAGCAACAGGAATAGCACACGGCAACTGGAGGTTCACTCGAATATTCATTCGTGTGGATATAGGGGTCAATATGGGTGTCCACGGCTCCGATGTTGATCATTAATCGGAAAGGGTTCCGTGTCATGTCTATACTTCACCGAACCTATAGGGTCACACGCTTAAGGGTCATCTATCTACTGAATACTAGACAGGGAGTCTGAGAGAAAATCACTGAAAAAGTTTCGGACAGCGGAAAAGTTCCGCAGAGAGAGGTCACCGGATGAGTTCCGGTGATACTGAAAAGTTGTTTCAGAGGATACCATAAAGTCAAATTGGTTTCGGCACATGCCTGATAATTCTTGGAGGGTGCCAGAATCATTCTGGAAACTTCTGGGAATTTTCCAAGATGAAAACCGGAAATGTTTCGGAGCTGCCAGAACCGCTTCAGATGCTTTTCGCAGATGAAAATCACTAATCTAGAATAGTTCCAGAACGCGTTGAAAATTATTTTAGTGGGTACTGGAAATGTTCTAAGCCCACATAAATATTTTCAGTTCGAACGGATGCTGAAAAATGTCGTCGTGAATAGTGAAAGTGCTTTTTGGGATATTTATGGAAAGCCACCTTTTAGGGCTTTTGTGAAAAGCCTTCTAGAAGGACTTGGGAGCCAAGGAAGCCCCTCATGGGGGGCCCCCTAGGGGTGGCCGGCCACACATGTGGAGCTCCATCGAGCTCCACTTCCCTTCCCTTTATGCCTTTCTGGGAAATCCATGTGATGGGTTTTTTGGGTATTTTTCCATATGGGATTTCCTATAAATAGAGGTGGAGGGGGTGCTCTCCACACTCACTCCTTTCCCACATACAAGTGGCATTGCATGATCTGGCTTCTCTCTCCCTCCCCGCGAAATAGTTTTGCAGAGCGGAAAGGCTGATTGGGTTCCGGTGGGAACTAGTTCTGGAGAGCGAAGCCCTGCCGGATAGATGACACCGTATGTGTGCAACTCTGTAGAGAGGTCGTAGTTTCGATCTTAGTGCTCGAGGGGCTGTCCAAGTGACCGTCCGAGTTTTGAAGGTCCTCCCGAAGGGCTGTCCGTGACACCGTCCGGGGGACTGTTCGACCGCCTCCCGGAGGGCTGTCCGTGGGGCAGATCAGGGGGTACATCCTCGCGGTTGGGAGGTTGTAAATCCTAGCTGCGGGGTTCTGCACCGCCAATCATTATTAACACTACTTCTGCTGCGCTACGAGTCGGTAACGGAAAGATCAAACCTCGTATGCAGTCTCCATAGTGGTCCTGGGCTGGTGCGTAGGTCGGAAATTTTTTGTTTTCTGCTGCGTTACCCTAAACTTTTCACCTGGTTGTCATAGACCAGCCCATAGCTACACCCCCGAACATGGTCCCGGCCCAACCCACCCCAAGATTCCGTCCGTGTCGGTCCGACGTGGCCGTTTCCCCCTCTGTGACACGGCGGCAGCGACGCCCGTGAGGGGGGCACACCCCGGAGACGCATGCCGGGTGCCTCTGCCTGCCACCACGCTTCCACAAGCGTAGGAGGGCCCACCGCAACACCTGGCGGCATTGCTACCCCCCCAGGTACCCCGTCCCGTCTAACCCTGACACAGGCGACCGCCGGATCTAGCCCTTTGACTTTCGTCGGACGGGATTTGACCGGTGGAACTTTTCACAAGGTTGTCATAGATCAGTCCATAGCTACACCCCCGAAGACGGTCCCGGCCCAACCCACCCCAAGATTCCCTCCGTGTCGGCCCGATGTGGCCGTTTCCCCCCTCTGTGACACGGTGGCAGCGACGCCCGTGAGGCGGGCACACCCCGGAGCCGCGTGCCGAGTGCCTACGCCTGCAACCAAGCTTCCACAAGCGTAGGAGGGCCCACCGCAACACCTGGCGGCATTGCTACCCCCCAGGTACCTCGTCCCGTCTAACCCTGACATAGACGACCGCCGGATCTAGGCCTTTGACTTTCGCCGGATGGGGTTTGGCCAGTGGACATTTTCACCTGGTTGTCATAGACCAGCCCATAGCTACACCCCCGAACACGGTCCCGGCCCAACCCACCCCAAGATTCCCTCCGTGTCGGCCCGACGTGGTCGTTTCCCCCCTCCGTGACACGGCGGCAGCGACGCTCGTGAGGGGGGCACACCCCGGAGCCGCGTGTCGGGTGCGTGCCCCTGCTACCACGCTTCCAGAAGCTTAGGAGGGCCCACTGCAACACCTGGCGGCATTGCTACCACCCCAGGTACACCCGTCCCGTCTAACACTGACACAGACGATGGCCGGATCTAGCCCTTTGACTTTCGCCGGAACGTGAGTACACCGGTAATGGGAGACTCCCCTCATGTACTACGGTGTATTGGAACCCTGTTGGAAAGAATGCCCGATCGTTGTACTCATTGAGCGACACAGGAGAAGGGGCTGCCATTCTCCCCATCCCTTGCTCTCATACACATGCCAAGATGTTATCTGGCTTCTCTCTCCCTCCCACGAAAAGAGTTTCGTAGAGCCGAAAGGCTGTCTGGGTTCCGGCAGGGACTAGTTCTGGACGGCGAAGCCCTGCCGGATAGATGACACCGTATGTGTGCAACCCCGTAGAGAGGTCGTAGTTTCGATCTTAGTGCCCGAGGGGCTGTTCGAGAGTGCCTCCCGAAGGGCTGTCCAAGTGACGGTCCGAGTTCTGTGAGTCCTCCCGAAGGGCTGTCCGAGTGACCGCTCGAGTTTCAAAGGTCCTCCCGAAGGGCTGTCCGCGACACCGTCCGGGGGACTGTTCGACCGCCTCCCGGAGGGCTGTCCGAAGGGAAGATGAGCGTATACATCCTCGCGGTTGGGAGGTTGTAAATCCTAGCTGCGGGGATCTGCACCAACGATCGTCATCGACTCTACTTCCGCTGCGCTACGAGTCGGTAACGAAAATGATCAAACCTTGTATGCAGTCTCCATAGTGGTCCTGGGCTGGTGCGTAGGTCGGAAAATTTTTGTTTTCTGCTGCGTTCCCCTACAGGTACCCCGTCCCGTCTAACCCTGACACAGACGACTGCCGGATCTATCCCTTTGACTTTCGCCGGACGGGATTTGACTGGTGGAACTTTTCACATGGTTGTCATAGACCAGCCCATAGCTACACCCCCGAACACGGTCCCGGCCCAACCCACCCCAAGATTCCCTCCTTGTCGGCCCGACGTGGCCGTTTCCCCCCTCCATGACACGGCGGCAGCGACGCCCATGAGGGGGGGCACACCTCGGAACTGCGTGCCGGGTGAATGCGCACAACCACACCATCCATGCTATGAGTGCCCACTTAAACTCCTGGCGGCATTGCCCCCCAGGTACCCCCTCACGTCTAATCCTGACACGACAACAACACCAGGATCGAGCCCTTTGACTTTTGCCGAACCGGTGGAACCTTTTCACCTGTTTTCATAGACCAGCCGCATAGCTCAACCCCCAACACGGTCCCGGCCCAACCCACCCAAAGATTCCCTCCGTGTCGCCCGACGTGGCCGTTTCCCCCCCCCGCGTGACACGGCGGCAACAGACGCCCGTAAGGGGGGCACCACCCCGAACCGTATGCCGGGTGCCTGAGCCTGCCACCCAACGCTTCCACAAAGTGTAGGAGGGCTCACCGCAACACTGTGCGGCATTGCTACCCCCCAGGTACCCCGTCCCGTCTTATCCTGACACAGACGACCGCTGGATCTAGCCCTTTGACTTTCGCCGGACGGGGTTTGACCGGTGGACCTTTTCACCTGGTTGTCATAGACTAGCACATAGCTATACCCCCGAACACGGTCCCGGCCCAACCCACCCCAAGATTCCCTCCGTGTCGGCCTGACATGGCCGTTTCCCCCCTCCGTGACATGGCGGCAGTGATGCCCGTGAGGGGGGCACACCCCGGAACAGCGTGCCGGGTGCGTGCGCCTGCCAGCACGCATCCACATGCGTAGGAGGGCTCACCGCAACACCTGGCGGCAATGCTACCCCCCAGGTACCCTGTCCCGTCTAACCCTGACACAGACGACCGCCGGATCTAGCACTTTGACTTTCGCCGGACGGGGTTTGACTGGTGGACCTTTTCACCTGGTTGTCATAGACCAGCCCATAGCTACACCCCCGAACAGGGTCCCGGCCCAACCCACCCCAAGATTCCCTCCGTGTCAGCCCGAGGTGGCTGTTTCCCCCCTCCGTGATACGGCGGCAGCGATGCCCGTGTGGGAGGGCTCACCCCGGAGCCGCGTGGGGGTGCCTGCGCCTGCCACCAGGCATCCACAAGCGTAGGAGGGCCTACCGCAATACCTGGCGGCATTGCTACCCCCCCAGGTACCCCGTCCCATCTTATCCTGACACAGACGACCGCTGGATCTAGCCCTTTGACTTTCGCCGGACGGGGTTTGACCGGTGGACCTTTTCACCTGGTTGTCATAGACCAGCACATAGCTATACCCCCGAACACGGTCCCGGCACAACCCACCCCAAGATTCCCTCCGTGTCGGCCTGACGTGGCCGTTTCCCCCCTCTGTGACACGGCGGCAGCGATGCCCGTGAGGGGGGCACACCTCAGAGCCGCGTGCCGGGTGCGTGCGCCTGCCAGCACGCATCCACATGTGTAGGAGGGCCCACCGCAACACCTGGCGGCAATGCTACCCCCCAGGTACCATGTCCCGTCTAACCCTGACATAGACGACCGCCGGATCTAGCACTTTGACTTTCGCCGGACGGGGTTTGACCGGTGGACCTTTTCACCTGGTTGTCATAGACCAGCCCATAGCTACACCCCCGAACACGGTCCCGGCCCAACACACCCCAAGATTCCCTCAGTGTCGGCCTGACGTGGCCGTTTCCCCCCTCTGTGACACGGCGGCAGCGATGCTCGTGAGGGGGGCACACCCCGGATCCGCGTGCCGGGTGCCTGCGCCTGCCACCATGCTTCCACCAGCGTAGGAGGGCCCACCGCAACACCTGGTGGCATTTCTACCCCACCAGGAATCCCGTCCCGTCTAACCCTGACACAGACGACCGCTGGATCTAGCCCTTTGACATTCGCCGTATGGTATTTGACCGGTGGACCTTTTCACCTGGTTGTCATAGACCAGCCCATAGCTACACCCCCGAACACGGTCCCGGCCCAACCCAACCCAAGATTCCCTCCGTGTCGGCCTGACATGGCCATTTCCCCCCTCCGTGACACGGCGACTGCGACGCCCGTGAGGGGGGCACACCCGGGAGCCGCGTGCTGGGTGCGTGCGCCTGCCAGCACGCATGCACATGCGTAGGAGGGCCCACCGCAACACCTGGCGGCATTGCTACCCCCCAGGTACCCCGTCCCGTCTAACCCTGACACAGACGACCGCCGGATCTAGCCCTTTGAGTTTCGCCGGACGGGGTTTGACCGTTGGACCTTTTCACCTGGTTGTCATAGACCAGCCCATAGCTACACCCCCGAACACGGTCCCGGCCCAACCCACCCAAGATTCCCTCCGTGTCGGCCTAACGTGGTCGTTTCCCCCCTCCGTGACACGGCGGCAGCAACCCCCGTGAGGGGGGGCACACCCCGGAGCCGTGTGCCGGGTGCGTGCGCCAGCCAGCACGCATCCACATGCGTAGGAGGGCCCACAGTAACACCTGGCGGCATTGCCCCCCAGGTACCCCGTCACGTCTAATCCTGACACAGACGACCGCCGGATCGAGCCCTATTGACTTTTGCCGGACGGGGTTTGACCGGTGGACCTTTTCACCTGGTTGTCATAGACCAGCCCATAGCTACACCCCCGAACACGGTCCTGGCCCAACCCACCCAAAGATTCCCTCCATGTCGGCCCGACGTGGCCGTTTCCCCCCTCCGTGACACGGCGGCAGCGACGCCCGTAAGGGGGGCATACCCTGGAACCGTATGCCGGGTGCCTGAGCCTGCCACCACGCTTCCACAAGTGTAGGAGGGCCCATCGCAACACCTGGCGGCATTGCTACCCCCCAGGTACCCCGTCCCGTCTTATCCTGACACAGACGACCGCTGGATCTAGCCCTTTGACTTTCGCCGGACGGGGTTTGACCTGTGGACCTTTTCACCTGGTTGTCATAGACCGCACATGCTTACACCCCCGACACGTCCCGGCCTAACCACCACCCCAAGATTCCCTCCGTGTCGGCCTGACGTGGTCATTTCCCCCCTCCGTGACACGGCCGCAGCGAAGCCCGTGAGGGGGGCACACCCCGGAGCCGCGTGCCGGGTGCGTGCGCCTGCCAGCACGCATCCACATGCGTAGGAGGGCCCACCGCAACACCTGGCGGAATGCTACCCCCCACAACCCACCGTCTCCTCTAACCCTGACACAACACCCCGGATCTAGCACTTTGACTTTCGCCGGACGGGGTTTGACTGGTGGACCTTTTCACCTAGTTGTCATAGACCAGCCCATAGCTACACACCCGAACACGGTCCCGACCCAACCCACCCCAAGATTCCCTCCGTGTCAGCCCGACGTGGCCGTTTCCCCCCTCCGTGATACGGCGGCAGCGACGCCCGTGAGGGGGGGCACACCCCGGAGCCGCGTGCGGGGTGCCTGCGCCTGCCACCAGGCTTCCACAAGCGTAGGAGGGCCTACCGCAATACCTGGCGGCATTGCTACCCCACCAGGTACCCCGTCCCGTCTAACCCTGACACAGACGACCGCCGGATCTAGCCTTTTAACTTTCGCCGGACGGGGTTTGACCGGTGGACCTTTATACCCGGTTGTCATAGACCAGCCCATAGCTACACCCCCGAACACGGTCCCGGCCCAACCCACCCAAAGATTCCCTTCGTGACGGCCTGACGTGGCCGTTCCCCCCCCCCCCCCCCCCCTCTGTGACACGGCGGAAGCGACGCCCATGAGGGGGGGCACACCCCGGAGCCGCGGGTCGGGTGCCTGCGCCTGCCACCACGCTTCCATAAGCATAGGAGGGCCCACCACAGCACCTGGCGGCATTGCTACCCCCCCAGGTACCTCGTCCTGTCTAACCCTGACACAGAGGACCGCCGGATATAGCCCTTTGACTTTCGCCGGACGGGGTTTGATCGGTGGACCTTTTCACCTGGTTGTCATAGACCAGCCCATAGCTACACCCCCGAACACGGTCCCGGCCCAACCCACACTAAGATTCCCTCCGTGTCGGACCGACGTGGCCGTTTCCCCCCTCCGTGACACCGCGGCAGCGACGCCCGTGAGGGAGGGGGCAATCGAGGTATTTTTTTTACATAATGCACATTTAAGTTAATCGAATTAGTTTTTTTTAAATAAAAATAAATTAAAAAGAGATAATAAATAAAATGGAAGAACAAATAAATAGAAATCTATGCCGACGGCAGATATGGCCACGGACAACCAGTGCCCTGGATCGGTGACGTGGCATACCTCGCGGATCGATGACGTGGCAGAGTCCATGGGCCAGGCTTATGCCGACGGCAAGGCCGTCGGCGTACCTATGCCACCCCACGGACCAGCGAGGGGCTCGGATCGATGACATGGAGGTCTCGCGGATCGATGATGTCGGCAAGGCTATGCCGACGGCCCCCGTTAGCCACCGTCAGCTTAGGTCTCACGCCGTCAAACGACTTTGCCGCCCGTGTAGCCGGGCCCACATGTTTGCCGACGGCTTGAGATATGCCAACGGTCGCCGTAGGCATATAGTTTTCGATGCCGACAACCGCCGTCGGCATAGATGGATATATGCCGACGGCTTATCTATGCCGACGGCTTGACCTGGGCCGTCGGGATACACCCATCTATGCCGACGGGGGCCGTCGGCATAGATCCTGCCGTCGGCGTACGCAGTTATTCTGGTAGTGATTGATTAGGAGGAATGAACGGTCTATATTAGTTTGAGGGCACTGTAAAATCGCTCGTATGCGGGTACCCTGGTTGTAAACACACCACCGTGAGTTGAAGTAATAAAGAAAGAACAGGTACAAGACGTACCTGTGGCAATCCAATTGATCTAGCGTGTTTGTGTGCGTGCGTTTGTGAGTCAGCTGGCTAGTAGCTCGACTTGATCGGCCGAGGCTGTTGTTCTATACGTACGTGTTCTAGCATGTGACCAAGTCATTTGGGAGCCAGCATCGTGTGCTACGGTGTATCTCGGCGTGAGGGACCTTCGCTGAGTTCAGTTAGCGAGGTTCGTCGTCGGTCATCGTGTGTCGTCGGAAGTACTCAGCGACGACCGTCTGGGCTAACAGTCTTCCTCTACTTGTTCTATGTCCACCGAGCCAGTGAGGCAATCGAAGCTTTCCACAAGAGGCTCGACAAGATACTGTGACAAGGCACTCGAGAGACTGGCATGATGTTTCGAGTCCTTGTAAGCGTACCGCGTTACGGTTCGTACCCCAACATAAGCAACCTCGTTTTCTCTCGTTTACCGGAGTGAGGCGCTGAGCGTTTCTCTGATGAATCGGATTGGTGGTCTGCATGCGTGCTGTGCTGAAACCGCTGCCATGACAATTTGTCTCCACCGTGAAAAACGCTGCCATGGCAGGAATTTGTGCAACGGTTGGGGTCGACGCCGTGGCCGAGTACTCAAGAGCGGCTGCGGTGCACGCACAACACCGACGGCGAGATGCTAGGACGACACAAGGAGGTGAGGAAGGAAAGAAAGGGGAAGCTCGGAGACACGGTTGTTCATCCGGGGGCTGCCGATGGCCGCCAAGACGAGGAACGGCATCAACGTTTTATCGGTCCGCTCGGTTAGACCAGTTAAAGACCGGGCCGGACTGACATTTTTTCGGGCCGAATTTGGCTGACCGGACCGTCCAATTTCTCTAGCGGGCCAGGACCAAGCGGGCCAAGACCGAACGGGTCGCAAGCGGACCAAAAAGCCTGCTCGGTACATCCAGCCTTACTTATACGTATGTCAAGGTGTATTTGGTGTTTGCCGAGTGATTTGCACACGAGAGGGGAAGTTCAGCACCATGGTTCACCCGAACATAGGCTCGGCACCGTTCGATGTAGTACTGTTTTCATGTGGATGCGAGCTCTGTCATCATTCAAATTTCCTTGATCTTGTACTGTTTGCCTTGATCCATCTCCATCAGGTTACCCATAGCCCTGTGTAGGCTCTTTCGTTAACCTGGTAGGCTGGCACACTTATCAAT
Source organism: Thinopyrum elongatum (assembly GCA_011799875.1). Taxonomy (NCBI): domain Eukaryota; kingdom Viridiplantae; phylum Streptophyta; class Magnoliopsida; order Poales; family Poaceae; genus Thinopyrum; species Thinopyrum elongatum. Next base: position 527,991,834 of record CM022302.1, read on the forward strand.
GTACTGTAGCACATGAGCCAATCCCTAGTGTTTGAAAAACATTATTCTGTTCATACATGTAAACTGGAGGCAACCTTTTGGCTCCCGGTGTGTTATAATTTTCAAAAGTTTGTAGCAAACAAAAAAAGTTTGTAGCAATCCAATGTATGCATGCAGATTTGGATGTTCTGTACCCTTACAAACAGTTTCAGAAAATAATGTTGATATTTGCATGTTGTGCAAAAAAACCATGCAACAGGGGTCAAAGGGTCATTCAAAATTGTAGAAAGACAGTCAAACTTCATATTTTTACACAGTTCGCATCCATATGATGTATTTTTGTGACACACTGATGCATGACTCAAAACCCTCCGGTCTCCGAAAATGTTTATTATGCCCATCTAAATCTACAGTTTTTTTTATTACAATTATCTTTTTTTAACTTTATCTGACATCTGACACATAGTTTCTTCATCTTTAATAGAGGCCAAAGATATATACAACTAGTCAGCGCACAATTTTTTTGGTGTGCTAAGCTGTAGCATTTAAAACAAAATAGAAACCTCTAGCTATGTAGTTGGTCCGGGCAAAAAGCACCACGGTGTAGGGGAATATAAAAATAGACTGATCTGAGTGCACTGGAGATAGCCAATGCACCGACGAGGGGATTTTTTATAGCCTATACTGTGGACAAGCACTAGGTTTTCCATTTCGAAACAAATGTTCCATTTTCTGGACAGGAAACCTTGATAGAACCATCTTCAGTGGCCCTCCTCATGATCCAGCAGTGAAAGTCTATAGCAGGAACGCGTAATAAAGAAGTGTGAACAATGAAGTTGCATGAATACAGTGTTCGCGCTACCCGAGGCAAGGGAATTAATTTATTCCCTATGTTGTTAGCCTTCTGTAGGTTTATTAGTGCGCCTAGTCCATTTAATCTTCTGGTGATGGTTCCCGCCATCATTTGCTATACGCGCCAGACACTGATCCCCATAAAAGGTTCCCCTGAGATGTGTGGTGCTGAGCATAGGTGCGGCCTGCTCCATGGCTCAGCACAATACTTTCGTTTGCACACTGCCTAAAAGGAGTTTCCTATGAGAACGACATGTTGCTTTGCTAGTATTGAACACCCAGGTTATGATGGCCAAATGGATTGTAAATGTATGGCTGAACACAAAGATAATAATGGTTCAAGGGGAATAATAAGAGAAACGGACGGGTGGTATTGTTGCATGCGGTGCGAAACCATGTCTCGGTCCGTAGCAGATAGGGAATCCATGCTGCATGCGTTGCTGCCAGTGCTTTACGGAGAAACTCCAACTGCATGCTATCGCTGGATCAGTAATCAAGGATAAACTCCTCCGTATCTATCTGTCTATCTCCATATGAATCGTATCTTCATTTACTTTCACCGGAGCGCATCGCGATACGGCGAGAGAGCAGCAAGCAGCAAGCATTCCAGAGACAGTACGTTGTTTCTGTTTCACAGTGCAATCATTCCAAAAGGGCTCGGCGTTACGTGTCGGCGGGGCACCGGAGGATTAACTGGTTACTAATACAAACTTTCGGTAGGTACCATGCATTAAGCAAGCAGATAGTGACGTACGGGTGGTGAATAATGCTGGTATTTCTAGACCGGAGAATGCACGTGGAGAGTACGTAATTAATATCGTTCAAGATGTTCTCCTCTGTCCCTTTCAGATCTGATAGGCATCTGGTCCCTTTCGTATTACACTAGACTACACTCGTTTTGGTTGGCTGGCTTGACTTTGACACCCGTGCACTAGCTAGCTATGCCCTCGGTGGGTCGAACCATTATTTTTTTTGGCGAATCGGACATGTATTAATTAGAGTGAATTCCGGTTTTTACCCCTTATTTTGACATTTTTGACACTAATTACCCCATTTAGCGAGATTTCATCCGTTTTACCCCATTTAGCGAAAGTGTTGCCAAAATTTACCCTATTTACACTTTTTGAGCGTTTTGACCGGTGGGTCACTATTGTCATGTCCAACTGGCATGCCACGTTAGTGGTTTTTCCTTACTATTTTTCTCACTGCTGAACCCGGTCGTGCAGCTTCGCCCGACCGGCTCGGCACGATGGAGGTCGCTTGCGTCACATCCAACACACAACGTCCGAGTTGGTCACACGCCACGTTCATCTCCTGTCGCTTCTCGCCTGCATTGCTCGCCCCAATCAAACGTGCAAACTGATTTCCTTATAAGCATCAAATTCCTCTAGCATGTTCATCATGCCTGCATCATCTTTAAACTCAACCATGAGGTTCCCGTTGGCCCCCTTCTTCTGATAATAAACACTATCCCAAGGGTTGAAACCCAATTCCTTCATCTTCTCCTTTATATCAAAATAACTAATGAAATCCCTCTCAAGCATCTCTGGCTTTGGATTCTTGTGTTCACGGACATGTGAAAATATGCCTAACACTCCACATCTTGGTTGACATCTGCTTTGTGCAAGAAAAATAAAAATGAATTAGTGGCTGCAATCATTACATACTCTAATAAGGTAAACAAACATGTTTTGGCATGCATCCTAAACAGCTAGCAAGTAGCAACAAATGCTATCACCTCTGTACAAAATACAACAATAAAGGCAGGCACATACATGTATTAACTCTCTACCACGGTCAACATATTTGCTAGCTAGATATTCAGATATGTAGGTGCACCAGAGTTAGTAAAAATAGTATATTTACAACACTTTAATCTGATCCACAGAATCACACATACTTAAGGCCGTATATGTTAATACTGAAGAAAAATATACATGATTTCAGATTATATCAGTAACAACTTCTCCTATAATTTATTCAATGGTAACATGCCACACTGATCAAGTATAGTTGTCACATCAGAATATTTCAAACCGGAAACGAGTTTAGTAGGGAGAAAATAGGCAGGAAAAAACCGTCGTCGTGGTATGCCAGCTGAACCTGACAATTGTGACCCGCTGGTTATAACGCACACAAAATATTAAACAGGGTAAATTGTGGCAACACTTTTACTAAATGGGGTAAAACGGATGAATTTCTGCTAAATGAGGTAATTAGTGTCAAAAATGTCAAAATAGGGGGTAAAAACCGGAATTCACTCTATTAATTAAGTGGAGTTCATACAGTCCAAATGGCATAACGGAGCAATCTCCTCCGGGCCATTACGGAGCCAGACGGTTGTGCTGGGCACAGCACGCCCCATTTGAGCCAGCCGGTGTCTGACTTGATTTTGGTGTCTACTAGCATGCACTATCATATGCTCCAGTTCGAACCAAAATACTTTAACATCACTACCGGTGGTGTTTTCTATTTTCTGCAAGGTGCGGATTTACCAAGTCTCCACCTCAAACCAAAATATTTACGCATCACTACCAAGGGTGTTTTCTGTTTTCTGTAAGGTGTAGATCTGCAGCTACACACCCTGATCAGTACATAGTTGTAATTGTCCATTCATCGTTCTAAATAAGACGTAGACCACTACACCAACTGGATAGTCAAGTTCCATGGTAAAACAAACTCAGAGAAGAAATATATCATGACACTCATATTAACTCATTTCATGTAATAAAATTGCATAACAAGAAAATGCTTCCCTGTCATAGTCTCACACTGTTCACAATGGATAAGTAATACACTAGTTCAAACTGTTCATTTAATTCTTTTTCCTTTTAAACATATTTTACGACTAAATATTGTACACATTATGCATATATATAAATATATGTCTCGTAGAACCGATCATATATCTATATCATCGAATTTCTCCCACGACCATTCACATACATATATATATACAATTTGGTATATACAATTTCTCTTACAATTTGCAAATCATTACATGGAGGCATTAGGTCGATCTATCTAGGTACGGTGTAATGGTATTCTCCTTTGGGATCTATGACCTGGTCGAGCAAAAATCCTGCTATTTCCTCTTGAATCGCTCGTACGCGATTCTCTGGTAGGAGCTTATCCCGCATGTCCATCATCTTTAAAGAAGGAGATCAATATGCATGTATTAGTTGTGTGTGTATATATATTAGATATTGATGTAAAAATTGTGAATAGTGTTCTGGCAAACGTACCCATCGGTTTCTATCATCTTTGCTCCTTTCGGACGCCATCATGCGAATGTTCTCGCAAACGTAGTATGCACATAAATTAGGCCCCGGCGCCTGCTTCAAGGCCTTTACGAGAATAGAATTCAATCAGATAATAATTAATGAAGCATGATTATGGTATTGAAACTAGAATTAAAGAGATGTTAGCTAGCTAGTACTACTTAATTAATTACCTTGGGTCGCACCCATTTCAGCTGTTGTTTCCATTGGCCTTTAACCTTTTTTATGAACTTTTCCCAAGCCCTACCCGCCGGCAAAGAAAATGAATAAATGAGTTATTAATTAGTTGATATCAGGAAACGAACTAAAGAGGCCGACATAGTGCGATAATGATTGAAATTACCTGTCGAGCATCCCCTTTACGATTGAGTATTCTTTAGGTTCTTTAAGTAGTGAGTCCAGTACTTGAACTTTTCCCTCGTCAACTTCAATGATTAACAAGATCCAGTGAAAACTGCATGCGCACACGTTTGTATAATTAAGAGGGCATGTGCATAACTCATCAACTACACTTATGAACATCTAGTAAGCAAAAACATAATTTGTAGTACAAGACAGTGTCACTCACCCGAAGTTGTAAGGAAGTAGTATTTCTGGTTGGGTATTTAGTCGCACCAAGAACTCTAGCAAGGTTTTCTCTGTGTATGGTCGATCATATTCACGTGACCATGTCTCTTCATTAAAGGTATTTGGGTCAATGAACCCAATGCCATAGCGTCCATCTTTTTTCATTTCATAGATCTTCATTCTGCATAATACCACAGAAAAGAATATAGTGGGGATAATTATAGTTAATGAATAAGCACTACAGCTAGCTAGAGACTTAACTTACAGAAAGAAATCACTTACAGACAATAGCAACTGACGATAGATTTGTCGAGTGCGTCTTGATTGAATAACCGAAACATATCTTGAAACTCAACCCACAGATCTTTTTCATGGAAGTAATGCTCTGCCTTGACTTTCACCATGAGGGACTCTTTGTCGGTAGTCTTGGCTTCTCTCATGTACCATTGATGCAATTCATACATTCTCATTGATAGACGCTTGATCTCCTCAGGCTTGACCATAGGTTCATCGCGGACATATTTCCGTTTTAGTTCCTCCTCTTTAAACGTTTCGATGGGCTCGATGCCTAGTAGTTGTTCTACAGTGACACCGGCCTCTTCAGCCTGCCTTCTATGATCATCGGTTATTACCATCTAATCGGCGCCGGTACTCACATGTGTTAGTACAATGAGCGGGGGGATCGATTGCACCGCCTGTTCTCCCAGCTGGGGAACAGTTTTCCCGCTTTTTTTGGCAGCTGCTTGGCTCGAGCTCGAGCTCGACTCCTTTTTTGTGTGCTTCATATGACTTCTTGATTTTGCGCTAATAGTCTGAGCCAATATGCTTGGGAGCTGGTGGTTGAGCCATATGAATAAAGTGGTCATTGACATGCTCATGTACTTTCTCCTCTGGCGGCGGGGGCGGTTTCGGTCCAAAATGGGCCTTCACTTGGGCTTGCACTTCGATCTCATTTTCCTCGTCAGTCAGGTGGTAAGGCAACCTCGGAAGACGCTTGAGGCTTGGACCAAATATGTATTTCTTGCCTCGTGTTGTACCGCTAGCCACCGTAGCTGCGGCGCCTCTCTTCCGCGGTTGCTTAGGCGGCGGAGACGGCTGACGCGGTGCCTGACTTGGAGGAGGAGTCGGCTGACGCGGTGCCGGACTTGGAGGAGGAGGAGTCGGCTGACGCAGTGCCGGACTTGGAGGAGGAGGAGTCGGCTGACACGGTGCCGGACTTGAAGGAGGAGGAGTTGGCTAACGCGGTGGCGGGCTTGGAGGAGGAGGAGTCTGCTGACGCTGTGGTGGACTTGGAGGAGTGGGAGTCTGCTGAGGCGGCGGCGGACTTGGAGGAGGAGCCGGCTGACGCGGTGTCGGTGGCCTTGGAAAGACGATGCAATCCTTTCTCCATAGAATGATACGATGTACGGCCTCTCCCAGTGTGCGCTCGTCGTCACCTCCAGGAATGTCAAGCTCTAGCCCCGAATATTGTGCCACCACTTCATCAACCCCGACACGAGCATAGCCAGCTGGAATCGGATTGCAATGGAGTGTTGCTTCAGGGGGATTTGTATAAGCAATGCCGTCCGCCACCTTCATGGATATGTTCTTCATTTTAAAGTGTAGCTCACAAGTTGTCGTATTTATGATATCATCCACAGGGTATCTATCCAGCAGTGCATCATCGCCTGGGTCGGAACCCACGCTGCTTCTCGGCATGGATGGGACGGTGCTATCCAATGCTGGATCTGCTAGCTGCTGCCGCTGCTGAGACCCCCTTTCCTGGCTAAGTGAGTCGATCTGCCGCTGCTGCCGCTGGAAAGTGAGTGCCAACACCGCGTGCTTTGATTCTACGATGCGAAGGCGGTCTGCTTCCTGCTTACTCTCCTCCTCCTCCAGCTTCCTCTTCTGCTCCTCCTGTTGCTTCTTTCTCGCACGGCTTCTGTAGTCGGCATTCCAGTCCGCAAACCCCTCAAACCACGGATCAACGCCTTTGCCTCGTGTTCTTCCCGGGTGTTCAGGATTCTTCAGGGCGCGCGTAAGCTCGTCGTTCTCTCTGTTGGGCTTGAACACCCCCGTTTGAGCCTCTTCTATTGCAACAAGTATACACACATCGGCTCCTTTAAGACTTGCCCGCTCCAAAACCTCGCCTGTCTTTGGGTCCAACGTCCCCCCATGCGCATAGAACCATGTCCTGGACCTGGGGGGACAGCTCAATGTAACTGGAGTGACCCCTGCATCCATCATCTCTTGCTCAACGAGATCCCACTTAGGCCGGGCCACCTCGTAGCCACCTGGCCCCAGCTTATGGTGCCACTCCTTTTTCGTGGCATTAATCTTGTTTTTCCTCGACCGTTCCTGGGCTACTTCCGATTCCTTGAATTTCATGAAAGTGTCCTGATGACCCACAAGTATAGGGGATCAATCGTAGTCCTTTCGATAAGTAAGAGTGTCGAACCCAATGAGGAGCAGAAGGAAATGACAAGCGGTTTTCAGTAAGGTAATGTCTGCAAGCACTGAAATTGTAAGTAGCGACTAGTTTAATAGCAAGATAATTTGTAACGAGCAAGTAACAATAGTAGTAACAACAATGCAGCAAGGTAGCCAAAATCCTTTTGAGGCAATGGACAGGCCAAAACGGTCTCTTATGATAAGCAAAGTGTTCTTGAGGGTACACGGGAATTTCATCTAGTCACTTTCATCATGTTGGTTCGATTCGTGTTTGCTATTATGATAATTTGGTATGTGGGTGGACCGGTGCTTAGGTGCTGTTCTTACTTGAACAAACCTCCTACTTATAATTAACCCCGTCGCAAGCATCTGCAACTACGAGAAAAGTATTAAGAATAAATTCTAACCATAGCATTAAACTTTTGGATCCAATCGGTCACTTACGGAATAGCGCATAAACTAGGGTTTAAGCTTCTGTCACTCTCGCAACCCATCATCTAATAACTACTACACAATGCATTCCCATAGGCCCAAATATGGTGAAGTGTCATGTAGTCGATGTTGACATGACACCACTAAGGGAATCACAACATACATATCATCAAAATATCGAACAACTATCAAGTTCACATGATTACTTGCAACATGATTTCTCCCGTGACCTCAAGAACAAAAGTAACTACTCACAAATGATAATCATGCTCAAGATCGGAGGGGTATTAAATAGCATAATGGATCTGAACATATAATCTTCCACCAAATAAACCATATGGTAATCAACTACAAGATGTAATCAACACTACTAGTCACCCACAAGTACCGATATATTGTTCCAGTACAAAGATTGAACACGGGAGATGAACTAGGGTTTGAGAGGAGATGGTGCTGTTGAATATGTTGATGGAGATTGCCCTCCCCAAGATGGAAGAGTTGTTGGTGATGATGATGACGATGATTTCCCCCTCCGGGAGGGAAGTTCCCCCGGCGGAATCGCTCCGCCGGAGGGCAAAAGTGCTCCTGCCCATGTTCCGCCTCGAGATGGTGGTGCTTCGTCCCGAAAGTCCTCTCCTTATTTTTTCTAGGTCAAAATGAATTATATACCAGAAGATGGTCACTGGAGGTGGGCTGGGCTGAGCACAACCCACTAGGGCGCGCCTGGGGGGCCCTGGTGTGTTGTGCTCACCAGGTGGCCCCCCTCTGGTAGTTATTTGCTCTAGTATTTCTTATTTATTCCATAAAAAATCCTCGTGAAGTTTCAGCTCTTTTGGAGTTGTGCAGAATAGGTAGCCTGACGTAGCTTTTTCAGGTCCAGATTTCCAGCTGCCGGAATTCTCCCTCTTTGTGTATACCTTGCATATTATGAGAGAAAAGGCATTAGAATTACTCCAAAAAGCATTATTATTCATAAAAACATTATAAATAACAGTAGGTAAACATGATGCAAAATGGACGTATCAACTCCCCCAAGCTTAGACCTCGCTTGTCCTCAAGCGAAAACCGAAATCGAAAAACATGTCCACATGCTTAGAGAGAGAGGTGTTGGTAAAAACAAAATACGGACATAGAAGCATCATGTAATTTATTATAACAGCAACAAACTTTAACATAAAACTTTCATCATAGAACTTTTATCATAGACTTCTCATGAATAAGTAACAATTCATCACAACATCGAAGTATAAAACATAAACTTTATTGGAAACCAACAAACTATGTTCTCAGTAAACTTTGCAACTATAATTCATCATCTTTTCAGGAAGGGTCATGTATTGGAGCCTTTTAGGCAAGCCCACATACTCAACCATCATATAGTCTTCTATGATTGCTAACACTCACCGCGTACACATGAGCAAAACGTTTCAACCGGACACATAGAAAGATAGGGGCTTATAGTTTCACCTCCCAACGTATTCACCTCAAGGGTGATGTCAACAATAATAACTCATGCTACCCATATTCAACTGGATATATGTGCCTAGATCTTTCCTCACCACATGATGCTTGCCAAAAGAGAAAGTAAAAAGGAATAGAGAGAAAAACTTTGACTCTTGCATGAAAGTAAATACATAAAAGTAAAAGATAGGCCCTTCGCAGAGGGAAGCAGAGGTTGCCATGCGCTTTTTGTTTGTATGCTCAATCCCTTAGTGCAAGAGAACGTCACGTTATATTGCCCCTTGTGATAGCAACCTTTATTATGCAGTCTGTCGCTTTTATTTTTCGCCATCACAAGTTCGTACAACGCTGAATTTTCTCTTACACTAAATGATCCAACACTTTTAGAAGCAATTTTTATTGCCTTTATTGCACCGATGACACTTTACTTGAATGATCTTACTCAATCCATAGGTAGGTATGGTGGACTCTCAAAACAAGATTTGGGTTTAAGGGTTTTTGGATGCACAAGTAGTATCTCTACTTGGTGCGGAATTTTTGGCTAGCAAAGATAAGGGGCAAGCACCACATGTTGAAGGATCTATGACAATATAACTTCTATGTCAATATGAACAAACATAAATCATTACGTTGTCTTCCTTGTCCAACGTCAACAATTTTGGCATATAATATTTTGATGGGTGCTCACAATCACAAAAGATTTCCAAGATAGTGTATTTGCATGTGAATCTTCTCTTCCCTTATTAATTCTTTCATGAATTGCTTCATTGACCAATACTATGTTTGTCAATCTACAATAAAATTTTCTACTTATGCTCTTCCTTGTGTGATGTCATTACTTACCATAAGATTAGCATATGATCTTTTTCAAATATTTCCTTTCTTTTTATTGAAACATGAAAGTAAAGAAAGTAAAACTCAAACTAAACTTTATTATATATCTTGCACACGATTACAAGGATAGATCACTAAGCAAACTCTCGAAAAGAAAGGATCAAACTAAACTTTTATTCATCTAAAGTAAAAGATAACCAAGGATCGAACTAAGAAAAGTAAAGGCAAAGGATAGTGGGGGTGATACGATACCGGGGAACCTCCCCCAAGCTTGGCGGAAGCCAAGGGGAGAGCCCATACCCAATACTCAATTTTCTTTTGGTGATGAAGAAGGAGGTGGTGGTGATGAAGTGGCAGCGATCTTGTCCTCGGGTTTCCATCACAGAGGCTCACCATTATAGGAGGAGGAGTGAGTCTCTCGGGTCCTGCAACTGGCAGCCAAACTCATACCTTTAAACCTTGCCTCGTATTCAAAAACTTGGTTTTGAAGGTTGTAGATCTGGCTCTGGAGGAAGTTGATTTGCTCGTTGAAGGAGAAAATGATGTCCTTCATGGACTTGCCATCCACCTTGAGATCGCGGGTGTAGTCCGCGATCATGAGATGATTGGCATTGAGTCCACGTTCCACCATCCCCTTGCACCGGAAGACTTCCTGCTCCATAGCTTCAAGCCTAGCCTCCACGGATCCAGTCCCCTTGGGGCCTTGCACATCGCGGATGTGGAGCACCCCCTCACGCATATGGATAGCATGAGGGTGCTGCATCACCTCCTGCAAATATGGGTTGATGACATTCTCAAAAAACTTGTCCTTGGAGGAGCTTCAGAAGGCCATGGTGGATTGGATCTGTCAGAAAACAGCAAGGAAAAGAAAACAGAAGATTTCTCCGCGATACGGAGGTCAATAGGTTCGGGGGGTATATAAAGATTTTTTATCTTGGGAAACAACCAAACGGAAGAAAAAGGGACTCCAGAAGGTACCCGAGGTGGGCACAACCCACCTGGGCACGCCTGGCAAGCCAGGCGCGCACTGGTGTCTTGTGCCCACCAGGGTCACCTTCCTGGTAGTTTCTTATTTTCCTAATTTTCTAAATATTCCAAAACTGACAAAAAATTTTTTTGCAGATTTTTCGGAGTCCGTTTACTTACCGTATCACGTACATCCCTTTTTTCACGATTCTAGAGTGTTCCGGAAGGTTTATTTTATGTGTTCTTCCAGTGTCATGGTTTGGATAACATTACTTTCAACATTAATGGGTGTACCTGAGATATAATGTTTTATTCGTTGCCCATTAACAACCTTCGGGTTAGTACCTTCGGCATTATTTATTTTGATAGCTCTAGATCGATAAACCTCCTCGATAACATAGGGTCCTTCCCATTTGGAGAGGAGTTTTCCTGCAAAGAATCTGAAACGAGAGTTGTACAAAAGAACATATTCTCCAACTTTGAACTCACGCTTTTGGATTCTTTTATCATGCCATCTTTTAACTTTTTCTTTAAATAACTTGGCATTTTTAGAAGCTTGGGTTCTCCATTCATCTAATGAGCTAATATCAAATAACTTCTTTTCACCAGCAAGTTTGAAATCATAGTTGAGTTCTTTAATTGACCAATATGCTTTATGTTCTAACTCAAGAGGCAAATGACAAGCTTTTCCATAAACCATTTTATAAGGAGACATACCCATAGGATTTTTATATGCTGTTCTATAAGCCCAAAGTGCATCATCTAATTTCTTAGACCAATTCTTCTGGGACCTATTGAGAGTCTTTTGTAAGATTAATTTTATTTCTCTATTGCTAAGTTCAACTTGACCACTAGCCTGAGGATGATAGGGTGATGCAATTCTATGGTTAACATCATACTTGGCAAGCATTTTACGGAAAGCACCATGAATAAAGCGTGAACCACCATCAGTCATTAAATATCTAGGGACTCCAAACCTTGGGAAAATAACTTCCTTAAGCATTTTAATAGAGGTGTTGTGATCAACACTACTAGTTGGAATAGCTTCTATCCACTTAGTAACATAATCAACAGCAACCAAAATATGAGTATACCCATTAGAGGAAGGAAAAGGTCCCATGTAATCAAATCCCCAAACATCAAATGGTTCAACAGCAAGAGAATAATTCATAGGCATTTCTTGATGCTTACCGATTTTTCCTATTCTTTGACATTCATCACAAGATAAGACGAACTTACGGGCATCCTTGAAGAGAGTAGGCCAATAAAACCCAGATTGCAATACCTTATGAGCAGTTCTATCTCCCGCATGATGTCCTCCATAAGCTTTGGAGTGACATTAGGATTTTTTCCTGTTCATGCTCAGGTACACAACATCTAATAAAGATGTGGGTCATCCCAAAAGTAATGTCTTAAATCATAAAAGATTTTTTTTCTTTTGTTGGTATGTGAAGCTAGGTGGTATGTATTTAGCAACAATATAATTCGCGTAGTCAGTATACCAAGGAGTGTTATGAGAAACATTTATTGAAGCTAACTGTTCATCAGGAAATCTATCATTAATAGGTTGTTGGTCATCAAGAATATTTTCAAGCCTAGACAGGTTATCAGCTACAGGGTTCTCAGCTCCCTTTCTATCAGTGATATGTAAGTCAAATTCTTGTAGCAAGAGAACCCACCTAATGAGTCTAGGTTTAGCATCTTTCTTTTCCATAAGATATTTTATAACAGCATGATCGGTGTGAACAGTCACTTTAGAATCAACAATGCAGGAGCTAAATTTATCACAAGCAAACACAACTGCTAAAAATTCTTTTTCAGTAGTAGCATAATTTCGTTGGGCACTGTCTAGATTTTTACTAGCATAATGGATAACATTTATTTTCTTATCAACTCTTTGCCCTAGAACATCACCAATAGCATAATCACTAGCATCACACATAATTTCAAAAGGCAAGTTCCAATCAGGTGGTTGAACAATAGGTGCAGTAATTAAGGCTTTCTTGAGTGTTTCAAAGGCTTCTAAAGAATCATCATAAAAAAAGGAATATCCTTTTGCAAAAGGTTTGTAAGAGGACTAGAAATTTTAGAAAAGTCTTTGATAAATCTCCTATAGAAACCAGCATGACCAAGGAAACTATGAATACGTTTGATATCTTTAGGACATGGCATTTTCTCAATTGCATCAACCTTGGATTTGTCCATCTCAATACCTCTTTCAGAAATTTTATGGCCCAAAACAATACCTTCATTAACCATAAAGTGGCACTTCTCCCAATTCAAGACAAGATTTGTTTGCTCACATCTCTGCAAAACTCGATCAAAATTGCTTAAACAATCATCAAAAGACTTCCCATAAACAGAAAAGTCATCCATGAAAACCTCAAAAATCTTTTCACAAAAACCAGAGAATATAGTAGTCATACATCTTTGAAACGTAGCAGGTGCATTGCATAAACCAAAAGGCATACGTCTATAAGCATAAGTTCCAAAAGGACAAGTAAAAGTGGTTTTTTCTTGGTCAGGTTGAGAAACAGGTATTTGTGAAAAGCCAGAATATCCATCAAGGAAGCAAAAATGTGTGTGCTTAGATAATCTTTCTAGCATTTGATCAATAAAAGGTAGAGGATGATGATCATTTCTAGTTGCTTTGTTTAATTTTCTAAAATCAATTACCATTCTATAGCCTATGACAATTCTTTGTGGAATAAGTTCATTCTTATCATTAGGAACAACAGTAATACCTCCGTTCTTAGGGACACAATGAACATGACTTACCCATCTACTATCAGCTGTAGGATAGATTATACCTGCTTCCAGGAGTTTCAATATTTCCGTCCTTACCACTTCTTTCATCTTCGGATTTAACCGACGTTGGTGATCAACAATGGGTTTAGCATCAGGTTCCATATTAATTTTGTGCTGACATAGAGTGGGACTAATTCCCTTAAGATCATCAAGAGTATATCCAATAGCAGCTCGGTGCTTCCTTAGAACTTTCAATAATCTTCCTTCTTCATGTTCTGAAAGGTTAGCACTAATAATAACAGGATATGTCTTTTTCTCATCAAGATAAGCATATTTCAAAGTGACTGGCAATTGTTTTAATTCAAACATAGGATCACCTTTAGGTGGAGGAGGACCTCCTAGAGTTTCAATAGGCAGATTGTGTTTAAGCAGAGGTTGTTGTTCGAACAAGATTCTATCTATTTCATTTCTTTCATGCATATGCAAATCATTTTTATGATCTAACAAATATTGCTCTAAAGGATCAGGAGGAGGTACAGCAATAGAAGCAAGACCAATAATTTCATCCTTACTAGGCAAATCTTTCTTATGAGGTTTTCTACTAAACTTAGAAAAATTAAACTCATGAGACTCATCACCAAAGCCGCTAACACCGACAGTTTGTTTCTCACAATCTTTTTTAGCATTAACGGTGTTCAAGAAAGGTCTAACAAAGATGATGGGACAAAAGTCATCTTGTGGGGAACCAAGAAAAAGAAAATCAGTAGGGTATTTTACTTTCCCACACAAGACTTCAACATCTCTAACAATCCCAAGTGGTGTGATGGTGTCTCTATTAGCAAGTTTAATAGTAACATCTATGTCTTCTATCTCAGCGGGTGCTATGTCATTCATAATTTCTTGATATAAGGTAAAAGGAATAGCACTTACGCTAGCACCTATGTCACATAAACCATGATAATAGTGATCTCCTATTTTAACTGAGACAACAGGCATGCCAACAACGGGTCTATGTTTATCTTTCCCATCGGGTTTGGCAATTCTAGCAGCTTCACCAGCGAAGTAAATAACATGCCCATCAATATTATCGACCAAGAGATCCTTAACAATAGCAACACTAGGTTCTACCTTGATTTGTTCAGCTGGTTTAGGTGTTCTAATATAAATTTTATTGACCACAGTTGAGACTTTAGCATGTTCCTTCATCCTGACAGGGAAAGGTGGTTTTTCAATATAAGCAGTAGGAACAACGGGGTCAACATTGTAGATAATTGTTTCATCTTTAGCTATTACTGGTTCTATAATTTCTTCTTTAATAGGTGGGTGATATTGAAATCACTTCTTCTTAGGGAGAACAACATGAGTAGCAAAAGATTCATAAAAGGAGGCTACTATCTCAGAGTCAAGTCCATATTTAGTGCTAATCTTTTGAAAAGCATCGGTATTCATAAAAGATTTAACACAATCAAACTTAAGCTCAATACCTGACTCTTTACCTTCGTCGAGTTCCCAATCTTCAGAGTTGCGTTTAATTCTTTCTAAAATATTCCACCGGAATTCAATAGTCTTCTTCATAAAGGAACCAGTACAAGAAGTATCAAGCATGGATTGATTATTACGAGAAAGCCGAGCGTACAAATTCTGAATAATAATTTCTCTTGAGAGCTCATGGTTGGGGCATGAATATAACATTGACTTAAGCCTCCCCCAAGCTAGAGCGATACTTTCTCCTTCACGAGGCCAAAAATTATATATATAATTCCGATCATGATGAACTAGATGCATAGGATAATTATTTTTTTTGTAATTCCAATTTCAACTGATTCCAATTCCAAGATCCAATATCATCGCATAGCCTATACCATGTCAATGCTTTTCCCTTCAAACATAAAGGGAAAACCTTCTTCTTAGCTTCATCTCTGGGTAAGCCTACAAGCTTAAACAATCCACAAATTTCATTCACATATATCAAGTGCATATCAGGATGTTCGGATCCATCTCCTGCATAAGGATTAGCTAGCAGTTGTTCTATCATACCCGAAGGAATTTCATATTCAATATTTTCAGTAGGTGTAGTAGGTTGAGTGGCATCTAATTGTGGTTCCGGTCAAGGTGAAGATACCCCAAACAAACCCCTCAAAGGATTGCTCTCCATAGTAACAAGTGATAGTAAATTTCAGCACGTATTAATAATTTTTCCTTACCAATTTCCACTTACCAAGAGCGCTTCACTCCCCAGAAACGGTGCCAGAAATGAGCCTTGATGACCCACAAGTATAGGGGATCAATCATAGTCCTTTCGATAAGTAAGAGTGTCGAACCCAACGAGGAGCAGAAGGAAATGACAAGCGGTTTTCAGTAAGGTAATGTCTGCAAGCACTGAAATTGTAATTAGCGAGTAGTTTAATAGCAAGATAATTTGTAACGAGCAAGTAACAATAGTAGTAACAACAGTGCAGCAAGGTAGCCCAATCCTTTTGAGGCAAAGGACAGGCCAAAACGGTCTCTTATGATAAGCAAAGTGTTCTTGAGGGTACACGGGAATTTCATCTAGTCACTTTCATCATGTTGGTTCGATTTGTGTTCGCTACTTTGATAATTTGGTATGTGGGTGGACCGGTGCTTAGGTGCTATTCTTACTTGAACAAACCTCCTACTTATGATTAACCCCGTCGCAAGCATCCGCAACTACGAGAAAAGTATTAAGAATAAATTCTAACCATAGCATTAAACTTTTGGATCCAATCGGTCCCTTACGGAAAAGCGCATAAACTAGGGTTTAAGCTTCTGTCACTCTCGCAACCCATCATCTAATAACTACTCCACAATGCATTCCCTTAGGCCCAAATATGGTGAAGTGTCATGTAGTCGACGTTCACATGACACCACTATGGGAATCACAACATACATATCATCAAAATATCGAACACATATCAAGTTCACATGATTACTTGCAACATGATTTCTCCCGTGACCTCAAGAACAAAAGTAACACTAGTAGAAAATAGGGCTTTGGTCCAGGCATGAAATGGGCATTAATCCCGGTTCACCTACGAACCGGGACCAAAGGGGGCATCAGTCCCGGTTCGTGAGGCTAGGGCACCGGCCTGGCCTCGGGGGCCATTGGTCCCGGTTCGTCTGATCCCTTTGGTCCCGGTTCTAGACACGAACCAGGACCAATGGGCCTCGCTCCTGGCCCACAACCTTTAGTCCCGGTTGGTGGCTGGAACCGGGATCAAATGTGGTCCTTTAGTCCCGGTTTTAGCCACCAACCAGGACTAAAGAGAGGCCTATATATACCCCCTGCTCGCGAGCAGAGCAGTGCACTGCTCTGTTTTTTTGGCCGGCCGTGGGAGAGCTTTGTGGTGCTCTAGCTGACCTCCTATGCACATGAGGTGTTCGATGAAACGCCCGAGCCACTCTTAAGCTTTCTCCTCTCGAAGCTCCTTGTCCAAACTCCATTTTCCTCAAGATTTGTCTTGGTTTGGCGGTCCGTCCTGTCTCGTCCCCGTCCTCACCGCCGTCGATCGCCTGTGCCGATCTCCTCGCCGGCACCACCGTGGTGAGCCTCTTGTTTTTATCTTCTTTCTAAAAAAAATTCTTACTCGTATGATTTAGATTGATACTTGTATAATTTTCTTACTTTTATTATTGTTTGTTATTATATAGTGCGATGGTTTTGGTATTCGCCCCCGTCGGCCCTCGTCCTGTCTATGATTTGGATATGGTATATATTATGTTTTATAACTATTTGTTTCATTTAGTGTTTATGACAATTATGCCGACCAACGTGACATAGATGTTTTATCTAGGAGGTATGTGAACCGGAAATTCCAACCAACCCTCTTGTCGAGAGGTTAAATTTTGTTGAAAAAGAAAATGATTACTTGAAGAAAAAATTGAAAAGAATTGAGGAGGAGAAGATGGCATTGGAGTTGCATGTTGCGGATATCATCGATGATCACAAGATCAAGATGGATAAAATGCGCTTGAAGATTAGAAAGATTAAAAAATATGTCATTCATACTGAGGCTTGGTATCATTATGCCATTGGTTCAATTGTTACCTTAGTTGCGATTATGATCGTATTTGTTGTTGTGCTGAAATGGTTTAATTAGATGCTCTAGAGAGCTATATGTTGTTCAATGAGAACTATGTATGAACTTTATGTATTTATTTTTTTAGTAATAACATTTGATCACTACTGTACTTTGATTTTAATGTGATGATGAACTTCTATTAATTTGGTCACTTCTGTATTCATGATGTTCTGTAATGGTTTTTGACACACTTAATTATATGTAATGCACGCAGATGAACCGGCAATGGATGTACGGTAACAGACGCACCTCCGAGTACATTAAGGGCGTGCATAATTTTCTTGAAGTGGCTGAGGCAAACAAGCAGAATGGTTTTATGTGCTGTCCATGCCCTATCTGTGGGAATAAGAAGTCTTACTCTGACTCAAAAACCCTTCACATCCACCTGCTTGAGAAGGGTTTCATGCCACACTATAATGTTTGGACCAAGCACGGAGAAAGAGGGGTTATGATGGAAGACAACGAAGAAGAAGAGGATGATGACAACTATGTGCCCCCTGAATACGGTGATGCTGCAACAGGGGAAGCTGAAGATCAAGAGGAACCAGACGATATGCCCGATGATGATCTTCGCTAGGTCATTGTTGATGCAAAGAGACAATACGAAAGTGAAATGGAGAAGTTGAAGTTCGATCGCATGTTAGAGGATCACAAAAAAGGGTTGTACCCAAATTGCGAAGATGGCAACACAAAGCTCGGTACCACACCGGAATTGCTGCAGTGGAAGGCAGACAATGGTGTATCTGACAACGGATTTGAGAAGCTACTGAAAATATTGAAGAAGAAGCTTTCAAAGGATAACGTATTGCCCGACAGTACGTACGGAGCAAAGAAGGTTCTATGCCCTCTAGGATTGGAGGTGCAGAAGATACATGCATGCCCTAATGACTGCATCCTCTATCGCGGTGCGTACAAGGATTTGAACGCATGCCCGGTATGCGGTGCATTGCGGTATAAGATCAGACGAGATGACCCTGGTGATGTTGACGGCGGGCGCCCCAGGAAGAGGGTTCCTGCCAAGGTGATGTGGTATGCTCCTGTAATACCACGGTTGAAATGTCTGTTCAGAAACAAAGAGCATGCCAAGTTGATGCGATGGCACAAAGAGGACCGTAAGAAAGACGGGAAGGTGAGAGCACCCGCTGACGGGTCGCAGTGGAGAAAAATCAAGAGAAAGTGGGGGGACTTTGCAGGTGATGCAAGGAACGTATGGTTTGATTATGCACGGATGGCATTAATCCTTTTGGGGAGCAGATCAGCAATCATAGCACCTGGCCCGTGACTCTACATATCTATAACCTTCCTCCTTGGCTGTGCATGAAGCGGAAGTACATTATGATGCCAGTTCTCAGCCAAGGCCCTAAGCAACCCGGCAACGACATTGATGTGTACCTAAGGCCATTAGTTGAAGAACTTTTACAGCTATGGAATGGAAAAGGTGTATGTGTGTGGGATGAGCAAGAACAGCAGGAATTTGACCTACATGCATTGTTGTTTGTAACCATCAATGATTGGCCTGCTCTCAGTAATCTTTCAGGACAGACAAACAAGGGATACCATGCATGCACGCACTATTTAGATGACACCGAAAGTATATATTTGGACAAATGCAGGAAGAATGTGTACCTGGAGCATCGTCGATTTCTTCCGACCAACCATCAATGTCGAAAGAAAGGCAAGCATTTCAAAGGCAAGACAGATCACCGGAGGAAGCCCGCCGTCCGTACTGGTTATCACATACTTGCTATGGTCAATGATTTACAAGTAATCTTTGGAAAGGGTCCCGGCGGACTATCTGTTCCGAATGACGCTGAGGGACGCGCACCCATGTGGAAGAAGAAATCTATATTTTGGGACCTACCCTATTGGAAAGACCTAGAGGTCTGCTCTGCAATCGACGTGATGCACGTGACGAAGAATCTTTGCGTGAACCTGCTTGGCTTCTTGGGCGTGTATGGGAAGACAAAAGATACACCGGAGGCACGGGTGGACCAGCAACGTGTGGACGAAAAAGACGGCATGCCTCCAAAGCAGTATGAATGTCCTGCCAGCTACGCTCTTACCAAAGAAGAGAAGGAAATCTTCTTTGAATGCCTGCTCAGTATGAAGGTCCCGTCTGGCTTCTCGTCCAGTATAAAGGGAATAATAAATATCCCAGAGAAAAAGTTCCAGAACCTAAAGTCTCATGACTGCCACGTGATTATGACGCAACTGCTTCCGGTTACATTGAGGCGGCTTCTACTGGAAAATGTTCGACTAGCCATTGTGAAGCTATGTGCATTCCTCAATGCAATCTCTCAGAAGGTGGTCGATACAGAAATCCTACCAAGGTTAAGGAGTGATTTGGCGCAATGTCTTGAGAGTTTCGAGCTAGTGTTCCCACCATCCTTCTTCAATATCATGACGCACGTCCTAGTTCATCTAGTCGACGAGATTGCCATTCTGGGCCCTGTATTTCTACACAATATATTCCCCTTTGAGAAGTTCATGGGAGTCATTTAGAAATATGTTCGTAACCGTGCTAGGCCAGAAGGAAGCATCTCCACGGGCCATCAAACAGAGGAGGTCATTGGGTTTTGTGTTGACTTCATTCCTGACCTTAAGAAGATTGGTCTCCCTCAATCGCGGTATGAGGGGAGACTGACTGGAAAAGGGACGCTAGGAGCAGACTCAATAATATGTAGGGACGGGCATTCTTGGTCTCAAGCACACTACACAGTTCTACATAATTCTAACTTGGTGACCCCGTATGTCAATGAACACAAGAATATTCTGCGCTCCAAACACCCGGAGCACTGTGACGACTGGATTACATGTTAACACATCAGGACTTTTGGCAGTTGGTTGCAAACACGTCTCATGGGTGACAACACTGTTTCTGATGAGCTGTACTTGTTGGCAAGGGGACCATCTTCGACTGTATTGACTTACAAAGGGTACGAGATAAATGGGAATACATTTTACACGATCGCCCAAGATCAAAAGAGCACCAACCAAAACAGCGGTGTCCGCTTTGATGCAGCAACCGAGAGGGGAAAGGACACATATTATGGTTACATAGTGGACATATGGGAACTTGACTATGGACAAGATTTTAATGTCCCTTTGTTTCAGTGCAAATGGGTCAATCTGTCAGGAGGCGGGGTACAGGTAGACCCACAGTACGGAATGACAACAGTGGATCTGAACAATCTTGGGTACACAAACGAACCATTCGTCCTAGCCAATGATGTGGCGCAGGTTTTCTATGTCAAGGACATGTCTACCAAACCGAGAAAAAGAAAAGATAAGGAAGCGAATACATCATACGATGAGCCAAAGCGCCACATAGTTCTTTCAGGAAAAAGGGAAATCGTGGGATTGGAGGGCAAGACAGACATGTCTGAAGATTATGAAAAGTTTCATGAAATTCCTTCCTTCAAAGTCAAGGCTGACACAAGCACCCTGTTAAACGATGAAGATTATCCATGGTTACGGGGCAATAAGCAAAGGACACAAGCGAAGAAAAAGTGCAGACTTTCTCTCCACAACTATTATGATGATGCCTTTGATCTAGAATATCACTGCAGCTACATGTGAAGAAATGAAATGCCTTTTGTAACAGATGAGTTTTCGTCCGAAACCCTGATACTTCGAAAGAGATTGTCCGTTTTGTACACGAAGTGAATCCAGTTTTTGCCATAACCCTCTCTACTTTTTAGCACATGCTATGTGGGTGAAATGATGATACCATGCCAACTATCCACCTTTTCACAGTTCATTTGAAGTGCTTTTCAATTCAGGGTCATTAGCTCAAAAAACAGTAAATGCATGAAAAATACCAAATGAAGTCAGAAAGGGTTGAAAATTGATGATGTCGCTTTGAATGGTGCATTTTGAATACACAAAAAGTCTGGAGTTCAAATAAGTTAAAAAAAATGAAATCCCTTTTGTAACAGATGAGTTTTCGTCCGAAACCCTAATACTTCGAAAGAGATTGTCCTTTTTGTACACGAAGTGCATCCAGTTTTTGCCATAACCCTCTCAACTTTTTAGCACATGCTATGTGGGTCAAATGATGATACCATGCCAACTTTCAACCCTTTCACAGTTCATTTGAAGTGCTTTTCAATTTCAGGGTCATTTAGCTCAAAAAAATCAGTAAATGCATGAAAAATACCAAATGAAGTCAGAAAGGGTTGAAAATTGATGATGTGGCTTTGAATGGTGCATTTTGAACACACAAAAATTCTGGAGTTCAAATAAGTTCAAAAAAATGAAATCCCTTTGTAAAGATGAGTTTTCGTCCGAAACCCTGAATACATCGAAAGAGATTGTCCATTTTGTACACGAAGTGCATCCAGTTTTGCCCATACCCTCTTAACTGTTTTAGCACATGCTATGTGGGTGAAATGATTGATACCATGCCAACTTTCAACCTTTCACAGTTCATTTGAAGTGCTTTCAATTTCAGGGTCATTTAGTCAAAAAAAAATCAGTAAATGCATGAAAAATACCAAAATTGTCAGAAAGGGTTAAAAAAATGATGATGTGGTTTGAATGGTGCATTTTGAACAACAAAAACGTCTGGGAGTGTCAATTAATTCAAAAAAATGAAATCCCTTTGTAACAGATGAGTTTTCGTCCGAAACCCTGTTACTTCGAAAGAGATTGTCCATTTTGTACACGAAGTGCATCCAGTTTTTGCCATAACCCTCTCAACTTTTTTGCACATGCTATGTGGGTCAAATGATGATACCATGCCAACTTTCAACCTTTTCACAGTTCATTTGAAGTGCTTTTCAATTTCAGGGTCATTTAGCTCAAAAAAATCAGTAAATGCATGAAAAATACCAAATATTGTCAGAAAGGGTTAAAAATTGATGATGTGGCTTTGAATGGTGCATTTTGAACACACAAAAAGTCTGGAGTTCAAATAATTTCAAAAAAATGAAATCCCTTTGTAACAGATGAGTTTTCGTCCGAAACCCTGTTACTTCGAAAGAGATTGTCCATTTTGTACACGAAGTGCATCCAGTTTTTGCCATAACCCTCTCAACTTTTTTGCACATGCTATGTGGGTCAAATGATGATACCATGCCAACTTTCAACCTTTTCACAGTTCATTTGAAGTGCTTTTCAATTTCAAGGTCATTTAGCTCAAAGAATGAACTAATAGCAAAAAGAATGAACTAGAAAACTTTTATGAAACTCTAATAGCAAAAGGAATCAACAAAAAAATCAATTAAAATATTCTGTTGTGATCAACTAAAACAAAACTATAATATTCTTCAATAGCAAAAAGAATCAACTAAAAAGCTTTTCTAAAACTCTAATAGCAAAAGGAATCAACTAAAAATATTTTATAAACTTCTAGTATTTTTGAAACTAAAATTATAAAAAATGTATGCAACTAAAATTATCAACGTATTTTTTGTTCAAAACATTAACAGCAAAAAGAATTATCATAAAGAATTTTTTTGTTAGAAACTTTAATAGCAAAACGAATTATCATAAAGAATTTTTTTGTTGGAAACTAAAATAACAAAATCTGTTTTTGAATATAATGATAAAACACAGTAATACTAAATAGCAGGAAAAAGAATCACTCAAAAATCTATTTTTATAGTAAAGTTATTCACAAACTAGTGATTCACACAAATTTCAAAGAATACAAATTTAAACTATTCAAATTTAAAAACTAATGGCACTAACAGAAAGTTTATAATTTTTGTGACCTAAGAGCAAAAAGAATTAAAAAATAAAGCAAAAAACAAAAGAAAATAAATAATGCAAAAAACAAAACAAAAAAACTGAAGAAAAAAAATGCCGCGTACTGGGCCACCACTACCTGAATATGACTAGAAACCCAACCAGCCAGGTGGGCCAGGATTCAGGCCCGCAGAAGGCCCAGTAGGCCCACAGGCATATACAGAGAGGTTAGGCCCGTAAGCCTGCTTTAGAGTGGAGCTCGAAGGCTCAGGCGCACCGCGCCTTTTAAACAAGTGCGCCACTCTCTCAACTAGCGAGGTGGGACTAAACTTCCACCACGCCGCTGTGCAAGCCCATTGGTCCTGGTTGGTGGCACGAACCAGGACCAATGCCCACCTTTGGTCCCGGTTCGTGGCACCAACCGGGACCAATGCCCACCTTTGGTCCCGGTTCGTGGCACCAATCGAGACCAATGCCACCCTTTGGTCCCGGTTTGTGCCACCAACCGGGACCAAAGGTCTCTGCTTCCCGCCCTTTGGGCTGACAAAAAGAGACATTTGGTCCTGGTTGGTGGCACGAACCGGGACCAAAGGGGGGCATTGGTCCCGGTTTGTGCCACGAACCGGGACCAAAGGTGTGGGTATATAACCCCACACTTAGAGAAATTTCCCTCCACCCCGCCATTCTTCTCTGAACGTCGCCAGGCTGCCCCTGCTTCCTCGACGCCGTCGCCATCCCGTGGTCGCCGTCGCCGCCCGCTCCTCAATGCTGTCGCCGCCTGCTCCTCGTCACCGTCGCCCCGTGCCCCTGCCATGCACCGACGCGCCGCCCGGCCCGTGCGCCCTGCCTCGACGTACGCCGACTGCCCCGTGCTCCCTGCCTCGACGCCGGCCGCCCCGTGCCCCTGCCCCGACGCCGCCCCGCGCCCCTGGCTTGCCCCGACCATGCTGCACCTCTCCTCACCGTTCGGTCCGGCCGGCCTCCTCCTCTCTGTTTTTGTTTTTTTTAATATGATGTTTTTTTTGTTCATAGATGATATATATGTAGTGTATATGATGATATGTATGTGTATATATATGATGATATGTCCTTTTTTTCATTTTTTTTTGTTCATAGAATTTTTTTTGTCAATTGATGTATGCTTTTTTTGTTCATAGATAGTTTTTTGTTCATAGAAAGTTTTGTGTTCATAGAAAGTTTTTTGTCAATTGATGTATATGTTCATATATATGTGCATTTTTTGAAAAAAATTGTGTATGTATGTTCATATATGCAAAAGTTACATTTAAGAAAAAAAGAAAATGTATGTATTATGTTCATATGCAAAGAATGTGCAAAAGTTACAATTTTTTTTGTAGTAGATGACGATGATGATATATGAAAACTTTGTCAATTTTTTTGTACTAGATGATGATGATGATATGATGATATATGAAAACTTGGTCAATTTTTTCTGTTGTAGATGTTTGAATGTATTAAAAGTTTGTCATATTGAAAAAAGTTTGAATGTTGCATATTTCATGATGCAACATTTGATCCAATGTAACTAGATGCAATAATTTTGATCATATGTCAAAGTTTGATCATATGTCAAAGTTTGAATTTTGACATATGCAACATTTGATCATATATCAAAGTTTGATCATATGTCAATGTTTGAATTTTGACATATGCAACATTTGATCATATGTCAAAGTTTGATCATATCAAAGTTTGAATTTTGACATATGCAATATTTGATCATATGTCAAAGTTTGAATTTTGACATATGCAACATTTAATAAGGGATTTATCAAGAATGCCCCCATTAATAAGAGATTTATCAAGAATGCCCCCATTATGGATGTGCATAATTAAGTTGATCCATATTTTTTCTGATCTCATCTACGCTTCTATATGTGCATGTTCTCTTGTGTGAAAGTATTGATGAAATCCATGGTTTCATAATTAGCAGGAAGTAATAGGCGCATGACGGTACAAAAGTTTCCAAAGTTGTGTTGGAACGGAGTCCTGATAGGATAATTCTCTTTTTGGTACGAAGTTCAGCAAAGGCCTTCCAAATAGCGATATTCGGAAGGCTCTTGCTGAAATTCGTACCAAAAAGCGAATTATCTTATCCGGGACTCCATTCCAAAAAAACTTTGGAGCGCTTCGTACCATCATGCGCCTGTTACTTCCGGCTAATGATGAAGCCATGGTTTTCTTGAATCCTTTGACACTAGACAACGTGACATATAGAAGGGTAGATGAGATCAGGAAAAATATGGACCATTTTCTGAACATCCAGAATGGCGCCATTTTGTTAAATCCATTAAAGGTTAAGAGAATCCCTTGTTTGACATTCATGAGAGAGGCGGTCTGGTCGTCGGACATTCATGAGAGAGGTGGTCCGGTCCGGTCACCGGACATGTCATGTGATAGGTAATATTTTTTTTGTTCATACAAAACTCAGGTAACTCTTCAACATGAGGGGGGACGTCGATCAACCCCCTCTCGCCTGACCAAACCCTTGAAGCGTCGAGGCCACCCCAAACCTTAGAAGCATTGTCGAGGCCACCCCAAACCCTAGAAGCATCGAGGCCACCCAAATTTACCAAGTCAAAAGAGCGTTGTCGAGGCCACCCCAAACCCTAGAAGCGTTGTCGAGGCCACCCCAAACCCTAGACGCGTTGTCGAGGCCACCCCAAACAGTAGAAGCATCGAGGCCACTAATATGATTCCTTGTTGTGATTAGCTAGCTAGGTCTATGTTTGCCACTAATATATCCATCTCTCATGTTTGTATATTAATTGCCATGTTGTAATATTTGCAGAAACTATGGATCAAAGAGACTTAGAACAAGAAGAGATGTTGGGGGACATAATCCGTGACGGACATGATGTCTTGTCGTTTCTCAATGACACCGATGGTCTGGAAGGAGAGGATGATGGCTCCGGTGATCGAACAATGGAGGAGGAAGGACATGATCATGACGGCTCCGGTGACCGAATGCCGGAGGAAGAAGGAGACCATGATGACGGCTCCGGTGACCGAACGGAGGAGGAAGCTGTTGCAAAGTCTGGCGAGGTATATATATTAATTAAGCCTGTGCTAACTAATTGATGCATTAATTGTTTTGGTATGTACATATATTAACGCTTCTTTCTTCTTTTATAGCCCTCCGGATCGAGCCAAACTTCGGTAACGAGATGAGCCCCGAAGAAAAGGTTGCGCCAGGATGAAAGGTTCATGATCACAGCACTCGCGGATGATGGCCTACCGATTGAACCCAAGCGGACCAAGGACGCATTTGTTGCTCAGTGCGGAGCTATTGTTAGGGACATCATCCCGATCAGCATCTAGAAATGGAATAAGCCGGCTAAGGACGACCCTGAAGTTTCTTATGTCACCGATAGACAAAAAGATGATCTTTGGACATCACTGAAGGCAAATTTCACCCTACCACCAGAGGAGTATCCGAATACGCCTATTATAGAGCCAAAGGTCAAGGCATGTGCTCTTAAGAAGATGGCAGATCTATTTAGGAGGTGGAAGAAAGAGTTGAACACAAAGTTTGTCGACAAAGGGAAGACTCCACAATTCACCGGCCGATATGAGAAGATAAGAGATCACTGGCCCACATGTGTGGCCTAAAAGACATCGGAGAAGGGTAAGAAAATGTCAGAGACAAACAAGAAAAATGCTGCAAAGAAGAAGTATCACCATCACACGGGGTCAGGTGGCTACCACAAAGCCCGGCCGTTGTGAGAAAAAGCTGAGCAAGACCTGCTTGCTAAAGGGGTCCAACCAGCGACATTGAACTGGCCAGACCGTTCAAGGACTTGGTTCTTCGGGGTTGGGGAACTTTGGACCCAGAAACAGGGGAGTGCCGTTTGACGGACGAGCAACTTGCAATTCCCGTCAAGAAGCTTCAGCAATATATCAGCGCAGCGCAACAAGGGACGTTCATTCCCGATAGAGAGAAGGACGAGCCGACTGAGGCCTTCGGGAATCCTGAGCACCCTGGACGAACACGAAGCACACCAGGCTCCGTTCTGTGGGTGGTTGGGTTTGCCGGCGCAGGCGGTTACAGAAGCCGGGAGAGAAAGAGGAAAGTGGAGCTGAGCGAAATGCAGAAGCTCAATGCAAGACTAGTAAAGCTAGAGGAACTTGCAGCTGCCGGCCAACCATCTCAGCGGCACGAAGCTACCCCAGAAGCTCAGCGGAGAAGCAGCGTGGCTTCCACGGAGCTCGTTCAGCCTGATTTCACGGCTCCACGCTACCCCGTGGATACTATCACGGAGGCTCAACTTTGCCAGCTTATGACGAAATGGCAGAACCTCACTTTGAAGGCGGCTGTCGGCTCTGTTGCACCTCCTCAACCCGACAGAACTTTTCACTGCCTTCTGATTCCACATGGCTATGCTGTTGTGATGGTGGATGAAATAATGGACGGATTTGAGGAGCTCGAGCTTGACCACCCTACAGGTGAAGGGGAGAATCAGTTGCTTTATGCTTTGAGGAGTACATGTCTATGGAGGAAGGAGTACATCAAGCTTCCAAACTTGACGCCTCCTCCTCCTCCTCCTCCTCCTCCCGCGAGTCAGGGCACTCCGCCTCCTCCTTCTCCTCCTCCTCCTCCTCCGATGAGTGATCAGGGCACTCCGCCTCCTTCTCCGGCTCCTCCGGCGCGTGAGGGCACTCCGCCTCCTCCTTCGCCTCCTCCAGCGCGTCGGAGCAGTCCACCTCCTCCTCCGCCTCATCAGCAATGGCGGAAGACAGACGCCGCCGCTCCGGCTCCTCCGGCGCATCAGAGCACTCCGCCTCATAAGCAACGACGGAAGAGAGATGCCGCCGCTCCGGCGGCTAGCACTACAAGCAGAGGCGGGAGGCAATTCAGATACGGTCCATCTCCCAAGGCTCCAAAAAAGTTACCATATGAGAGCACCGAGAAGGAAAACGAGGACATCTGTCGTGCCCAAGTGAGGGACTTTTTTGCAAAGAAACCTCCACCTCTGAAGGAGATGATAGATCCGGTGAAAGCGAAGCGCACTATCGATGCCCTGAAGCGACCACCACCGCCTCCGCCGCAATCCAACTATGAGCGCATTATTGAAAGGACATATATGGAAGCAGAGCAGTCGGGAAGTACTTGCAGTGATGCAAGGTTAGCAGAACGAAGAAGTGGGGAAAAAAATCCCCAGCTCGGCTAACAGGCAAACCAATCATGCCCCCCGCTCAAGGTGTCTTGTGATATCGTCGCTAATCAGCCGGGGATGGTGCCCGGTACCAATCCTGCTGATTACCTGAGCGATGATGTAGAGTTTGAAATAATGGAGGTGGACGAATTCAGATACCAGTACGGGCAGTTTCTCGTCAAACCTGAGCATCATCCTCCTCTAAAAACGATGATGTGAAGATTCCATGAATGGTACATGAAAACCTGCAGCGAGTCTGGGAAGGATACTTTGACGCTGAGAATTAAAGAGGAGCACGACCTCGTTGGAATGGATTAGTTGTCTGTTGAATTTGACGAGTTATTCTAGTTATACAATCAAAAGGCCCTGGACAAAACACTCATGACTTGCTACTGTCTGTAAGTACTACTTCTGTAATTAAGTCTCTATATATACCTCAGCTCTTTCATTGCATGTATATATAATTATCCTCACTATATTATGTAGATTGAAGATCGTCGAATGCAGAAAAGCACAAATCTATGACATTGGGTTCATTAACCCAAAAATCATACATGAATGGATGGTTCAAAAGAATGTCACAGAAACCGAGGACAACTTGCTACAATCGTTGCTTAAAAATCCAAACAAAGAGAAAATACACTTTCCTTACAACTTCAAGTGAGTGTTACTGTCTTGTGCATATTTGGTTTCCCTTATTACTCGAGGTTATAGTAATGTAATTGATGAGTAATGCATGCGTGCGCAGGTTCCACTTTATTCTGCTAGAGATTAAGCTTGAGCCGGGAGTAGTAACCGTCTTAGACTCGAGACGAAAAGATCCCCAAGAGTATGCGGACATGACTGAAATGCTCCAGAAGTAAGTTCAATCGATCATTATCGCACCATATAGGCAACTTTGTTCATTTCCTGATATTAAGTAATTATTTTCTTTGTCTGGCAGGGTTTGGAAAGAGTTCACCGGAATTGTTCCGGCACTGCTGAGGGAGCTGCAATTTACACACCCAAAAGTAAGTACTACTAGCTAGTTCCGCGCATCTCCCATTGATTCTAGTTTCATTAATACCATTTATAATGCTTGATTATCAGTTTGATTGAACTCTATTTCTCGTAATGTGCTTGTGGCAGGAAGCCGGGAATGATTTTTGTGGATACTACGTTTGCGAGTTCATCTACAACGCGACGACCTCTAAGCGGGGCTACTCTGAAAAACAATATGAAGTGCGTAAGAAATAATATTCACAATTTTATTTTATTACCATTATTTGTGTTGAGTTTCATTCATATATATGTATTGACCCCCTTCTTCAAATTAGATGTGGCAGATGCGGGATGAACTCCTACCATATGATCGCATACGAGCAATTCAAGAGGAATTGGCGGGATTCTTTCTTGACCACGTCATAAATAAAGCCGGAGAATACCATGTGGAATTTGACATTAGATGTTAGGGATTGTACGTAAGAGATCTTTTATTGTATATATGTAGCTAGTAGCGTCGGATAGATATACGAAAACTTGTTGTTCGACCAATCTCTCGGAGAAAGAGAGGTCGATCACTTGTCTCTGTATATGTTCATGCCGATCTTGTGTACTTAATAGTTCCTTCATTTGCTTACTAGCTAGCGTGTCGAGTTCTCTCTATACGTATAGTAGCGAGCGTCGACCAAGCACGGAGAAAGAGAGGACACTTCTCTCTATTAGCTAGCTAACACAATATGAAACCCCTTAATTAGCCCTCCAAAACCCCCTACCCCCCCCCCCCCATTTCAAAAAAGAAAAAACCCCAGCTCCTGCCAAATGCTGACGCGTGGATGCCTTTTGGTCCCGGTTGGTTTTACCAACCGGGACTAAAGGTCCTCCTGCCTGGGCTCCCCGCAGCGGCCGCGTGGAGCCCCTTCTGTCCCAGTTCGTAAGCGAACCGGGACTAAAGGTTTTGGGCTTTAGTCCTGACCCTTTAGTCCCGGTTCCAGAACCGGGGCTAATGGGCCTCTGGAACCGGGACAAATTGGCCGTTTTCTACTAGTGTAACTACTCACAAATGATAATCATGCTCAAGATCAAAGGGGTATTAAATAGCATAATGGATCTGAACATATAATCTTCCACCAAATAAACCATATAGTAATCAACTACAAGATGTAATCAACACTACTAGTCACCCACAAGTACCAATCTATAGTTCCGGTACAAAGATTGAACACAGGAGATGAACTAGGGTTTGAGCGGAGATTGTGCAGTTGAAGATGTTGATGGAGATTGCCCTCCCCAAGAATTTTTTTTTGAGCGGTTGCCCTCCCCAAGATGGGAGAGTTGTTGGTGATGATGATGACGATGATTTCCCCCTCCGGGAGCGAAGTTCCCCTGGCGGAATCGCTCTGCCGGAGGGCAAAAGTGCTCCTGCCCAAGTTCCGCCTCGAGACAGTGGCGCTTCGTCCCAAAAGTCCTGTCCTTATTTTTTCTAGGTCAAAATGACTTATATACCAGAAGGTGGGCACCGGAGGTGGGCTGGGCTGAGCACTACCCACCAAGGCACACCTGGGGGGCCTGGCATGCCCTGGTGTCTTGTGCTCACCAGGTGGCCCCCCTCCAGTAGTTATTTGCTCCAGTATTTCTTATTTATTCCATAAAAAATCCTCGTGAAGTTTCAGCTCATTTGGAGTTGTGCAAAATAGGTAGTCTGACGTAGCTTTTTCAGGTCCAGATTTCTAGCTACCGGAATTATCCCTCTTTGTGTATACCTTGCATATTATGAGAGAAAAGGCATTAGAATTACTCCAAAAAGCATTATTATGCATAAAAACATTATAAATAACAGTAGGTAAACATGATGCAAAATGGACGTATCACATCCCAGTGATCTCTTGCCTTCTCCAGTGTTCCCTTGAATGCTGGAGTCTTCTTTCCTGCATTGACGTACGCGGCCCATATACGTTTATTGTGGTTGTTGAATGCTATCGCCATCTTCCTGAGAGCAGCGTTCTTGACTTTCTCCACATCTGCATCTGTGAAATGATCTGGTAGGGTGAAATGTGACATGAGAGATTCCCAAAGCCCATCTTTTGCTCTTTGGTCGACAAAAGTAACATCTGGAAGTTCCTTTGCTGGCTTTTTCCATTCTTGCATGGAGATCGGGATTTGGTCCCTGACAATAACTCCGCATTGACAAATGAACTTGTTTGCATTCTTCTTAGGTTCGCGCGGTTCGCCATTAGGTTTGGTGGCATCGATGTTGTACTTTACGCCATCCTTCAACTTTTTGGCCAGGCCTCGAACTGTCCTACTGCTTGTAGAAGATTTGCTCGATCCGGAGGGCTAAAAGAAGAATGATCGATTCGTTAATATATATACAAATCAATTAAAACATGTGATGATCACCAGATGCCTGATTATAAAAATATACCTCGCCGGTCTTTGTTATGTCAAGAACAACATTTCCTTCATCATCGAAGGTCTGGACTTCATCTATTTGTTCGTCTTCATCAAATATCATACCCTCACCATAGGGTTCAGATATTGCGAGCCGTCATCTTCTTCATTCCCATCTAGGCTCGGGGAGCGTATGATGTCAAACAGGGCCTCTTGTCCTTCTCTGCCGGTATTGTCCATAGCTTTTATTTAACTAATCCAGAAGAAAGATAGAACAATTTAGTATTCAAATTAGAATGCATGCATGCAATCAATAAGGAAAAACTGAATCATAGTAGATAATATGCATCTCGAATAATCCAGATAATTGATATGCATCATCGAATATAATCTCGAATACATCGTCTCGAATATTATCGAATAATTATAATCTCGAATACATCACTAGCTAATATAGATCGAAGACTATCGAATAATCTAGTTCACTCGCGGTGGACAACCAAAGAGAAGGAACAATCATAGGATCATAGCTTAGGTGAGATCCCTGTAGAACCTGCAAGGTATTGGAGAACCTGACATCCAACGCAACCATGTAGCAACGGAAGTACTCGTCCTCCTCCCTGACATGGTGACGTACCACCTCCACAGGGGACGCCAGCCTCCGCACCGAATGTGGCCCACCCGCCCGCCACCAAAGAAGCTCCGGGTCCACAACAGGACCCGGGTTCCTCACCAAGATGCGGGCCCCTGAAGGTAGCACCTCCCAGTGCCAGCCCAGCGGAGCCCAGTCCCAGACATGGCGCCTCTGAAGCAGGACGTCGTCGTGAACGGGTCGCCGACGAGGATGCGGGCTGGGCATCATTGACATCGAGATAAAATTCAATGCAAATGTAACATTTTTTAAATGTTTGGATTGTGATTTCTTAATATACGAGGAAAACCTTTACTCCCTGGCTAGGAACAGGATTCAGAATCATAACGAATTCTCTTAACCTTTAAGGGATTTAACAAAATGGCGCCATTCTGGATGTGCAGAAAATGGTCCATATTTTTCCTAATCTCATCTACCCTTCTATATGTCACGTTGTCTAGTGTCAAAGGATTCAAGAAAACCATGGCTTCATCATTAGCCGGAAGTAACAGGCACATGATGGTATGAAGCTCTCCAAATTGTTTTGGAACGGAGTCCTGGATAGGATAATTAGCTTTTTGGTACGAAGTTCAGCAAGAGCCTTTCGAATATCGCTATTTGGAAGGCCTTTACTGAAATTCGTACCAAAAAGCGAATTATCCTATCAGGGACTCCGTTCCAAAACAACTTCGGAGAGCTTCGTACCATCATGCGCCTGTTACTTTAGGCTAATGATGAAGCCATGGATTTCTTCAATACTTTGACACTAGACAACGTGACATATAGAAGAATATATATATATATATGAGATCAGAAAAAAAATGGATCAACTTGTGCACATCCATAATGGGGGCATTCTTGATAAATCCCTTATTAAGGGACTAAGAGAATATATTGTACTATACATACATATAGTAATTAATTGCAAATACATAACAAACTTTTGCAAATACAACATTAAAATATGCAACTTTTGCAAATACTAATTGCTATACATTGGATCAAATGTCAAAATTCTAGTTACATTGCATGTCAAAATTCAAACTTCCTCTCAAATGTACATCTATGTCATTCTTGCATCTATGTCAAAATTCAAACTTTGACATATGATCAAACTTTCACATATGATCAAATGTTGCATATGTCAAAATTCAAACTTTGACATATGTCAAAATTCTTGCATCTAGTTACATTGGATCAAATGTTGCATTGTGAAATATGCAACATTTAAACTTTTTTCAATATACATCTAATCATCTAGTGAAAAAAAAATGTCAAAATTCATCTAATTAACATTTATATATCTAAAATTCATCTAACATTTCTGTAACTAAAAGTATAAAAACCTAAAAAAACATTCATCTAACATTTATATATCTAATTCATCTAACATTTCTATAACTAAAAGTACAAAAACTGAAAAACAAAAAAACAGAAAATAAGAAAATGTGTGTGTGTGTTCATGCATCGATGGGAGGGCGGCCATGGCGGCAGGGGCTCACAGCGGGGCGACGGCGGGAG
Organism: Thinopyrum elongatum; assembly: GCA_011799875.1. Lineage (NCBI taxonomy): Eukaryota > Viridiplantae > Streptophyta > Magnoliopsida > Poales > Poaceae > Thinopyrum > Thinopyrum elongatum. The sequence continues at coordinate 528,025,873 of CM022302.1, forward strand.
AGGCGAGGCGACGGGGGCGGCGATGCGGGACGGCGCGCGATGGGTGACGGCAACGGGGGGCGGCGCGTTGGGGGCGGCGACGGCGTCGAGGCAGCCTGGCGGCGCGTCGGGGGCGGCGGCGATGTGCTCTATTCGAGCCTGAAGTAGAGGGAAACTGAAAAATTCATAGGTGTTGTATGTATAGGAGGCACCTTTAGTCCCGGTTGGAGCCACCAACCGGGACTAAAGGTCAATTTGGGCCAGGCCAAGCGGCAGGAAGCGACCACCTTTAGTCGCGGTTTGTGACTCCAACCGCGACTAAAGGGGGCCTTTAGTCGCGATTGGAACCACCAACCGCGACTAAAGGTGGTGCGCTGCCATAGCCGCGGTGCACGAAGTTTAGTCCCACCTCGCCCAGCGAAGGGCAGCCGCACTGGTTTATAAACCCAGCCGCGGCTGCTCTTTTGAGCTCCTCTATAAAGCAGGCCTTCTGGGCGTACCTCACCTATGCTGCCCTGTGGGCCTACTGGGCCTTGCAGGCCTGCATCCTGGCCCAACTACAGGTTGGGTTTCTAGACGTATGCAGGCCGTTGAGGCCTAGTAGGCCGGCTTTTATTAATTTATTTATTTTTCATTTTTTTTGTTTTTTGCTTTATTTATTTTCTTTTGTTTCTGAGTTTTTTCGCTTTATTTAGAGTTTCTTTGTGAATCTTTTTGCTTTTGGTAAAAAAATATAAACTTTCTGTTAGTGCCAGTAGTTTTCAACTTTGAATAGTTTAAATTTGAATTATTTGAAATTTGTGTGAATCACTAGTTTGTGAATAACTTTACTTTAATAATAGATTTTTCAGTGATTCTTTTTTCTTATATTTAATATTAGTGTGTTTTATCATTATATTCAATTTGGTAATACTTAGGTTATTTTGAAAATGAAATGCCTTTGTAACAGATGAGTTTTCGTCCGAAACCGTGATACTTCGAAAGAGATTGTCCATTTTGTACATGAAGTGCATCCAGTTTTTGCCGTAACCATCTCAACTTTTTTGCACATGCTATGTGGGTGAAATGATGATACCATGCCAATTTTCAACCTTTTTAGAGTTCATTTGTAGTGCTTTTCAATTTCAGGGTCATTTAGCTCAAAAAATCAGTAAATGCATGAAAAATAGCAAATGAAGTCAGAAAGGGTTGAAAATTGATGACGTTTGTCCGAAGCACAAAAGTACATGTTCCAAATGCCAAAAACACATAAGCACCCTAACTATTACAAACATTCCCTACGGTTTGTCCAAAGTGGGACTTTCCAGATAAATATATAAGTCCGGAAACTCACTAGAGAAGAAAGTAATGACAGTGAAGCCGGTCACATCCTAGAGTGGGATCTTTGGGTGTAAAACTTTTTGTTCGCGTGTGTCCCTTTGCGCCGTAACCATGGACAATCTTCATCACTTAACTAGATGCTCGGGTCAATATTCACTTTGAAGGGAGCAATTTCATGAAACTTTTCAAAATCTTCTGACATGTCTGTCTTGTCATCCACTCCCACGATGTTTCTTTTCCCTGAAAGAACTATGTGGTGCTTTGGCTCATCGTATGATGTATTCTCTTCCTTATCTTTTCTTTTTCTCGGCTTGGTAGACATGTCCTTCACATAGAAAACCTGCACCACATCATTGGGTAGGACGAATGGTTCGTCTGCGTAGGCAAGATTGTTGAGATCCACTGTTGTCATTCCATACTGCGGGTCTTCCGTTACCCCGCCTCATGTCAGATTGAACCATTTGCACCGAAACAAATGGACCTTCAAACCACGTCCATAGTCAAGTTCCCATATCTATCTCCTCTATGTAACCATAATATGTGTCCTTTCCCCTCTTGGTTGCTGCATCAAAGCGGACACCACTGTTTTGGTTGGTGCTCTTTTTATCTTGGGCGATCGTGTAAAATGTATTCCCATTTATCTCGTACCCTTTGGACGTCATTATGTTGGAAGATGGTAACTGGGACAGCAAGTATAGGTCATCTTCAACAGCGTCGTCATGCATGGCACGTGTCTGCAACCAACCGGCAAAAGTCCGCGTTTGTTCATGTGTAATCCAGTCGTCAGACTGCTCCAGGTGTTTGGAGCGTAGAATATTCTTGTGTTCCTCGATATATGGAGCCACCAAGGTGGAATTTTGTAGAACTGTGTAGTGTGCTTGAGTGAGAGAATGCCCGTCCATACATATTATTGCTTTCGATCCTAGCGTGCCATTTCCACCCAGTCTGCACTTATGCCGCGATTCAGGAACACCAATCGGCTTAAGGTCAGGAATAAAGTCAACACAAAACTCAATGACCTCCTCATTTTCATGGCCATTGGAGATGCTTCCTTCTGGCCTAGCACGGTTATGAACATATTTCTTTAAGACTCCCATGAACCTCTCAAAGGGGAACATATTGTGTAGAAATACAGGACCTAGAACGGCAATCTCTTCGCATAGGTGAACTAGGACGTGCGTCATGATATTGAAGAAGGATGGTGGGAACACCAACTCAAAACTGATAAGACATTGCACCAAATCATTCTCTAACCTTGGTATGATTTCTGGATCGATTACCTTCTGCGAGATTGCGTTGAGGAATGCACATAGCTTCACAATGGCTAATCGAACGTTTTCCGGTAGAAGCCCCCTCAATGCAACCGGAAGCATTTGCGTCATAATCACGTGGCAGTCATGAGACTTTAGGTTCTGGAACTTTTTCTCTGCCATATTTATTATTCCCTTTATATTCGACGAGAAGCCAGACGGGACCTTCATACTGAGCAGGCATTCAAAGAAGATTTCCTTCTCTTCTTTGGTAAGAGCGTAGCTGGCATGAGCCTGATGTATGCCGTCTTTTCCGTGCATACGTTGCTGGTCCTCCCGTGCCTCCGGTGTATCTTTTGTCTTCCCATACACGCCCAAGAAGCCAAGCAGGGTCACGCAAAGATTCTTCGTCACGTGCATCACGTCGATTGCAGACCGGACCTCTAGGTCTTTCCAATAGGGTAGGTCCCAAAATATAGATTTCTTCTTCCACATGGGTGCGTGTCCATCAGCGTCATTCGAAACAGATTGTCTGCCAGGACCCTTTCCAAAGATTACCTTTAAATCCTTGACCATATCATGTACATCATGAAGGAAATATGCCCTAGAGGCAATAATAAAGTTGTTATTTTATATTTCCTTATATCATGATAAATGTTTATTATACATGCTAGAATTGTATTAACCGGAAACTTGATACATGTGTGGATACATAGACAAAACACTATGTCCCTAGTAAGCCTCTACTAGACTAGCTCGTTGATCAAAGATGGTTAAGTTTCCTAACCATAGACATGTGTTGTCATTTGATGAACGGGATCACATCATTAGGAGAATGATGTGATGGACAAGACCCATCCGTTAGCTTAGCATAATGATCGTTAAGTTTTATTGCTATTGCTTTCTTCATGACTTATACATATTCCTTTGACTATGAGATTATGCAACTCCCAAATACCGGAGGAACACATTGTGTGCTATCAAACGTCACAACATAACTGGGTGATTATAAAGATGCTCTACAGGTGTCTCCGAAGTTGTTTGTTGGGTTGGCATAGATCGAGATTAGGAGTTGTCACTCTGAGTATCGGAGAAGTATATCTGGGCCCTCTCGGTAATGCACATCATGATAAGCCTTGCAAGCAATGTGACCAATGAGTTAGTTACGGGATGATGCATTACGGAACGAGTAAAGAGACTTAACGATCATGTCTACATAGTTATTGATAGGAGATATGCCTCGGTCATGTCTACATAGTTCTCGAACCCGTAGGGTCCGCACGGTTAACGTTTGATGACGATTTGTACTATGAGTTATGTGTTTTGCTGACCGAAGATTGTTCGGAGTCCCGGATAAGATCACGGACATGATGAGGAGTCTCGAAATGGTCAAGAGGTAAAGATTGATATATTGGAAGATGGTATTCGGACACCGGAATGGTTTCGGAGTGGTTCGGGTATTTTTCAGAGTACCAAGGGGTTACCGGAACCCCCCGGGGAATTATTGGGTCTACATGGGCCATAGGGGAAAGGGGAGGCAGCCCACAAGGGGTGGCTGCACCCCCCTCACATGGGGAGTCCTAATTCGACTAGGGGAGGGGGCGCGCCCCCCTTTCCTTCTCCTCTTCTCTCTCCCTGCCCTATTTCCCCCTCCGGAGAAAGGAAAAGTGGGGGGGCCGAATCCTACTAGGAGTGGAGTCCTAGTAGGACTCCCCCCCATGGCGCGCCCCCTTGCTGGCCGGCCTCCTCCTCCCCTCCTTTATATACGAGGACAAGGGGGCACCCTAGAACACAACAGAAATTCTCTTAGCCATGTGCGGTGCCCCCCTCCACAGTTTACTCCTCCGGTCATATTGTCGTAGTACTTAGGCGAAGCCCTACGAAGATCACATCACCATCACCGTCACCACGCCGTCGTGCTGACGAAACTCTCCCTCGACACTTTGCTGGATCAAGAGTTCGAGGGACGTCATCGAGCTGAACGTGTGCAGAACTCGGAGGTGCCGTACGTTCGGTGCTTGATCGGTTGAATCGAGAAGACGTTCGACTACATCAACCGCGTTAAGCTAACGCTTCTGCTTTCGGTCTACGAGGGTACGTGGACACAATCTCCCCTCTCGTTGTTATGCATCTCCTAGATAGATCTTGCGTGAGCGTAGGAATTTTTTTGAAATTGCATGCTACGTTCCCCAACAGTGGCATCCGAGCCAGGTCTACGCGTAGATGATATGCACGAGTAGAACACAAAGAGTTGTGGGCGGTGATAGTCATACTGCTTACCACCAACGTCTTACTTTGATTCGGCGGTATTGTTGGATGAAGCGGCCCAGACCAACCTTACATGGCCGCGTTCACGAGACCGGTTCCACCGACAGACATGCAACTTGTTTTGCATAAAGGTGGCTGGGGGGTGTCTGTTTCTCCAACTTTAGTTGAATCGAATTTGACTACGGCCGGTCCTTGTTGAAGGTTAAAACAGCAAACTTGATGAAACACCATTGTGGTTTTGATGCGTAGGTAAGAATGGTTCTTACTAGAAGCCCATAGTAGCCACGTAAAACTTGCAACAACAAAGTAGAGGACGTCTAACTTGTTTTTGCAGGGCATGTTGTGATGTGATATGGTCAAGACATGATGTGATATACGTTGTGGTATGAGATGATCATGTTTTGTAAAAGTTATCGGCAACTGGCAGGATCCTTATGGTTGTCCCTTTATTGTATGAAATGCAAATGCCATGTAATTGCTTTACTTTATCACTATGCGTTAGCGATAGTTATAGAAGCAATAGTTGGCAAGACGACAACGACGCTACGATGGAGATCAAGGTGTCAAGCCGGTGACGATGGAGATCATGACGGTGCTTTGGAGATGGAGATCAAAGGCACAAAATGATGATGGCCATATCATGTCACATATTTTGATTGCATGTGATGTTTATCTCTTATGCATTTTATTTTGCTTAGTACGGTGGTAGCATTATAAGATGATCACTCACTAAAATTTCAAGGTACAAGTGTTCTCCCTGAATATGCACCGTTGCGACAGTTTGTTGTGCCGAGACACCACGTGATGATCGGGTGTCATAAGCTCTACGTTCACATACAACGGGTGCAAGACAGTTTTGCACATGCGGAATACTCGGGTTAAACTTGACGAGCCTAGCATGTACAGACATGGCCTCGGAACACTGAGACCGAAAGGTCGAACGTGAATCATATAGTAGAAATGATCAACATAGAGATGTTCACCATTGAAAACTTGTCCATCTCACGTGATGATCGGACATGGTTTAGTTGATATGGATCACGTGATCATTTAGATGACTCGAGGGATGTCTATCTAAGTGGGAGTTCTTAAGTAATTGAACTTAATTTATCATGAACTTAGTCCTGATAGTATTTGCATATCTGTGTTGTAGATCAATAGCTCGCGTATAGCTCCCCTATTTTATTTTTGATATTTTCCTAGAGTAAACTAAGTTGAAAGATGATAGTAGCAATGATGCGGACTAGGTCCGTGATCTAAGGATTATCCTCATTGCTGCACAGAAGAATTATGTCCTTGATGCACCGCTAGGTGACAGACCTATTGCAGGAGCGGATGCAGACGTTATGAACATTTGGCAAGCTCGGTATGATGACTACTTGATAGTTTAGTGCGCCATACTTTACGGCTTAGAATCGGGGCTGCAAAGGCGTTTTGAACGCCATGGAGCACATGAGATGTTCCTGGAGCTGAATTTGGTATTTTAGATTCATGCCCGTGTCGAGAGGTATGAGACCTTTGACAAGTACTTTGCCTACAAGATGGAGGAGAATAGCTCAGCCAGTGAGCATGTGCTCAGAATGTCTGGGTACTACAATCGCTTGAATCAAGTGTGAGTTCATCTTCCAGATAAGATAGTGATTGACAAAGTTCTCTAGTCACTATCACCAAGCTGCTAGAATTTCGTGATGAACTATAATATGCAAGGGATGACGAAAACGATTCCCGAGCTCTTCGCGATACTGAAATCGGCGAAGGTAGAAATCAAGAAAGAGCATCAAGTGTTGATGGTTGACAAGACCACTAGTTTCAAGAAAAAGGGCGAGGGAAAGAAAGGGAACTTCAAGAAGAATGGCAAGCAAGTTGTCACTCCCAGGAAGAAGCCCAAAGCTGGACCCAAGCCTGAAACTGAGTGCTTCTACTTCAAAGGAAATGGTTACTAGAAGCGGAACTGCCCCAAATACTTGGTGGATAAGACGGATGGCAAAGTGAACAAACGTATATTTGATATACATGTTATTGATGTGTATTTTACTAGTGTTCATAGTAGCCCCTGGGTATTTGATACCGGTTCAGTTGCTAAGATTAGTAACTCGAAACAGGAGTTGCAAAATGAACAAAGACTAGTTAATGACGTGGTGACGATGTGTGTTGGAAGTGATTCCAAGGTTGATAAAGATCACCATCGCACACTCCCTCTACCTTGGGGATTAGTGATGGACCTAAATAAATGTTATTTGGTGTTTGCGTTGAGCAAGAATATGATTGGATCATGTTTATTGCGATACAGTTATTCATTTAAGTCAGAATAATTGTTGTTCTGTTTACATGAATAAAACCTTCTATGGTCATACACTCAATATAAATGGTTTATTGAATCTCGATCGTAGTGATACACATATTCATAATATTGATGCCTAAAGATGCAAAGTTGATAATGATAGTGCAACATATTTGTGGCATTGCCGTTTAGGTCATATTGGTGTAAAGCGCATGAAGAAACTCCATGCAGATGGACTTTTGGAATCACTTGATTATGAATCATTTGATGCTTGCGAACCATGCCTCATGGGCAAGATGACTAAGACTCCGTTCTCCGGAACAATGGAGCGAGCTACTGACTTATTGGAAATAATACATACCGATGTATGCGGTCCGATGAGTGTTGAGGCTCGCGGCGGGTATCATTATTTTTTGACCTTCACAGATGATTTGAGCAGATATGGGTATATCTACTTAATGAAACATAAGTCTGAAACATTTGAAAAGTTCAAAGAATTTCAGAGTGAAGTGGAAAATCATCGTAACAAGAAAATAAAGTTTCTGCGATCTGATTGCGGAGGCGAATATTTGAGTTACGAGTTTGGTCTTCATTTAAAACAATGTGGAATAGTTTCACAACTCACGCCACCTGGAACACCACAGCGTAATGGTGTGTCCGAACTTCGTAACCATACTTTATTAGATATAGTGCGATATATGATGGCTCTTACCGATTTACGACTATCGTTTTGGGGTTATGCATTAGAGACAGCTGCATTCACGTTAAATAGGGCACCATCTAAATCCGTTGAGACGACACGGTATGAACTGTGGTTTGTCAAGAAACCTAAGCTGTCGTTTCTTAAAGTTTTGGGTTGCAATGCTTATGTGGAAAAGCTTCAGGCTGATAAGCTCAAACCCAAATCGGAGAAGTGTGTCTTCATAGGATACCCAAAAGAAACTTTTGGGTAGACCTTCTATCATAGATCCGAAGGCAAGATCTTTGTTGCTAAGAATGGATCCTTTCTAGAGAAGGAGTTTCTCTCGAAAGAAGTGAGTGGGAGGAAAGTAGAACTTGATGAGGTAATTGTACCTTCTCTCGAATTGGAAAGTAGTTCATCCCATAAATCAGTTCCAGTGATGCCTACACCATTTAGTGAGGAAGCTAATGATGATGATCATGAAACTTCAGATCAAGTTACTACCGAACCTCGTAGGTCAACTAGAGTATGTTCCACACCAGAGTGGTACGGTAATCCTGTTCTAGGAGTCATGTTACTAGACCATGACAAACCTACGAACTATGAGGAAGCGATGATGAGCCCTGATTCCGCGAAATGGCTTGAAGCCATGAAATCTGAGATGGGATCCATGTATGAGAACAAAGTATGGACTTAGAGAATAAATGGATCTTCAAGAAGAAGACCGACGCTGATGGTAATGTTACTGTCTACAAAGCTCGACTTGTTGCGAAAGGTTTTTGACAAGTTCAAGGAGTTGACTACGATGAGACCTTCTCACCCGTAGAGATGCTTAAGTCTGTCCGAATCATGTTAGCGATTGCCGCATTTTATGATGATGAAATCGGGCAAATGGACGTCAAAACTGCATTCCTTAATGGATTTCATAAAGGAGAGTTGTATATGATGCAACAAGAAGGTTTTGTCGGTCCTAAAGGTGCTAACAAAGTGTGCAAGCTCCATCGATCTATTTATGGACTGGTGCAAGCATATCGGAGTTGGAATATATGCTTTGATGAGGTGATCAAAGCATATGGTTTTATACAGACTTACGGTGAAGCCTGTATTTACAAGAAAGTGAGTGGGAGCTCTGTAGCATTTCTGATATTATATGTGGATGACATATTGCTGATTAGAAATGATATAGAATTTCTGGATAGCATAAAAGGATACTTGAATGAGAGTTTTTCAATAAAAGACCTCGGTGAAGCTGCTTAAGTATTGAGCATCAAGATCTATAGGGATAAATCGAGACGCTTAATAGGACTTTCACAAAGCACATACCTTGACAAAGTTTTGAAGGAGTTCAAAAAGGATCAGTCAAAGAAAGAGTTCTTGCCTGTATTCAAGGTATAAAGTTGAGTAAGACTCAAAGCATGACCACGGCAGAAGATAGAGAGAGAATGAAAGTCATTCCCTATGCCTCAGCCATAGGTTCTATAAAGTATGCCATGCTGTGTACTAAACATGTTTTGTACCTTGCCATGAGTTTGTCAAGGGGGTACAATAGTGAGCCAGGAGTAGATCACTAGACAGCGGTCAAAATTATCCTTAGAGGACTAAGGAAATGTTTCTCGGTTATGGAGGTGATGAAGAGTTTGTCGTAAAGAGTTACGTCGATGCAAGCTTTGACACTAATCTAGATGACTCTAAGTCTCAATCTAGATACGTATTGAACGTGGGAGCAATTAGCTAGAGTAGCTCCTTGCAGAGCATTATAGACATAGAAATTTGCAAAATACATACGGATCTGAATGTGGCAGACACGTTGACTAAACTTCTCTCACAAGCAAAACATGATCACACCTTAGTACTCTTTGTTGGGGAATATAGCATGCAATTTCAAAAAAATTCCTACGCTCACGCAAGATCTTTCTAGGAGATGTATAGCAACGAGAGGGGGAGAGTATGTCCACGTACCCTCGTAGACCGAAAGCGGAAGCGTTAGCTTAACGCGGTTGATGTAGTCGAACGTCTTCGCGATCCAACTGATCAAGCACCGAACGTATGGCACCTCCAAGTTTAGCACACGTTCAGCTCGATGACGTCCCTCGAGCTCGTGATCCATTTGAGGACGAGGGAGAGTTCCGTCAGCACGACGGCGTGGCGAAGGTGATGATGAAGTTACCGGCGCAGGGCTTCGCCTAAGCACTACGACGATATGACCGAGGTGTGTAACTGTGGAGGGGTGCACCGCACACGGCTAAGACAAATCTTGGTGTGCCTTTGGGGTGCCCCCTGCCCACGTATATAAAGGAGGGAGGGAGAGAGGCCGGCCCTCCTAGGGGCGTGCCAAGTGTATGGAGTCCAACTAGGACTTCCAAGTCCTAGTAGGAATCCCTTTCCTTTTCGGAGTAGGAGAGAAGGGAAGAGGGAAAGAGAGAGGGAGTAGGAAAGGGAAAGGGGGGCACCGCCCCCTTCCCCTAGTCCAATTCAGACCCATGGGGGGCGCGCGCCACGTCCCCTTTGGCGTGCCTCCTCTTTTCCCGTATGGCCCAATAAGGCCCATTACTTCTCCTGGTGAATTCCCGTAACTCCCCGGTACTCCGAAAAATACCCGAATCACTCAGAACCTTTCCAATGTCCGAATATAGCCTTCCATTATATGAATCTTTACCTATCGACCATTTTGAGACTCCTCGTCACGTTCGTGATCTCATCCGGGACTCCGAACAAAGTTTGGTCATCAAATCACATAACTCATAATACAAATCGTCATCGAACGTTAAGCGTGCTGACCCTACGGGTTCGAGAACTATGTAGACATGACCGAGACACATCTCCGGTTAATAACCAATAGAGGAACCTGGATGCTCATATTGGCTCCTACATACTCTACAAAGATCTTTATCGGTCAAACCGCATAACAACATAAGTTATTCTCATTGTCATCGATATGTTACTTGCTCGAGATTCGATCGTCGGTATCATCATACCTAGTTCAATCTCATTACCGGCAAGTCTCTTTACTCATTCCGTAATGCATCATCCCGCAACTAACTCATTAGTCACATTGCTTGCAAGGCTTCATATGATGTGCATTACCGAGAGGGCCCAGAGATACCTCTCCGATACTCGGAGTGACAAATCCTAATCTCGATTTATGCCAACCCAACAAACACCTTCGGAGACACCTGTAGAGCATCTTTATAATCACCCAGTTACATTGTGACGTTTGATAGCACACAAGGTGTTCCTCCGGTATTCGGGATTTGCATAATCTCATAGTCAGAGGAATATGTATAAGTCATGAAGAAAGCAATAGCAATAAAACTTAACGATCATTATGCTAAGCTAAAGGATGGGTCTTGTCCATCACATCATTCTCTAATGATGTGATCCCGTTCATCAAATGACAACACATGTCTATGGTTAGGAAACTTAACCTTCTTTGATTAACGAGCTAGTCTAGTAGAGGCTTACTAGGGACTCGGTGTTTTGTCTATGTATTCACACATGTATCAAGTTTTCGTTTAATACAATTCTAGCATGAATAATAAACATTTATCATGATATAAGGAAATATAAATAACAACTTTATTATTGCCTCTAGGGCATATTTCCTTCAGTCTCCCACTTGCACTAGAGTCAATAATCTAGTTCACATCGCCATGTGATTAACATGAATAGTTCACATCACCATGTGACTAACACCCATAGTTCACATCGCCTTGTGACCAACACCCAAAGGGTTTACTAGAGTCAGTAATCTAGTTCACATCGCCATGTGATTAACACCCAAAGAGTACTAAGGTATGATCATGTTTTGCTTGTGAGAGAAGTTTAGTCAACGGGTCTGTCACATTCAGATCCGTATGTGTATTTGCAAATTTCTATGTCTACAATGCTCTATATGGAGCTACTCTAGCGAATTTGCTCCCATATTCAATATGTATCCAGATTGAGACTTAGAGTCATGTGGATTAGTGTCAAAGCTCGCATCGACGTAACCCTTTACGACGAACTCTTTATCACCTCCATTACCGAGAAACATTTCCTTAGTCCTCTAAGGATAATTTTGACCGTTGTCTAGTGATCTACTCCTGGATCACTTTTGGTACCTCCCTGCCAGACTTATGGCAAGGTACACAATAGGTTTGGTACACAGCATGGCATACTTTATAGAACCTATGACTAAGGTATAGGGAGTGACTTTCATTCTCTCTCTATCTTTTACCGTGGTCGGGCTTTGAGTTTTACTCAACTTCAAACCTTGCAACATAGGCAAGAATCCTTTCTTTGACTGATCCATTTTGAACTTCTTCAAAAACTTGTCAAGGTATGTGCTTTGTGAAAGTCCTATTAAGCGTCTCGATCTATCCCTATAGATCTTGATGCTCAATACTTAAGCAGCTTCATCGAGGTCTTTCTTTGAAAATTTCCTATTCAAGTATCCTTTTATGCTATCCAGAAATTCTATATCATTTCTAATCAGCAATATGTCATCCACATATAATATCAGAAATGCTACAGAGCTCCCACTCACTTTCTCGTAAATACAGGCTTCACCGCAAGTCTGTATAAAACTATATGCTTTGATCAACTCATCAAAGCGTATATTCCAACTCCGAGATGCTTGCACCAGTCCATAGATGGATCGCTGGAGCTTGCACACTTTGTTAGCACCTTTAAGATCGACAAAACCTTCTGGTTGCATCATATACAACTCTTCTTTAATAAATCCATTAAGGAATGCAGTTTTGACATCCATTTGCCAGATTTCATAAAATGCAGCAATTGCTAACATGATTCGGACAGACTTAAGCATCGATACGAGTGAGAAAATCTCATCGCAGTCAACACCTTGAACTTGTCGAAAACCTTTTGCGACAATTCGAGCTTTGTAGATAGTAATACTACCATCAGCGTCCGTCTTCCTCTTGAAGATCCATTTATTTTAATGGCTTGCTGATAATCGAGCAAGTCCACCAAAGTCCATACTTTGTTCTTATATATGGATCCCATCTCAGATTTCATGGCCTCAAGCCATTTCGCGGAATCTGGGCTCATCATCGCTTCCTCATAGTTCGTAGGTTCGTCATGGCCTAGTAACATGACTTCCAGAACAGGATTACCGTACCACTCTGGTGCGGAACGTACTCTGGTTGACCTATGAGGTTCGGTAGTAACTTGATCTAAAGTTTCATGATCATCATCATTAGCTTCCTCACTAATTGGCGTGGGCATCACTGGAACTGATTTCTGTGATGAACTATTTTCCAATTCAAGAGAAGGTACAATTACCTCATGAAGTTCTACTTTCCTCTCACTCACTTCTTTCGAGAGAAACTCCTTCTCTAGAAAGAATCCATTCTTAGCAACAAAGATTTTTGCCTTCGGATCTGTGATAGAAGGTGTACCCAACAGTTTCTTTTGGGTATCCTATGAAGACGCACTTCTCCGATTTGGGTTCGAGCTTATCAGGCTGAAGCTTTTTCACATAAGCATCGCAACGCCAAACTTTAAGAAACGACATCTTAGATTTCTTGCCAAACCACAGTTCATATGGTGTCGTCTCAACAGATTTAGATGGTGCCCTATTTTAACGTCAATGCAGCTATCTCTAATGCATAACCCCAAAACGATAGTGGTAAATCGGTAAGAGACATCATAGATCGCACCATATCTAATAAAGTACGATTACGATGTTCGGACACACCATTACGATGTGGTGTTCTAGATGGAGTGACTCATGAAACTATTCCACATTGTTTTTAAATGAAGACCAAACTCGTAACTCAAATATTCGCCTCCGCGATCAAATCATAGAAAATTTATTTTCTTGTTACGATGATTTTCCACTTCACTCTGAAATTCTTTGAACTTTTCAAATGTTTCAGACTTATGTTTCATTAAGTAGATATACCCATATCTGCTCAAATCATCTGTGAAGGTCAAAAAATAACGATACCCACCGCGAGCCTCAACACTCATCGGACCGCATACGTTAGTATGTATTACTTCCAATAAGTCAGTAGCTCGCTCCATTGTTCCGGAGAACGAAGTTTTAGTCATCTTGCCCATGAGGCATGGTTCGCAAGTATCAAATGATTCATAATCAAGTGATTCCAAAAAGTCCATCCAAATGGAGTTTCTTCATGCGCTTTACACCAATATGACCTAAACGGCAGTGCCACAAATATGTTGCATTATCATTATCAACTTTGCATCTTTTGGCATCAATATTATGAATATGTGTGTCACTACGATCGAGATTCAATAAACCATTTATTTTGAGTGTATGACCATAGAAGGTTTTATTCATGTAAACAGAACAACAATTATTCTCTGACTTAAATGAATAACCGTATCACAATAAACATGATCCAGTCATATTCATGCTCAACGCAAACACCAAATAACATTTATTTAGGTCCAACACTAATCCCGAAGGTAGAGGGAGTGTGCGATGGTGATCTTATCAACCTTGGAATTACTTGCAACACACATCGTCACCTCGTCATTAACTAGTCTCTGTTCATTTTGCAACTCCTGTTTCGAGTTACTAATGTTAGCAACTGAACCAGTATCAAATACCCAGGGGATACTATGAACACTAGTAAAATACACATCAATAACATGTATATCAAATATACCTTTGTTCACTTTGCCATCCTTCTTATCCGCCAAGTATTTGGGGCAATTTCGCTTCCAGTGACCATTTCCTTTGCAGTAGAAGCACTCAGTTTCAGGCTTAGGTCCATCTTTGGGCCTCTTCACGGGAGTGACAACCTGTTTGCCATTCTTCTTGAAGTTCCCTTTCTTTCCCTCGCCCTTTTTCTTGAAACTTGTGGTCTTGTCAACCATCAACACTTGATGCTAATTTTTGATTTCTACCTTCGCTGATTTCCGCATCGCGAAGAGCTTGGGAATCGTTTTTGTCATCCCTTGCATATTATAGTTCATCATGAAGTTCTAGTAACTTGGTGATAGTGACTAGAGAACTCTGTCAATCACTATCTTATCTGGAAGATTAACTCCCACTTGATTCAAGCGATTGTAGTACCCAGACATTCTGAGCATATACTCACTAGCTGAGCTATTCTCCTCCATCTTGTAGGCAAAGTACTTGTCAGAGGTCTCATACCTCTTGACACGGGCATGAGTCTGAAATACCGATTTCAGCTCTTGGAACATCTCATATGCTCCGTGGCGTTCAAAACGTTTTTGAAGTCCCGGTTCTAAGCCGTAATTCTTGGTGCACTAAACTATCAAGTAGTCATCATATTGAGCTTGCTAAACGTTCATAATGTTTGCATCTGCTCCTGCAATAGGTCTGTCACCTAGCGGTGCATCAAGGACATAATTCTTCTGTGCAGCAATGAGGATAATCCTCAGATCACGGAACCAGTCCGCATCATTGCTACTATCATCTTTCAACTTAGTTTTCTCAAGGAACATATCAAAAATAAAACAGGGTAGCTATCCGCGAGCTATTGATCTACAACATAATTTGCAAATACTACCAGGACTAAGTTCATGATAAATTAAAGTTCAATTAATCATATTACTTAAGAACTCCCACTTAGATAGACATCCCTCTAGTCATCTAAATGATCACGTGATCCATATCAACTAAACCATGTCCGATCATCATGTGAGATGGAGTAGTTTTTAATGGTGAACATCTCTATGTTGATCATATCTACTATATGATTCACGTTCGACCTTTCGGTCTCAGTGTTCCGAGGCCATATCTGCATATGCTAGGCTCGTCAAGTTTAACCCGAGTATTCCGCATGTGCATAACTGTCTTGCACCCGTTATATTTGAACGTAGAGCCTATCACACTCGATCATCACATGGTGTCTCAGCATGAAGAACTTTCGCAACGGTGCATACTCAGGGAGAACACTTATACCTTGAAATTTAGTGAGGGATCATCTTATAATGCTACCGCCGTACTAAGCAAAATAAGATGCATAAAAGATAAACATCACATGCAATCAAAATATTTGACATGATATGGCCATCATCATCTTGTGCCTTTGATCTCCATCTCCAAAGCACCGTCATGATCTCCATCGTGACCGGCTTGACACCTTGATCTCCATCGTAGCGTCGTTGTCGTCTCGCTAACTATTGCTTCTACGACTATCGCTACCGCATAGTGATAAAGTAAAGCAATTACATGGCGATTGCATTTCATACAATAAAGCGACAACCATAAGGCTCCTGCCAGTTGCCGATAACTTTTACAAAACATGATCATCTCATACAATAACGTATATCACATCATGTCTTGACCATATCGCATCACAGCATGCCCTGCAAAAACAAGTTAGACGTCCTCTACTTTGTTGTTGCAAGTTTTACGTGGCTACTACGGGCTTCTAGCAAGAACCGTTCTTACCTACGCATCAAAACCACAACGATTTTTCATCAAGTGTGTTGTTTTAACCTTCAACAAGGACCGGCCGTAGTCAAACTCGATTCAACTAAAGTTGGAGAAACAGACACCAGCCAGCCACCTTTGTGCAAAGCACGTCGGTAGAACCAGTCTCATGAACGCGGTCATGTAATGTCGGTCTGGGCCGATTCATCCAACAATACCGCCGAATCAAAGTAAGACGTTGGTGGTAAGCAGTATGACTATTATCGCCCACAACTCTTTATGTTCTACTCGTGCAAATCATCTATGCATAGACCTGGCTCGGATGCCACTGTTGGGGAACATAGCATGCAATTTCAAAAAAATTCCTACGCTCACGCAAGATCAATCTAGGACATGTATAGCAACGAGAGGGGGAGAGTATGTCCACGTACCCTTGTAGACCGAAAGCGGAAGCGTTAGCTTAACGCGGTTGATGTAGTCGAACGTCTTCGCGATCTAGCCGATCAAGCACCGAACGTACGGCACCTCTGAGTTTAGCACACTTTCAGCTCGATGACGTCCCTCGAGCTCTTGATCCAATTGACGACAAGGGAGAGTTCCGTCAGCACGACGGTGTGGCGACGGTGATGATGAAGTTACCGGCGCAGGGCTTCGCCTAAGTACTACGACGATATGACCGAGGTGTGTAACTGTGGAGGGGGCACCGCACACGGCTAAGACAAATCTTGGTGTGCCTTTGGGGTGCCCCTGCCCACGTATATAAAGGAGGGAGCGAGAGAGGCCGGCCCTCCTAGGGGCGCGCCAAGTGTATGGAGCCTACTAGGACTTCCAAGTCCTAGTAGGAATCCCTTTCCTTTTCGGAGTAGGAGAGAAGGAAAGAGGGAAAGAGAGAGGGAGTAGGAAAGGGCAAGGAGTCGCCGCCCCCTTCCCCTAGTCCAATTCGGACCGATGGGGGGCGCGCGCCACCTCCCCTTTGGTCTGCCTCCTCTTTTCACGTATGGCCCAATAAGGCCCATTACTTCTCCCGGTGAATTCCCGTAACTCCCTCGTACTCCGAAAAATACCCGAATCACTCGGAACCTTTTCGATGTCCGAATATAGCCTTCCAATATATGAATCTTTACCTCTCGACCATTTCGATACTCTTCGTCATGTCCGTGATCTCATCCGGGACTCCGAACAAACTTCGGTCATCAAATCACATAACTCATAATACAAATCGTCATCGAACGTTAAGCGTGCAGACCCTACGGGTTCGAGAAGTATGTAGACATGACCGAGACACATCTCCGTTCAATAACCAATAGCGGAACCTGGATGCTCATATTGGCTCCTACATATTCTACGAAGATCTTTATCTCTCAAACCGCATAAAAACATACGTTATTCCCTTTGTCATCGGTATGTTACTTGCCCTAGATTC
Organism: Thinopyrum elongatum; assembly: GCA_011799875.1. Taxonomy (NCBI): domain Eukaryota; kingdom Viridiplantae; phylum Streptophyta; class Magnoliopsida; order Poales; family Poaceae; genus Thinopyrum; species Thinopyrum elongatum. The sequence continues at coordinate 528,043,450 of CM022302.1, forward strand.
GATCGTCGGTATCATCATACCTAGGTCAATCTCGTTACCAGCAAGTCTCTTTACTCGTTCCGTAATGCATCATCCCGCAACTAACTCATTAGTCACATTGCTTGCAAGGCTTCATATGATGTGCATTACCGAGAGGGCCCAGAGATACCTCTCCGATACTCGGAGTGACAAATCCTAATCTCGATTTATGCCAACCCAACAAACACCTTCGGAGACACCTGTAGAGCATATTTATAATCACCCAGTTATGTTGTGAGATTTGATAGCACACAAGGTGTTCCTCCGGTTTTCGGGAGTTGCATAATCTCATAGTCAGAGGAATATGTATAAGTCATGAAGAAAGCAATAGCAATAAAACTTAATGATCATTATGCTAAGCTAACGGATGGGTCTTGTCCATCACATCATTCTCTAATGATGTGATCCCGTTCATCAAATGACAACACATGTCTATGGTTAGGAAACTTAACCATCTTTGATTAATGAGCTAGTCTAGTAGAGGCTTACTAGGGACTCAGTGTTTTGTCTATGTATGCACACATGTATCAAGTTTCCATTTAATACAATTCTAGCAGGAATAATAAACATTTATCATGATATAAGGAAATATAAATAACAACTTTATTATTGCCTCTAGGGCATATTTCCTTCAGTCTCCCACTTGCACTAGACTATTGAGTTAGTTACGGGATGATGCATTACGGAACGAGTAAAGAGACTTGCCGGTAACGAGATTGAACTAGGTATGGAGATACCGATGATCGAATCTCGGGCAAGTAACATACCGATGACAAAGGGAATGACGTATGTTCTCATTACGGTTTGACCGATAAAGATCTTCGTAGAATATGTAGGAACAAATATGAGCATCCAGGTTCCACCGACAGACATGCAACTTGTTTTGCGTAAAGGTGGCTGGCGGGTGTCTTTTTCTCCAACTTTAGTTGAATCGAATTTGACTACGGCCGGTCCTTGTTGAAGGTTAAAACAGCAAACTTGACGAAACACCGTTGTGGTTTTGATGCGTAGGTAAGAACGGTTCTTACTAGAAGCCCATAGCAGCCACGTAAAACTTGCAACAACAAAGTAGAGGACGTCTAACTTGTTTTTGCAGGGCATGTTGTGATGTGATATGGTCAAGACATGATGTGATATATGTTGTGGTATGAGATGATCATGTTTTGTAAAAGTTATCGGCAACTGGCAGGAGCCTTATGGTTGTCGCTTTATTGTATGAAATGCAAACGCCATGTAATTCCTTTATTTTATCACTATGCATTAGCGATAGTTGTGGAAGCAACAGTTGGCGAGACGACAACGACGCTACGATGGAGATCAAGGTGTCAAGCCGGTGACGATGGAGATCATGACGGTGCTTTGGAGAAGGAGATCAAAGGCACAAAATGATGATGGCCATATCATGTCACATATTTTGAATGCATGTGATGTTTATATTTTATGCATTTTATTTTGCTTAGTACGGCGGTAGCATTATAAGATGATCCCTCACTAAAATTTCAAGGTACAAGTGTTCTCCCTGAGTATGCACCGTTGCGACAGTTCGTCGTGCCGAGACACCACATGATGATCGGGTGTGATAAGCTCTACGTTCACATACAACGGGTGCAAGACAGTTTTGCACATGCGGAATACTCGGGTTAAACTTGACGAGCCTAGCATGTACAGACATGGCCTCGGAACACTGAGACCGAAAGGTCGAACGTGAATCATATAGTAGATATGATCAACATAGAGATGTTCACCATTGAAAACTACTCCATCTCACGTGATGATCAGACATGGTTTAGTCTATATGGATCACATGATCATTTAGATGACTCGAGGGATGTCTATCTAAGTGGGAGTTCTTAATTAATTGAACTTAATTTATCATGAACTTAGTCCTGATAGTATTTGCATATCTGTGTTGTAGATCAATAGCTCGCATATAGCTCCCCTGTTTTATTTTTGATTTGTTCCTAGAGTAAACTAAGTTGAAAGATGATAGTAGCAATGATGCGGACTTGGTCCGCTAGGTGACAGTCCTATTGCAGGAGCGGATGCAGACGTTATGAACATTTGGCAAGCTTGGTATGATGACTACTTGATAGTTTAGTGCGCCATACTTTACGGCTTAGAATCGGGGCTGCAAAGACATTTTGAACGCCACGGAGAATATGAGATATTCCAGGAGCTGAAATTGGTATTTTAGATTCATGCCCGTGTCGAGAGGTATGAGACCTCTGACAAGTACTTTGCCTACAAGGTGGAGGAGAATAGCTCAGTCAGTGAGCATGTGCTCAGAATGTCTGGGTACTACAATCGCTTGAATCAAGTGTGAGTTAATCTTCCAGATAAGATAGTGATTGACAAAGTTCTCTAGTCACTATCAACAAGCTGCAAGAACTTCGTGATGAACTATAATATGCAAGGGATGACGAAAACGATTCCCGAGCTCTTCGCGATACTGAAATCGGCGAAGGTAGAAATCAAGAAAGAGCATCAAGTGTTGATGGTTGACAAGACCACTAGTTTCAAGCAAAAGGGCGAGGGAAAGAATGGGAACTTCAAGAAGAATGGCAAGCAAGTTGTCACTCCCAGGAAGAAGCCCAAAGCTGGACCAAAGCCTGAAACTGAGTGCTTCTACTGCAAAGGAAATGGTTACTAGAAGGTAAACTCCCCCAAATACTTGGCGGATAAGAAGGATGGCAAAGTGAACAAACGTATATTTGATATACATGTTATTGAAGTGTATTTTACTAGTGTTCATAGTAGCCCCTGGGTATTTGATACCGGTTCAGTTGTTAAGATTAGTAACTCGAAACAGGAGTTGCAAAATGAACAGAGACTAGTTAATGATGAGGTGACGATGTGTGTTGGAAGTGATTCCAAGGTTGATAAAGATCACCATCGCACACTCCCTCTACCTTGGGGATTAGTGTTGGACCTAAATAAATGTTATTTGGTGTTTGCATTGAGCATGAATATGATTGGATTATGTTTATTGCTATACGGTTATTCATTTAAGTCAGACAATAATTGTTGTTCTGTTTACATGAATAAAACCTTCTATGGTCATAGACTCAATCTAAATGGTTTATTGAATCTCGATCGTAGTGATACACATATTCATAATTGATGCCAAAAGATGCAAAGTTGATAATGATAGTGCAACATATTTGTGGCATTGCCGTTTAGGTCATATTGGGGTAAAGCGGATGAAGAAACTCCATGCAGATGGACTTTTGGAATCACTTGATTATGTATCATTTGATGCTTGCGAACCATGCCTCATGGGTAAGATGACTAAGACTCCGTTCTCCGGAACAATGGAGCGAGCTACTGACTTATTGGAAATAATACATACCGATGTAAGCGGTCCGATGAGTGTTGAGGCTCGCGGCAGGTATCGTTATTTTCTAACCTTCACAGATGATTTGAGCAGATATGGGTATATCTACTTAATGAAACATAAGTCTGAAACATTTGAAAATTTCAAAGAATTTCAGAATGAAGTGGAAAATCTTCGTAACAAGAAAATAAAGTTTCTGCGATCTGATTGCGGAGGTGAATATTTGAGTTACGAGTTTGGTCTTCATTTAAAACAATGTGGAATAGTTTCACAACTCACGCCACCTGGAACACCACAGCGTAATGGTGTGTCCAAACATCATAACCATACTTTATTAGATATAGTGCGATCTATGATGTCTCTTACCGATTTACCACTATTGTTTTGCGGTTATGCATTAAAGACAGCTGCATTCACGTTAAATAGGGCACAATCTAAATCCGTTGAGACGACACCGTATGAACTGTGGTTTGGCAAGAAACCTAAGTTGTCGTGTCTTAAAGTTTGGGGTTGCAATGGTTATGTGGAAAACATTCAGCCTGATAAGCTCGAACCCAAATCGGAGAAGTGTGTCTTCATAGGATAACCAAAAGAAACTGTTGGGTACACCTTCTATCACAGATCCGAAGGCAAGATCTTTGTTGCTAAGAATGGATCCTTTCTAGAGAAGGAGTTTCTCTCGAAAGAAGTGAGTGGGAGGAAAGTAGAACTTGATGAGGTAATTGTACCTTCTCTCGAATTGGAAAGTAGTTCATCCCAGAAATCAGTTCCAGTGATGCCTACACCAATTAGTGAGGAAGCTAATGATGATGATCATGAAACTTCAGATCAAGTTACTACCGAAACTCGTAGGTTAACTAGAGTACGTTCCGCACCAGAGTGGTACGGTAATCCTGTTCTGGAAGTCATGTTACTAGACCATGACAAACCTACGAACTATGAGGAAGCGATGATGAGCCCAGATTCCGCGAAATAGCTTGAAGCCATGAAATCTGAGATGGGATCCATGTATGAGAACAAAGTATGGACTTTGGTTGACTTGCCCGATGATCGGCAAGCCATAGAGAATAAATGGATCTTCAAGAAGTAGACCGACGCTGATGGTAATGTTACTGTCTACAAAGCTCGACTTGTTGCGAAAGGTTTTCGACAAGTTCAAGGAGTTGACTACGATGAGACCTTCTCACCCGTAGCGATGCTTAAGTCTGTCCGAATCATGTTAACGATTGCCACATTTTATGATTATGAAATCTGGCAAATGGACGTCAAAACTGCATTCCTTAATGGATTTCTTACAGAAGAGTTGTATATGATGCAACCAGAAGGTTTTGTCGATCCTAAAGGTGCTAACAAAGTGTGCAAGCTCCAGCGATCTATTTATGGACTGGTGCAACCATCTCAGAGTTGGAATATACGCTTTGATGAGGTGATCAAAGCATATGGTTTTATACAGACTTACGGTGAAGCCTGTATTTACAAGAAAGTGAGTGGGAGATCTGTAGCATTTCTGATATTATATGTGGATGACATATTGCTGATTGGAAATGATATAGAATTTCTGGATAGCATAAAAGGATACTTGAATGAGAATTTTTCAATAAGTATTGAGCATCAAGATCTATAGGGATAGATCGAGACGCTTAATAGGACTTTCACAAAGCACATACCGTGACAAAGTTTTGAAGGAGTTCAAAAAGGATCAATCAAAAAAGAGTTCTTGCCTGTATTCAAGGTATAAAGTTGAGTAAGACTAAAAGCATGACCACGGCAGAAGATAGAAAGAGAATGAAAGTCATTCCCTACGCCTCAGCCATAGGTTCTATAAAGTATGCCATGTTGTGTACTAAACAAGTTGTACCTTGCCATGAGTTTGTCAAGGGGGCACAATAGTGATCCAGGAGTAGATCACTAGACAGCGGTCAAAATTATCCTTAGAGGACTAAGGAAATATTTCTCAGTTATGGAGGTGATGAAGAGTTCGTCGTAAAGAGTTACGTCGATGCAAGCTTTGACACTGATCTAGATGACTCTAAGTCTCAATCTAGATACATATTGAACGTGGGAGCGATTAGCTAGAGTAGCTCCATGCAGAGCATTGTAGACATAGAAATTTGCAAAATACATACGGATCTGAATGTGGCAGACCCGTTGACTAAACTTCTCTCACAAGCAAAACATGATCACACCTTAGTACTCTTTGGGTGTTAATCACATAGCGATGTGAACTAGATTATTGACTCTAGTAAACCCTTTGGGTGTTGGTCACATGGCGATGTGAACTATTGGTGTTAATCACATGGTGATGTGAACTGGATTATTGACTCTAGTGCAAGTGGGAGACTGAAGGAAATATGCCCTAGAGTCAATAATAAAGTTGTTATTTTATATTTCCTTATATCATGATAAATGTTTATTATTCACGAAAAACATGATACATGTGTGGATACATAGACAAAACACTATGTCCCTAGTAAGCCTCTACTAGACTAGCTCGTTGATCAAAGATGGTTAAGTTTCCTAACCATAGACATGTGTTGTCATTTGATGAACGGGATCACATCATTAGGAGAATGATGTGATGGACAAGACCCATCCGTTAGCTTAGCATAATGATCGTTAAGTTTTATTGCTATTGCTTTCTTCATGTCTTATACATATTCCTTTGACTATGAGATTATGCAACTCCCAAATACCGGAGGAACACCTTGTGTGCTATCAAACATCACAACGTAACTGGGTGATTATAAAGATGATCTACAGGTGTCTCCGAAGCTGTTTGTTGGGTTGGCATAGATCGAGATTAGGATTTGTCACTCCAAGTATCGGAGAGGTATATCTGGGCCCTCTCGGTAATGCACATCATGATAAGCCTTGCAAGCAATGTGACTAATGAGTTAGTTACGGGACGATGCATGAGGGAACGAGTAAAGAGACTTGCCGGTAATGAGATTGAACTAGGTATGGAGATACCGATGATCGAATCTCGGGCAAGTAACATACCGATGACAAAGGGAATGACGTATGTTGTCATTACGGTTTGACCGATAAAGATCTTCGTAGAATATGTAGGAACCAATATGAGCATCCAGGTTCCGCTGTTGGTTATTGATCAGAGAAATGTCTCGGTCATGTCTACATAGTTCTCGAACCCGTAGGGTCCGCACGCTTAACGTTCGATGACGATTTGTATTACGAGTTATGTGTTTTGGTGACCGAAGATTGTTCGGAGTCCCGGATAAGATCACGGACATGACGAGGAGTCTTGAAATGGTCAAGAGGTAAAGATTGATATATTGGAAGATGGTATTCAGACACCGGAATGGTTTCGGAGTGGTTCGGGTATTTTTTGGAGTACCGAGGGGTTACCGGAACCCCCCGGGGAAGTATTGGGCCTACATGGGCCATAGGGGAAGGGGAGGCAGCCCACAAGGGGTGGCTGTGCCCCCCTCCCATGGGGAGTCAGAATTGGACAAGGGGAGGGGGCGCGCCCCCCTTTCCTTCTCCTCTTCTCTCTCCCTTCACTATTTCCCGCTCCGGAGAAACGAAAAGTAGGGGGGGCCGAATCCTACTAGGAGTGGAGTCCTAGTAGGACTCCCCCACATGGCGCGCCCCCTTGGTGGCCAGCCTCCTCCTCCCCTCCTTTATATACGAGGACAAGGGGGCACCCTAGAACACAACAGATATTCTCTTAGCCGTGTGCGGTGCCCCCCTCCACAGTTTACTCCTCCGGTCATATTGTCATAGTGCTTAGGCGAATCCCTGCGCAGATCACATCACCATCACCGTCACCACGCCGTCGTGCTGACGAAACTCTCCCTCGACACTTTGCTGTATCAAGAGTTTGAGGGACCTCATCGAGCTTAACGTGTGCAGAACTCGGAGGTGCCGTACGTTCGGTGCTTGATCGGTTGAATCGAGAAGACGTTCGACTACATCAACCGCGTTAAGCTAACGCTTCCGCTTTCGGTCTACGAGGGTATGTGGACACACTCTCCCCTCTCATTGTTATGCATCTCCTAGATAGATTTTGCGTTAGCGTAGGAATTTTTTTGAAATTGCATGCTATGTTCCCCAACACATCATCACCAGTACGGTGGCGAGGCTTCGTCCGGTGATCCGCCTCACCTTTGAAATGCTTGCCTTTCTTTCTTATGGGATGCCTACTCAGAAGAAATCAATGATGTCCCAGGTACTCATTCTTCTTACAATTATCGAAATATATACTGTCGGTATCATCCAAACAGTGCGTGCATGCGCGGTATCCCTTGTTTGTCTGTCCTGAAAGGTTACTGAGATAAGGCCAATCATTGATGGTCACAAACAGCAACGCATGTAGGTCAAATTCTTCCTGATTGTGCTCATCCCACGCACGTACACCTTTTTCATTCCACAGCTGTAAGAGTTCTTCAACTAATGGCCTTAGGTACACATCAATGTCGTTGCCGGGTTGCTTAGGGCCTTGGATGAGTACTGGCATCATAATGTACTTCCGCTTCATGCATAACCAAGGAGGAAGGTTATACATACATAGAGTCACAGGGCAGGTGCTATGATTGCTGCTCTGCTCCCCAAAAGGATTAATGCCATCTGCGCTTAGACAAAACCATACGTTCCTTGCGTCATCTGCAAAGGCCCTCCACTTCCTCTCGATTTTTCTCCACTGCGACCCATCAGTGGGTACTCTCAACTTCCCGTCTTTCTTACGGTTTTCTTTGTGCCATCGCATCAACTTGGCATGCACTTTGTTTTGGAACAAACGTTTCAACCGTGGTATTATAGGAGCATACCACATCACCTAGGCAGGAATCTTCTTCCTGGGGCGCTCGCCCTCGAGATCACCAGGGTCATCGCGGATGATCTTATAGCGCAATGCACCGCATACCGGGCATGCATTCAAATCCACGTACTCACCGCGGTAGAGGATGCAGTCATTAGGGCATGCATGTATCTTCTGCACCTCTAATCCTAGAGGGCAGACAGCCTTCTTTGCTTCGTACGTACTATCGGGCAATTCGTTGTCCTTTGGAAGCATCTTCTTTAACATTATCAGCAACTTTCCAAATCCCTTGTTAGATACACCATTCTCTGCCTTCCAATGCAGCAATTCCAGTGTGGTACCCAGCTTTTTCTTGTCAGCTTCGCAATTTCGGTACAACAATTTCTTGTGATCCTCTAACATGCGCTGCAACTTCAGCCTCTCCTTTTCACTTGCGCAGTTTCTCTTTGCATCGGCAATGGCCCGACCAAGATCATCAGCGGGCTCATCTGATGCCTGTTCTTCAGCTTCTTCCCACATTGCCGGCTCAGCTTCTTCCCCCATTGTTGTACCATCATATTCAGGGAACCCGTCGTGGCCAGGATTGATGTCGTCATCCTCTTCTTCTTCATTGTCTTCCATCATAACCCCTCTTTCTCCGTGCTTGGTCCAAACATTATAGTGGGGCATGAAACCGGACTCAAACAGGTGGACGTGAATGGTTCTTGACTTAGAGTAATTCCGATCATTCTTACAGCCAGCACATGGACAAGACATAAAACCATCCGCCCACTTGTTTGCCTCAGCTGCAAGCAGAAAAGTACGCACGCCATTAACGAACTGGGGAGAGCATCGGTCATCGTACATCCATTGCCGGCTCATCTTCATTACACAGCACCGAAAAGACCAAATTAATACAAGTTCATACATAAAGTTCATACACACTTATTCTCATAAAACAACATACAAGCTCTCTAGCTAAAGCATTTAAATGCAACAACAAATGCGATCAAGATCGCAACTAAGGTAACAATTGATCCAACAGCATAATGACACCAAGCCTCACTATCAATGGCATATTTTCTAATCTTTCTAATCTTCAAGCGCATTTTCTCCATCTTGATCTTGTGATCATCGACGAGATACAACTCCAATTTCATCTTCTCTTCTTCAATTCTTTTCAATTTTTCTTTCAAATACTCATTTTTATTTTCAACTAAATTTAACCACTCGACAATAGGGTCGGTTGGAATTTCCTGTTCACATACCTCCTAGATAAAAATATCTATGTCAACTTGATGGGCATAATTTGTCATAAACACGAAATGCAACAAATAGTTATAAAAGAGAATATACCACATCTGAATCATAAACCGGACTAGGGCCGTCGGGGACAGATATCAAAACCATGATACTATGTTTAACAAACAACGTACGGGTAAGAAAATTATTCAAGTAACTATATATCTAAATCACACAAACATGATTTTTTTAATATAAAAAAGATAAGAATAAGAGGCTCACCAAGGTAGTGCTGGTGACGGGACGGTGCGGGCGATCGACGGTGGTCGTTAGGACGGGGACGGGAAGGCACTAAGTAAACCACACCTACATATGCAAACTAAGAGTTAATTTGAGCTCAAATTGCATGTAAATCAAATAAACTACCACATATAATTACTCCCAAACTAAAACCCACAAATCACTATACTTATAGAGCATTGCAAGAGCTAATCTAGCAATGAGAGATGAAAGGACAAAGTTGCTAACCTTTGTGATCACTTGGATGGATGGGGGGCCTTCAAATCTTGACAAATTTTGGCAAAAATGAAGGATGAGCTCGAGCAATGGGGAAGAGCAAAGGAGAGGAAGGAATGAAAGGGGAAAACAGAGAGAAATGGGCTCGGGCTCGACGAAGGGTTTATATAGAGGCATCTTTAGTCTTGGTTGGTTGTACAAACCGGGACTAAAGGTGCATCTCTAGTACCGGTTCATGCCAAGAACCGGGACTAAAGGGGTTGGTGCACTAGTAGAAAAAGGCCCATTTGTCCCGGTTCATAAGGCCCATTTGTCCCGGTTCGGGAACCGGGACTAAAGGGTCGGGACTAAAGCCCAACACCTTTAGTCCCGGTTCTTATACGAACCGGGACAGATGGGGCTCCACGTGGCCGCTGCGGCGAGCCCCATAGAGGAGGGCCTTTAGTCCCGGTTGGTAACACCAACCGGACCAAAGATCATCCACGTGTCAGCAGCTCAGGAGCTGGGGTTTTTTTTTTTTTTGAAGGGGGGGGGGGGGGGTTTGGGGGTTTTGTAGGGTTAATTTAGGGTTTCATATATTGTGTTAGCTAGCTAATAGAGAGAAGTGTCCTCTCTTATCTCCGTGCTTGGTCGACGCTACGTACTATACGTATAGAGAGGACTCGACACGCTAGCTAGTAAGCAAAAGAAGGAAACCATTAAGTACACAAGATCGTCATGAACATATACAGAGAGAAGTGATCGACCTCCTCCTTCTCCGAGAGATTGGTCGAACAACAAGTTTTCGTATATCTATCCGACGCTACTAGCAAGTGATGATTATTTTATCGAGGTCCTTTTGATTGAAAAACTGGAAGAACTCCTCAAATGGAACAGACAACAGATCAATTCCAACGAGGTCGTGCTCCTCTTTAACTCTCAGCATCAAAATATCCTTCCCAGACTTGCAGGTGTCCATGTACCACTTATGGAATCTTCGCATCATCGTTGTTAGAGGAGGATCACCAGGTCTGACGAGAGGCTTCCCGTACTGGTATTTGTGTTCGTCCACCTCCATTGTATCAAAATGTGCATCGTCGGGCAGGTAATCACCAGGATTGGTACCGGGCAGCATCCCCGGCAGATTTGCGACGATATCGCTAGACACCTTGAGCGGGGGGCACGATTGGTTTGCCTGTTCGCCGAGCTGGGGAATTTTGTTCCCACTTCTTCGTTCTTGTAACCTTTTGTCAGTTGAAGTAGTTCCCGATCGGCGCGCTCCTTCCACTGCCTTTTTAAGAGCGCGGACATGGTTGTCATCCGGCGAAGGCGGTGGTGGTCGCTTCAAGTTCTTCATAGTGCGCTTCAATTTTACCGGATCCATCTTCTCCTCCGGAGGTGGATTTTTCTTTGCAAAAAAGTCCCTCACTTGGGCTTTACAAATCTCCGCGTTTTCCTCGTCGGTCATCTCGTATGGTAACTTCTCTAGAGGCGTGAGAGTCGGACCGAATCTGTATTGCCTCCCGCCTCTGGCTGTACTGCTAGACGCCGGAGCAGTCGGAGAGGCTGCGGCTGCCTTCCTTCATTGCTTACGAGGCGGAGAAGGAAGCGGAGTGCTACGACGCGCCGGAGCAGCCGGAGCGGCGGCGGCTGTCTTCCGCTGTTGCTGACGAGGCGGAGAAGGAGGCGGGCTGCTCGAACGCGCCGGTGCAGGCGGAGAAGGAGGCGGAGTGCCCTGATCACTCGCCAGAGGAGGAGGCGGAGTGCCCTGACTCGCCGGAGGAGGAGGCGGAGGTGTCCAGTTCGGAAGGTTGATGAGCTCCTTCCGCCATAGACATGGAGTCTTCAGAGCAAGACCCAGCTGAGTCTCCCCTTCACCGGTAGGGTGGTCAAGCTGGAGCTCCTCAAATCCCTCCGTTATTTCATCGATCATCACAACAGCATAGCCTTGTGGAATCGGAAGGCAGTGAAAAGTTGCGCCGGGTCCAGAAGGTGCAACAGAGCCGACAGCCGCCTTGACTTTGAGGTGCTGCCATTGCACCATAAGGTGGCAATCTTGAGCCTCCGTGATAGCATCCACGGGGTAGCTGGGAGCCGTGAAGTCAGGCTGCTGAAGGACCTCGGTGGAAGCCACGCTTCTTCTCCGTTGAGATGGAGGGGTAGCTTCTGGGGTAGCTCCGGCAGGTCACTTGCTCTGAACTAGTAGTGCTTGTTCCTCTAGCGCTCGTACCCTTGCATTCAGCGACTGCAGTTCCGTCTGCTCCACTTTCCTCTTCCTCTCCCGGGTTTTGTAACCGCCTGCGCTGGGAAACCCAACCCACCACGCAACGGAGCCTGCCGTGCCTCGTATTCGTCCTGGGTGCTCAGGATTCCCGAGGGCCTGCGTGAGCTCGTCGTTCTCTCTGTCGGGAATGAACGTCCCTTCCTGCGCTGCGGCGATATACTTCTGAAGCTTCTTGACGGGTATTTCAAGTTGCTCCTTCGTCCAACGGCACTTCCCTGTTTCAGGGTCCAAGGTTCCCCCAACCCCGAAGAACCAAGTCCTTGAACGGTCTGGCCAGTTCAATGTCTCTGGTTCGACCCCTTTATCAAGCAGGTCCTTCTCAGCCTTGTCCCACAACGGCCGGGCTTTGAGGTAGCCACCTGACCCCGTGCGATGGTGATACTCCTTCTTTGCAGCATTTTTCTTGTTTGTCGCTGACATCTTCTTACTCTTCTACGATGTCTTGTGGGCCACAAATGTGGGCCAGTGATCTCTTATCTTCTCAAATCGGCAGGTGAATTCTGGAGTCTTCCCTTTGTCGACAAACGTTGATTTCAACTCATTCTTCCGCCTCCTGAATAGATCTGCCATCTTCTTAAGAGCATGAGCCTTGACCAATGGCTCTATAACTGGCTTATCCGGATCCTCCTCTGGCGGTATGGTGAAATTTGCCTTCAGCGCGGTCCAAAGATCATCTTTCTGTCTATCGTTGACAAAAGACACTTGAGGGTCTTCGCTCTTTGGCTTATTCCATTGGTGGATGCTGATCGGGATCATGTCCCTAACAAGAACCCCGCACTGAGCAGAAAATGCTTCCTTGGTCCGGCTGGGTTCAATCGGTTGGCCATCGCCCTTGATTGCTGTGATCGTGAACCTTTCATCCTGGCGCAACCTTTTCTTCGGGCATCGTCTCGTTACCGAAGTTTGGCTCGATCCGGAGGGCTAGAAAAGAAGAAAGAAGAGAGTTAATATGTGTACATACCAAAACAATTAATGCATCAATTAGCTAGTCAGCACAGGCTTAATTAATATATATACCTCGCCGGACTTTGCAACAGCTCCTTCCTCCGTTTGCTCATCGGAGCCATCATAATCATGTCCTTCCACCTCCATTGTTCGATCACCGGAGCCTGCTTCACCCTCTCCTTCCAGACCATCGGTGTCGTTGAGATACGACAAGATATCACCTCCGCCGAGGATTATGTCCCCCAACAACTGTTCTGCTTCGATGTCTCGGTGCTCCATAGTTTCTGCAAATATTACAACATGGCAATTAATATACAAACATGACAGATGGATATATTAGTGCAAACGTAGACCTAGCTAGCTCGACGCTTCTACGGTTTGGGGTGGCCTCGACAACTCTTCTACGAACCGCCTCTCTCATGAATGTCTGACGTCCGGACCGCAGGGTATTTAACAAAATGACGCCATTCTGGATGTGCAGAAAATGGTCCATATTTTTCCTGATCTCATCTACCCTTCTATATGTCACGTTGTCTAGTGTCAAAGAATTCAAGAAAACCATGACTTCATCATTAGCCAGAAATGACAGGCGTATAATGGTACGAAGCTCTTCAAAGTTGTTTTGGAACTGAGTTCCCGATAGAATAATTCGCTTTTTGGTACAAAGTTCAGCAAGAGCCTTCCGAATATCGCTATTTGGAAGGCCTTTGCTGAAATTCGTATCAAAAGGAGAATTATTCTATCAGGAACTCCGTTCCAAAACAACTTTAAAGAGCTTCGTAGCATCATACGCCTGTTACTTCCGAGTAATGATGAAGCCATGGATTTCTTCAATACTTTGACAGACAACGTGACATATAGAAGAATATATATATAATTGAGATCAGAAAAAAAATTGGATCAACTTGTGCACATCCATAATGGGGGCATTCTTGATAAATCTATATATGTCAAAATTCAAACTTTGACATATGATCAAACTTTGACATATTATCAAATGTTGCATATGTCAAAATTCAAACTGTGACATATGATCAAACTTTGACATATGATCAAATGTTGCATATGTCAAAATTCAAACTTTGACATATGATCAAATTTTGATATATGTCCACCGCGATATAAAATAATACATAGACTTGTTCGGGCGAGAGGGGGTTGATCGACGTCCCCCCTCATGTCGAAGTGAATGAACAACTCTGAATTTTTTTACATGTACTCCCGAGGGGAATTGAAGTTATCGGGGTTATGTTTATATAACAAATGGACAACTCATCTCATTTCATCTCATCTGAAAAAACATAGCACATCTAAAAAAAATACATACATACATGAAAAAAAATTGCTATGAAGAAAAAAAAACATCATATATGAACATTTTCTATATCCATCCATACATACATACATACATTGAAAAAAATGCTATGAACAAACACATAAGTAGTAATTATTTTTATAATGATTTGGCCTCAAAAAATTCTTTTATCAGTATTTTCATACTCTAGAATGACCCTGTTGCACTAGAACTATTTCAAATAATTCATTTCAAATGCCACAAATTTTTTGAGAAGTCCTCTGATGCCTATAGATCATTTTTATGCAAAAACCCACTTTGGTCATTTGAAACTTTTTAGCAGTGGCAGAGCAAGGCCGAGCTCGGGGGAGCACGCGGCGAAGTTATCGGGGAGGGGGTATATCGACCCCCCCCCCCCACTCATGTCGAAGTTATCGGGGAGGGGGTATATCGACCCCCACCCCCCTCATCATGCATATATAGCTACCACATACATATATACATTGAAAAAAAATTACATTATATATATATATGAACAAAAAAATTACATCATATATATACATATGTACATCGACCCCCACCCCCCTCATCATGAACAAAAACATGCTATGAACAAAAAAATTAATACATTATGAACATCTACATACATATAGGCACATACATAAATATATACATTATATATATATGAACAAAAAATTAAGCTAATAAAAATGAAAAAAAAACAGAGACGGGGCGGCGCGGCGGCTCACAGCGGGGGCGGCTGGCGACGGCGATGGCGACGGCGACGACGACGACGGCGACGGCGACGGCGGGGGCGGGCCGGGGCAGGGGCTTGGGCGCGGGGCAGGGGCCGGCGCGGCGACGGCGTGGTCGGGGGCAAGGGCGCTGGGCGACGACGACGAGGTGCGGGGAGCGGGCGGCGACGGCGTCGAGGGCTCGGGGCAGGGGCGGCGCGGCGATGACGTCGGAGGCAGGGGCGACGACGGCGACGACGACGAGGAGCAGCGCTGGGGCGTCGGGCACGAACTGGCGATGGAAATCTGAAAATTTCCTAAGTGCTGGCTTATATAGCAAAGGCTTTGGTCCTGGTTCGTGGCACCAACCAGGACCAATGCCCCCCTTTAGTCCCGGTTGGTGCCACCAACCGGGACCAAATGTCTTTTTTCAGCAGCCCAAAGGGCGGGAAGCAGGGACGTTTGGTCCCGGTTGGCGGAACCAACCGGGACTAAAGGGCGTGTATTGGTCCCGGTTTGTGCCACGAACCGGTACCAATGCACCCCTTTAGTCCCGATTGGTGCCACCAACCGGGACAAAAAGCCTTGTGCTGCCTGCGTCGCGGCCAAAAGTTTAGTCCCACCTCGCTAGTTGAGAGAGCTCGAGAGTTGTTTATAAGCGCTGCTGCGCCCACTCTCTCGAGCTCCTCTCAACTGCAGGCTTTCGGGCCTAAACTCGCACTATGTGCCTGTGGGCCTACTGGGTCTGCTGCGGGCCTGAATCCTGGCCCATGGTTGGGTTTCTAGTCGTATTCAGGCCGTGGTGGCCCAGTAGGCGGCACTTTTTTTATTTTGTTTTCTTTGTTGCTTTATTTATTTTATTTTGTTTCTACTTACAACAAAATACTTGCTGTTGCTATTTTTATTTATTTTATTAAATTTTATTTTATTTTATTTTGTTTCTACTAATTTATTAAAGTTTATTTTGTTTCTACTTATTTATTTTATTTTGTTTCTACTTATTTATTTTATTTTCTTTTATGCTTTTTTTATTTATTTTATGAAAATTCTTTTTCTTTTAATGTTTTGAAGAGAAAATACTTTGATAATTTTAGTTTCAATAATACAAGAGGTTTAAAAAGTTTTTTAGTTGATTCCTTTAGCTATTAAAGTTTCATTAAGTTTTCTAGTTCATTTCTTTTTCTATTAGAGTTTCATCAAAGTTTTCTAGTTCATTCTTTTAGTTTATTATTTTTGCTATTAGAGTTTCATAAAAGTTGAGAGGGTTACGGCAAAAACTGGATGCACTTCGTGTACAAAATGGACAATCTCTTTCGAAGTATCAGGGTTTCGGACGAAAACTCATCTGTTACAAAGGGATTTTATTTTTTTGAACTTATTTGAACTCCAGACTTTTTGTGTGCTCAAAATGAACCATTCAAAACAACATCATCAATTTTCAACCCTTTCTGAGTTCATCTGTTATTTTTCATGCATTTACTGATTTTTTTGAGCTAAATGACTCTGAAATTGAAAAGCACTTCAAATGAACTCTGAAGAGGTTGAAAATGAGCATGATATCATCATTTCACCCACATAGCATGTGCTAAAAAGTTGAGAGGGTTACGGCAAAAACTGGATGCACTTCGTGTACAAAATGGACAATCTCTTTCGAAGTATCAGGGTTTTGGACGAAAACTCATCTGTTACAAAGGGATTTCATTTTTTTGAACTTATTTGAACTCCACACTTTTTGTGTGCTCAAAATGAACCATTTAAAGCAACATCATCAAATTTCAACCCTTTCTGAGTTCATCTGTTATTTTTCATGCATTTACTGAATTTTTTGAGCTAAATGACCCTAAAATTGAAAAGCACTTCAAATGAACTCTGAAGAGGTTGAAAATTGGCATGATATCATCATTTCACCCACGTAGCATGTGCTAAAAAGTTGAGAGGGTTACGGCAAAAACTGGATGCACTTCGTGTACAAAATGGACAATCTCTTTCGAAGTATCAGGGTTTCGGACAAAAACTCAGCTGTTACAAAGGGATTTCATTTTTTTGAACTAATTTGAACTCCAGACTTTTTGTGTGCTCAAAATGAACCATTCAAAGCCACATCATCAATTTTCAACCCTTTCTGACTTCATCTGTCTTCACTTTTTCTTCGATTGTGTCCTTTGCTTATTGCGCCGTAACCATGGATATTCTTCATCGCTTAACAGGGTGCTTGGGTCAGCCTTGACTTTGAAGGGAGGAATTTCATGAAACTTTTCATAATCTTCAGACATGTCTGTCTTACCCTCCACTCCCATGATGTCTCTTTTCCCTGAAAGAACTATGTGGCGCTTTGGCTCATCGTATGATGTATTCGCTTCCTTATCTTTTCTTTTTCTCGGTTTGGTAGACATGTCCTTCACATAGAAAACCTGCGCCACATCATTGGCTAGGACGAATGGTTCGTATGTGTACCCAAGATTGTTCAGATCCACTGTCATTCCGTAATGTGGCTCTACCTGTACCCCGCCTCCTGACAGATTGACCCATTTGCACTTAAACAAAGGGACCTTAAAATCATGTCTGTAGTCAAGTTCCCATATGTCCACTATGTAACCATAATATGTGTCATTTCCCCTCTTGGTTGCTGCATCAAAGCGGACACCACTATTTTGGTTAGTGCTCTTTTGATCTTGGGCGATCGTGTAAAATGTATTCCCATTTATCTCGTATCCTTTGTAAGTCAATACAGTCGAAGATGGTCCCCTGGACAACGAGTACAGCTCATCAGAAACAGTGTTGTCACCTTTGAGATGTGTTTTCAACCAACTGCCGAAAGTCCTGATGTGTTCACATGTAATCCAGTCGTCACACTGCTCCGGGTGTTTGGAGCGCAGAATGTTCTTGTGTTCATCGACATACGGGGTCACCAAGGTAGAGTTCTGTAGAACTGTGTAGTGTGCTTGAGACCAAGAATGCCCGTCCCTGCATATTATTGAGTCCCCTCCTAGCGTGCCTTTTCCAGTCAGTCTCCCCTCATACCGCGATTGAGGGAGACCAATCTTCTTAAGGTCAGGAATGAAGTCAACACAAAACCCAATGACATCCTCTGTTTGATGGCCCATGGAGATGCTTCCTTCTGGCCTAGCGCGGTTACGGACATATTTCTTTAGGACTCCCATGAACCTCTCAAAGGGGAACATATTTTGTAGAAATACGGGGCCCGGAACGACAATCTCGTCGACTAGATGAACTAGGACGTGCGTCATGATATTGAAGAAGGATGGTGGGAACACCAGCTCGAAACTGACAAGACATTGCGCCACATCACTCCTTAGCCTTGGTATGATTTCTGGGTCGATCACCTTCTGAGAGATTGCATTGAGGAATGCACATAGCTTCACAATGGCTAATCGAACGTTTTCCGGTAGAAGCCCCCTCAATGCAACCGGAAGCAGTTGCGTCATAATCACGTGGCAGTCATGAGACTTTAGGTTCTGAAACTTTTTCTCTGCCATATTTATTATTCCCTTTATATTCGACGAGAAGCCAGACGGGACCTTCATACTGAGCAGGCATTCAAAGAAGATTTCCTTCTCTTCTTTGGTAAGAGCGTAGCTGGCAGGACCTTCATACTGCTTTGGAGGCATGCCGTCTTTTTCGTGCCAACGTTGCAGGTCCTCCCGTGCTTCCGGTGTATCTTTTGTCTTTCCATACACGCCCAAGAAGCCTAGCAGGTTCACGCAAAGGTTCTTTGTCACGTGCATCACGTCGATTGAAGAGCGGACCTCTAGGTCTTTCCAGTAGGGTAGGTCCCAAAATATAGATTTCTTCTTCCACATGGGAGCGCGTCCCTCAGCGTCATTCGGAACAGATAGTCCGCCGGGACCCTTTCCAAAGATTACGTGTAAATCATTGACCATAGCAAGTACGTGATCACCGGTACGCATGGCGGGCTTCTTCCGGTGATCTGCCTCGCCTTTGAAATGCTTGCCTTTCTTTCGACATTGATGGTTGGTCGGAAGAAATCGACGATGCCCCAGGTACACATTCTTCCTGCATTTGTCCAGGTATATACTTTCGGTGTCAGCTAAACAGTGCATGCATTCGTGGTATCCCTTGTTTGTCTGTCCTGAAAGGTTACTGAGAGCAGGCCAATCATTGATGGTTACAAACAGCAACGCATGCAGGTCAAATTCCTCCTGTCTGTGCTCATCCCACACACGTACACCGTTTCCATTCCACAGCTGTAAAAGTTCTTCAACTAATGGCCTTAGGTACACATCAATGTCGTTGCCGGGTTGCTTAGGGCCTTGGATGAGTACTGGCATCATAATGAACTTCCGCTTCATGCACAGCCAAGGAGGAAGGTTATAGATACATAGAGTCACGGGCCAGGTGCTGTGATTGCTGCTCTGCTCTCAGAAAGGATTAATGCCATCCGCACTTAAACCAAACCATACGTTCCTTGGGTCACCTGCAAACTCAGTCCGGTACTTTCTCTCGATTTTTCTCCACTGCGACACGTCAGCGGGTGCTCTCAACTTCCCGTCTTTCTTACGGTCCTCTCTGTGCCATCGCATCAACTTGGCATGCTCTTTGTTTCTGAACAGACGTTTCAACCGTGGTATTATAGGAGCATACCACATCACCTTGGCAGGAACCCTCTTCCTGGGGGGCTCGCCGTCAACATCACCAGGGTCATCTCGTCTGATCTTATACCGCAATGCACCGCATACCGGGCATGCGTTCAAATCCTCGTACGCACCGTGGTACAGGATGCAGTCATTAGGGCATGCATGTATCTTCTGCACCTCCAATCCTAGAGGGCATACGACCTTCTTTGCTGCATACGTACTGTCAGGCAATTCGTTATCCTTTGGAAGCTTCTTCTTCAATATTTTCAGTAGCTTCTCAAATCCTTTGTCAGGCACAGCATTCTCTGTCTTCCACTGCAGCAATTCCAGTACGGTACCGAGCTTTGTGTTGCCATCTTCGCAATTGGGGTATAACCCTTTTTGGTGATCCTCTAACATGCGATCGAATTTCAGCTTCTCCTTTTCACTTTCGCAGTGTCTCCTTGCATCAACAATGACCCGGTGGAGATCATCATCGGGCACATCGTCTGGTTCCTCTTGATCTTCAGCTTCCCCCGTTGCAGCATCATCGTATTCAGGGGGCACATAGTTGTCATCGTCCTCTTCTTCTTCGCTGTCTTCCATCATAACCCCTATTTCTCCGTGCCTGGTCCAAACATTATAGTGTGGCATGAAACCCTTATAAAGCAGGTGGGTGTGAAGGATTTTCCGATCAGAGTAAGACTTCGTATTCCCACATATAGGGCATGGACAACACATAAAACCATTCTGCTTGTTTGCCTCAGCCACTTCGAGAAAATTATGCACGCCCTTAATATACTCGGAGGTGCGTCTGTCACCGTACATCCTTTGCCGGTTCATCTGCGTGCATTATATATAATTAAGTGTGTCAAAAACCATTACAAAACATCATGAACAGATAAGTGACCAAATTAATAGAAGTTCATCATCACATTAAAACCAAAGTACATACATAGTTCTCATTGAACAACATATAGCTCTTCAGCGCATCTAATTAAACCATACATTATTGAAACTATGTAAAACATTTCAATGCAACAACAAATGCGATCATAATCGCAACCAAGGTAACAATTGATCCAACGGCATAATGATACCAAGCCTCGGTATGAATGGCATATTTTCTATACTTTCTAATCTTGAAGCGCATTGCATCCATCTTGATCTTGTGATCATCGACGACATCCGCAACATGCAACTCCAATATCATCTTCTCCTCCTCAATTTTTTTCAATTTTTCCTTCAAGTAATTGTTTTCTTCTTCAACTAAATTTAACCTCTCGACAATAGGGTCGGTTGGAATTTCCGGTTCACATACCTCCTAGATAAAAAAAAATCTATGTCACGTTGGTCGGCATAATTGTCATAAACAACAAATGAACCAAATAGTTATAAAATATAATATATACCACATCCGAATCATAGACAGGACGAGGGCCGACGGGGGCGGATACCAAAACCATCGCACTATATAATAACAAACAATAATAAAAGTAAGAAAATTATACAAGTATCTATGTAAATCATACAAGTAAGAATTTTTTTCTTTTAGAAAGAAGATAAGAACAAGAGGCTCACCACGGTTATGCCAGCGACGAGATCGGCGCGGGCGATCGACGGCGGTGAAGACGGGAACGGGACGTGACGGACCGCTAAACCTAGACAAATCTTAAGGAAAATGGAGCTTGAAGGTCGAGTTTGGAGAGGAGAAAGCTTAAGTAGTGTTGCTCGGGCATTTCATCGAACACCTCATGTGCATAGGAGGTGAGCTAGAGCACCACAAACACCTCCCCTCGCCGGCCAGAAAAAACAAAGTAGTGGAGTGCTCTGCTCACGGGTGAGGGGTATATATAGGCACAACATTGGTCCCGGTTCGTGGTCGGAACCGGGACTAAAGGCCACCCTTTGGTCCCGGTTCCAGCCACGAACCGGGACCAATGGATGTGGGCCAGGAGTGAGGCCCATTGGTCCCGGTTTGAGGCCCATTGGTCCCAGTTCGTGTCTGGAACCGGGACCAAAGGGTCCAGACGAACCGGGACCAATGCCCCACGAGCCCCGGCCGGCCCCCTGGGCGCACGAACCGGGACGTATGCCCCCATGTGTCGCAGTTCCTGACTGAACCGGGACTAATGGGCTGGGCTGGCCTGGACCAAAGCCCTGTTTTCTACTAGTGATGGGGCCCCAGCCTGACACCAGCCTGCCACCACCTCTTTAGCCCCGGTTCGTGGCATAAACCGGTACTAGAGGTTCAACACGAACCGGCACTAATGAGTGCCGCCCGCCTAGCCGTTGGAACCGGCACTAATGGTCACATTAGTGCCGGTCCGTATTTGAACCGGGACTAGTGAGGTGAACATTAGGTCGTTTTTCTACTAGTGATAGTATCTATCTACAACTCCCTCCATATCAAAATATAAGACGTTTGATACTCCCGTTGTATCAAAAAACTTCTTGTATTTTGATACAGAGAGAGTACCAATTAAATATCCCAACTGATGAATGTACATTATCAAAACAGAGCAAGTAATTTGAAGTGCATGCTTATTTTGAGCTGAAGTGTATGCAGATGTTGGAGGTATATTCTGATTATTCTATTGGCTCTCCTCTAAGCCCAAAATAATGGGCAAGAAAAATATACATCTCAGCAAAATAGGCAAGAAAAATATATATCTCAGAATGGGCAAGAAACATACATATCATGCCTTGGCGCGCGTAAAATAAATTCTTCAAATGCACAACACCATAGAACACCGTAGAAAATCAATGAAAGGAAAACCATGAACTAATATCTCTAAAACAGTGCATACCACGATTGGATATGCTAAAAAAACTCACAAAAATTCATCAAACTTGTATTTGAAAAAGGTTCCCGAATGTATAAGTGTAGGTCACATAGAACATATGTTATTGAATAAATTAGTGGCCGGAGGTATGCACACTATTTTTTTTAATGAAATTCAAGCTGCGAAAACATCTTCTCTTCCTCCTTGCAACCTGTTTGAGCTTTGCCATAAGTTTCAGTAATGTAATTTACATGCAATAGAAGCCTCACTTCAGTTCATCCAATAGAAGCCTTGTCTGCAGCAATAGGAGCACATGCAGCTCTGACCTCAACTATCAAAACTACACAATGAAAATAGCACACTTATAGTGTACTAACAAATTTAAATGCCGATTTGAGAAGAAACTAACACAAGGAGAAAGCAAACCCATGAAGGAGCTTGCTGAACCTCTCGTCTCAGTACAACGCCGCCGTTGCACAAGATGCAGCGAACAGAATCATATTTAATCAACATACCAAGGCAGCAACATCGTCCTGTGCAGCAATCCCCATCTCAAATAAAACCTTGTCTCTGTAGGATATAAGTTGGGTGCGAATCTGTGCTGCGTGCGGTAGGGAAGGTGCGGGTTGCTTTACGTAAGAGGTTATGCTCATGCTGCTATCGCTGGATAAATTCTTCCCTATGTATCTATCTATCTACCTTTCTCCAAGTGAAAAATATCTGCATTTACTTTCACCAGAGCGCATCGATACGGCAAGAGCAGGAAGCAGACTCCAGCCGTAAGGAACATGGCATTCCGGTGACAGTACGTCATTTCTCTTTCACAGTGCATTTTTTTCCGAAAGGGCTCGGCGTTACGTGTCGGTGGGGCGCGGGAGGATTAACTGGTTGCTAATGCAAACTTTGGGTAGGTACCATGCATTAAACAAGCACATAGTGACATAGATACGTAATTCCAACCACAGTTCAAGATGTTCTCCTCTGTCTCTTTCATATCTCGTACGCATCTGGTACCTTTCGTATTACACTCGCACTAGCTATGCCCTCGGCCGGTTGACCTGCAGGTGTGCGTGCACATCACCAGCATCAAGTTTCACGCTTGCTCATGCATGCAGGAGCTAGCTAGGTACGAGATCGATCATATTCCTGCCCGTTACTAAGGGTGGAGACCATACGACCGAGCCGCCGTTTGAAACGTCCAGCCGCGGACCGGACCTAGCAGCTGGGCGGTCTGAGTTTCCGGGACCGGACGGTGGCGCTCTAGCCTGGGCTGGACCGAGAGGACCGGCTGTGCACCGCGGATGAGAGCAGAGCGCGCACTGGAGGTTGCAGGCGGCGCAGGCAGAGGCACATGGGATTCCACGGTCGAGATCAGCGACGTGACGTGGCGGCGCTGCCAAGGGCGCGACTGTTGGCCATAAACCTGCGCCTATTTGTTCCTTGCCAGTTCTTCTGTTACACATGCAACTAACGTAGCGCGTGCATGAGCACACGATTTTCTGTGCGCCGGCCTTGCCATGATTAACGAATTAATTTTGACGTGGAGTTAGTTGTGGGGATGGCGCCGTTATTATCGGATTGAACTCGATTTCTCTAGTTCGTTCTATTTCCTCTTCGATCGATAAAATGAAAGGCTGAGTATATATCCCAAAAAGGGTTTCCCCCGCTTTATATATATAAGCAACCAACAGCGAATACAACCGGGTGACCGAACAAACACGCACTACCACCGCACACAACGCACACAACCAAGGCAATATAAAAAGGTGCCGGCCACGGACAAATCACCCCACCGACAACCATGCAAACTACAGATGAGCGAGGAGGACCGCTTGGAGCCAACGGAGACCTCCACCATGAGCATCTAGAATAGAGGTGAACTGGACAACAACGAAGCCAGGCCTCCAAAGCGGTGCCTCCCAGAAGGGTACGACAATCGATAGCTGCCACCGCCCGATCGCGAAGATCAGGTTTTCACTCGGAGCAAGACAACAGAAGTGGAAACGCTGCGATGGAGCTTCAGGAAGGATGCATCGGCCGCCGCCACCGTCGGCCAGTCAAAGCACTGGAAAGGTGGTGTACCCCGGCACTCACACCCCTCCGTCGGCCCCTAGCTTCGTCAACCACCCGCAACCACTCCACCCGCGTGACCATGGTTGCCCACCCACACCTGAGACGAACGCTCCGCCCCCAAACGCCGAGCATCCCGCCGCCAGAGCCACCGCCCTGCAACAAGACAACCCCGAGACCTACACAAATACCCCGGCTTTCGACCAACCGGCGGCCCTCGACCGACGGATCCACCCGCAGACGCTCCGTAGGTAGACCTGCGCCAACCCGCCCATGGCCGAGGAAAGGGGAGCGGACGAATCCGGACCAGCATACCCCTGTTCCGGCGACAGGTGACGCGGCCGCATCGAGGCCACCCATCACACCAACTTAGCTCCCCGCCGAACACGACGAAAGGGGAAGAAGCAGGAGCGGACTCATCCGGACCGGCAAACTGTGCTGGCGACAGGTGGCACGACCGCATCGAGGACAGACATCCCTCCTACCGAACTCCCCATCGAGCACCCCCGTGTCGCCCCACCATGGTAGTTGGCACATAGCTCCACGAGGCCACCTCAATGGTCCGCCCATTGACGGGGAAAACCAAATCGCCCCACAGCAGCAGCCAAGGTAGCTCAGCAGGGAGGCCCTCCCATGTCGAGCGCCGCCGTCCAGCCGCAAGGGCCCGACTTGGACGAGGGTTGCCCAGCTCCACCGCTGTCGCGCCGCCCGCAGCTCGCAGCAACAGGGGCGAATTCGGACGCGCCGCCATGAAGCTGCCGCGCCATCACCACCCGCTCACTACTGCAGGAATGCCTAGCAGTGGCGGGCACAAAAAGGCCAGCAGTGGCGGGCCAGGCTCCCAGGGCCGGCCGCGACTAACCTCCCGCGACTGGTATTATGGCATCAGTGGCGGGCGCCCGCCCGCCATGGGTGGGCGTATTTGAGTCGCGGGCGGTAAATATTGCCCGCCACAACTAACGGAACTAGCGACACAAACTAGCAATGGCGGGCGTCAATATTCACCCGCCACTGGTATGATTTTATAAATTAAAAAAAATATGCACATCCCGGTGGCGCAGCAGCGGCACTCCATGGTGTGGCCCTGCCCCAACTTGGGAAGCCGGCACACACACACACACACACAAATCTATGGTGGCAACACTGCCGCGCGATGGATCTACTGGTCCATGCCGCCTCTGTGCACCCTTCCGCACTCCATCCATCAGGTGCCGCTCCACATCCACAACATCGGCGCTCCCGTGGTTGAGCAGGTTGCACGTGACCTAGGAACCGCCATCGGAGCATCATCACCCGCATGGACCGGCGCCCGCCGTTGAGCTTGCATACATGGACCGGAGCATCAATGCATCTGCACAGACAAATGTTAGTAGGGTTAGCCGATGCAGCGTGTAAAGGAGACAATCGATGATTCGGTCTGGTGGGGAAGAGAGAGAGGAGAGCGAGGTGGCGTTGGAGCATGCCTGGCACCAGGGGAGATGGTCGGAGCTGGCCGAAATTGGCCGATGAAGATGGAGGCGAAAAGGGGATTGAAGTTTTGCGCGTGGGCGAGAGAGAGAGAGAGAGAGAGAGAGAGAGAGAGAGAGAGAGAAGTGGATGTGGCCGGTGACCAGTGTGGCACCTCTGCCACCCACCATCCAGAAGAGGCACAAATGGGTGTGGACGCGTGGATGCGTGGATGCGTGCCACGTCATCAATCTGTGGGAGTGTCGTTTGGACCAATTAGAAGGAAGCATCTTGTCCGCGCCGGATCGTGGAAGTACATGTGGCAGGCGTTAGATTTCGCCCGCCGTTGCTATGTTTTGTTGGCTTATGTGCTAACCTTTTTCTATTATTTATAGTGTAACATATTGTTTTTGGCTTATGTGCTAAGTGGTAATAATGGTAAAGTCGCAGCGTAAATAATTATTGGTGTTATGTACTAAGTAGTAAGAGTGTTTAAGCCTCGTATAAGGTTATTAGGATTCATGGACAATAAGAGGGTAAGACTCGGGCACCAACTTGATGGTTATCCTGATTTTAATTTAAAAAATTCAATCAAAGCCAGGAAATCATGAAATTTGGCATGGTGTCGTGATATGACCCCTAGAGGCTGTGGTAAAAAAT
Organism: Thinopyrum elongatum; assembly: GCA_011799875.1. Classification (NCBI taxonomy): domain Eukaryota; kingdom Viridiplantae; phylum Streptophyta; class Magnoliopsida; order Poales; family Poaceae; genus Thinopyrum; species Thinopyrum elongatum. The sequence goes on from CM022302.1 coordinate 528,070,109, forward strand.
TGAGTATGTCTCGCAAAAGTTTTCACACAAACTGCTAACAAACTGGACCATCTCCGAGGAAGAAAATAGGTTCCGAGAGGGAACATGTCAAGTTTGCATGTGAATCTAGCCCTGCTTTGTCGGTTCACCTTGAAAAAAAAATTCCACATTCAAAACACACCATTATATCTATCATGTCAAAAATTTGCATTTTCCGGGATCCGTTTGCTCTATTTAAGCAATTAAATGCATTTCTAGACATTTGAAATAGGCAAGTTTGCATGCGAAAGCGACCGCTCCTTCCTCGGTTTGGGTTCAAACATTTTCCACACTCAACATACACCATTACATGTGACATGCCAACATTTGGCATTGTTTCGGGTCCGTCTGCTATATTTAAATCTTTAAGTGGATTTACCTCCATTAAATACCTGAAAACAATTTTAGTATATTAAAAATAGTTAATTAACATTAAAAGGGGCTAAACTCTTACATGTGCCTTCAAATGATGTATCTTTAATGTAGAAAAAAATTCGACCCGTAATACTAAACCTAAAATACTAAATCACAACACTAATGGAAAATGTTAAAAAACTTACTAGTGGCGGACACAAAATAGAGAACGCCAGTGCTATTTCCGTTACTGGTGGCGGGCACGAACTGCAGCCCGCTACTGATAGTTTTTGGTAGATTTCCCACGCGGCCGAAAAATACCAGTGGCAGGCACGTATTTCTGCACGCCACTGGTAACTCATCTACCATTCTCGATGGGAGGGGGAAGGGATATAACTCAGCGGTAGAGTGTCACCTTGACGTGGTGGAAGTCATCAGTTCGAGCTTGATTATCCTGGCGGGCTCTAGTTTGTGCCGCCACTGGTAACATTTGTCCCACACAAAAATTTGGACAGTTGTTACCAGTGACGGGTGCAAACTGGTGCCTGCCACTGGTAAGCCAATAGCAGTGGCGGGCGGTTCTTAGCACGCGCCATTGTTAATTTTTTTAGTTTAGTTGTGGCGGGTGCTATACTGCGCCTGCCACTAATGGGGTTCACCTACAAGCCATTTCGCAGTAGTGGCTAGCCTGCACCACCAGCACTGCTGCGCCATCACCCTCCACCAACAGATCGCCACTGTAGAGGGCGGCTGCCCGCAGCCAAGGTCGCCCACGACCCGCACCGTGCGCCGACCTGATCTAAGCGCCGCCGCCAAAGACGTGCACGCCATCTGCGGCCTGCACGCGCCCACACCACCGCGTCTCCTGTCACGCCGCCAGCACGCACCGCCACCACACCTCAGCGCCAATGAGCCGCCGTGCTCGCCGTCAAGCGCCGCATCCCCGACCGGCAGCTGCAGCCCACGCCGAGGCCACCACACGAGAAGATGAAAGAACCCTGCCGCCGCCCGCGCCCTCGGGCGGCGACGAGGGAGGAGGAGAGTAGGAGGGGATGACCCTGCGGCGGCGGCTAGGGCTCCCTCTCGATCGCGTCGCCCCGCTTGCTGTTTCAACACTTGCTTGCTGTTTCAACAGACCCTGTGCACACACCATGAAAAGGAGGAAAACACTCCACAATCCCCGTAACCACGGAACCTCTCCCTCCAATTTCGTTTCTTTCCATGAGCCTGAATGCGAGGAGGACGAAGGGCATGAGAGATTAGCGGGAGAACGTAATTTGCGGCCAGGCAGGAATAAATGGCACGTAATTAGCCTTAATTGGTTTAGTTTGGTAACTTCCCAACGATGATATAGGCGGCCACACTATACCCATCCGACGATCGTGTGGTTTCCCGTCTTTTAGCTCTTGCCATGGACATGGACGGCGACGTGAACGTGCGGTGCTTCCCTTGGATAAATTCCTCCTTATCTCATCTCCAAGTGAGCGACGAAGCAGACAGCACGTTTACGACTGTACCACAAACCTTTGCTCATCCAGCACGCAATGCACGAGGTACCTGCTGGCTGCTGCCTATTTAAGCACCCCCCCCCCCCCCCCCCCCCGCCTCCCTGGAATTCATTTCTTTTCTATCCGGTATTTCCTCTCTCCCTCTTCCATCAGCCCTCCTCCTCGATACTGCTCTCAGCTCTCCATCTGCATACCCATGGCCATGGAGCAAAAAATTAACTGCCTAATATTCGGTGAGCTATAGTCCTCCTTGTTTCTATTTGTCTTCACTACAAGTGTCAAGGTTCTCACGCGCGAAAACACTGCAGACCTCGACGACACCCTCTATCCACGGTCGTCTGGAATTTTCCCAATTGTGGGAAAAAATATCGAAGGTATATATGGTGTCCTACTGCCCCCGCATATTTATGTTTTTGAAAAATCTTCAGTTAATGCATGTTTTTTATTTGCTGCCATGTATTCTGTAGATTACATGAATCAGAAGTTAGGAATGGACATGAACAAGGTCGCCAGTATATGCCCACTCCTATATAGGAACTACGGCACTACGCTGGCTGGCCTCCGGGTGGCGTATATGCAACCTCCATCACTCGTTCCAATTGAATTACTCGTTTTTTCTCACATCTCACAACTCAATTTTCTTCTCAGGCCATGGGATACGATATCGATAATGACGACTTTCATAGGTATACACATACAGGAGCGCACTAAACACCCTTCCTCAATCCTCATGCCAATTTAACTCTCCCTAGTGCTCTGCTCTAACATCCGCATTGCCCTGTTTCTCAAATAAATAAATAAAATCCTGTTTGTGTCCAACAGCTTTGTCCATGCAAAAGGACTGCCCTACCACAAGATCAAGCCCGACCCTGTTCTGAAGAACATGCTGCAGAGCATGCACATCCGCAAACTGGTATGTTGCCATGCCCAACAATTCTCAACAACATACATGCATCTCAATTCCAACAAGTTCAAGAGGTTAACGAGTTTTCACACATGCATGCATGCTCTCTCTCAGATATTCACCAACAGCGACCTGGACCATACCATGATGGTCCTCAAGAGGCTGGGTCTCAAGGGCTGCTTTGAACGTATTATATCCTTCGAGACTCTCAACAAGCCATACCTGCCGCAGCGGAGGGACAAGGCCGCCGCACCTGAGATATTCGACATAGAAGGTCACATAGCCCGTTCAGGTGGCAAGGTTGACAAGCTGCCTAAGACCCCCGTGCTGTGCAAGCCAAACACCAAAGCCATGAAGGAAGCCCTAAACAAGTTCAACGTCGACCCTTCCAAGGCGGTATGTCTCATCTTGCAACATTTCGGTCACTTTGTATTCTACTTGACCGTTTGCTGATGATACCCATCGGTGCAGATTTTCTTCGACGACACCGAGCGCAACATCCAGGCTGGAAAAGATATCGGTATGCGCACAGTGCTGGTAAGTCTGCTTAATTATCTCTACTTCCTTTTTTGGCTCTTCTGCGGTGTGCACAGGACTAACGCTCCATCTCTACTCCGCAGATTGGCACGTCCAACCGTGTGGACGGTGCAGATCATGCTGTCGCAAGCATCCATAACATCAAGGAGCTGCTGCCGGAGCTGCTGTGAGAGGAGGCCGACAAAACCTCTACTCTGATACGACACACACACACACACACACACACACACACACACACACACATATATATATATATATATATATATATATATATATATATATATATATATATATATATATATATATATATCAAAAGTATATTGTACTACCTACGTAATGAATAAGATGCCTGCCTGGTTGCTGTAACTGGATATATGGAAATTACATCTATGTGTGTATGTGTGTATGTAATACTATACAATTAATTAATGGAATAAGATTCTAATAGTTTCTACATCTACATCAGTGCTGTAATTGAATAAGATTCTATTATCTGATTGGCACTCGCTCTTTTCGGGATGGATTGTGCCGCATGCTATCACGTGGGTGCTCCGCACACAGGCGTGGTGCTATCTAGCATGGTGCCCTGGACCCGTGTGTCATGCGAAAAGGGCCGGTTTTATATTTTTTTTATGAAAAACGTACACTCGCCGTGCCGTGCACGTGCCTGTGTCAACGGCTCTCTTATGGCTCTCGCGTGAAGCGTCTTCTGACAGTGTACATCCGTGTCAACAGCGGCGACAATGGGGTGGCACCAACCGGCTTTCCAAAGCTCCGCTGGCCCTCACCCGATACGAGTCGCCATGGATTTCCAGCTTCATGTTGTGCACGCGGCAAAGAACACAGTCATCCTCGCTCAGCCTCTATTTGCATCTACGTCGGCGCTGGCTGCATTGGGATGGCACCAGCCGACCTTCCCAAACTCTCCTAGCCCTCCCGCGATCTGCCGGAGCCGTGCGGGTCCAGATGAATATAGCGCTGATATCTACTTGTGGTCTACTCCATCACCCAGCTGGTCATCCCGCCCTATATCCTCAACACTGTCAACAAGCCTGGGAGGCCTTTTCTTTTGTCCGGATGCAAGGTGAATTGGGAGATTGTTTGTCAACCACGTGAATATGGTATCCGAGCCAAAAGGTCTTGATTCAAGATCCTGCCAACACAGTATTAAAAAAAGTTTATGCGGCCTACATCAATCCCATTTCTAAAGACTAAATAAGCCTAGACATGTGGAGGAGTTTTGAAATATATTGCCTGTCTCTCTCCATCAGTTCAAAATTTTGGAGCAACTGACTGGAGTATGAATTCAATACACTGAAAAAATAGCGCGCTATAGCGCCGCTAATAGCACACTATAGCGTGTAGAGAATTGTCTCACTAAATCGACCAGTATACAATGTCTCGCTAATAGCACACTATAGCGTGTAGAGAATTGTCTCACTAAATCGACCAGTGTACAATGTCTCGCTAATAGCACGCTAATAGCATATTTTTGGGGGCGGCGCTATTCTCTGTAGTGCGCTATTTTTTTTCATTGTTCAATACTCAACATTAACAAGTTTGTGTTTGCCTTACGTTTGCACCGGCCTTGGTATGAATGGAAGGAACCTAGCAAGATGTGGATGGGGATGGGAAACCCATGCGACAAAGAGGACCTCATTTTTTTCCTACACATCGACCACCATCACCGCGGGCAATGGCGCCAAGACCACTGTCTGGGATTCCACTTGGCTTCTTGAGCGCAAGCCTAGAAACATCGCTCCGTTTATCCATGAGGCTTCCTCGTTGAAAAATTGGAAGGCTTAGGAGGCCCTCAAGAACAACGCTTGGATCCTCAAGATCGAACCCCCCTTGCCCCCATGGTTTTCATAGAGCATATCCGGCAATTTTTCTTCCTTTGGATGTTGTTGCACGAGGTCCATTTGGACGAGCTAATCAAGGATGACATCACGTGGAAGCACACGTTAAGCAGACACTACTCGGCGGCTTCCGCCTCCAGGGCACAATTCCTAGGTTTGGTGCTATCCCCCATGGATCACATAGTTTGGAGGATTTAGGCCCCTCCAATAGTCAATTTCTTTGCTTGGCTAGCACTACAAGATATAATTTGGACTGCCGACAGATTGGCCAAGCGGGGATGGCCAAATTGCGGGACGTTCCCCCTGTGCAAGAAAGTGCAAGAATGTGGGCCTCTCCTTTTCAAGTGTCGCTTCACCCTGAGACTTTCGAATTTAGTCATCGAGAAGTTCGGCATTATTGGCATGGACAGCTCTTCTTGGCATTTGTTGGACTCCGTCGAGGCTTGGTTGGCAAATACATGCGCTATGGGCACGCCAGATCGCAAGTCTGAGGCTTTGCTCACCATACTTATATCCTCGACAATTTGGAATGAGTGCAATGCTAGAGTGTTCCGGCTGAAGAGCACTCCCCCCAACAATTCTGCTCAACACCATTATGGACAAGGCGAATCTTTGGGTCACCGCCAAGGCAAAAAAAAATAGGATCGATTATATTGCGAAGGTAATCATTCATGCGGGGTTTGGGGCATTGTTGTAACTAACTCTATACTCTCTTATTTTTAATTGATGAGGCAAATATTTTGCCTCCGTTTCAAAGAAAAATAAATATAGCAGTGGCATACATGCAATTGGGCAGTCTCTGCTGATCAAATTTACAACAGGCTACGAACAACAATGGAAAACGATGAGGGAAATGGATGCACTCTATTCTATCCACTATCAGTTGGATTCTTATTTCTTAGTGAAATGGAATCTACCAGCTGAAGGTTAAACAGTCGTCCTGTTCGACACCAGCATGCAATCAAATTATACTAAAGGATAACTAACAGAAACCGAAAACTGATTTATAAAGGGTGTCATACCCTCAAACCGCTGTGTAAATTAATACAGGGGGCATATTAGAGCGAACATGAAGATTGCATAAACGTATGAAGCACCAAAGAAATGACAATCATGTCATTGTCGATGCCAATATATCAAGAGGGAGCTTCATCGGATCATTTACACAAAAGGTTTGTGTCGGGACTTCGTTTATCCCATGGCTGTTATTTTCTCCTGCAAATTTAATTTACCTCCTATTACCTAGCCAAAGGATTTGTGGATGGTGAGATCGGAATGAAAAACACACGGCGACTGAAAAAGCAGAAGATGCATGCGTAGAAATCAGGGGTTGACTCCTTAAAACCAGGTTCAGGTGCAGCATCCCATCCTAGACGAAGTCCAACATGGCAACATCTAGAGAGTTTCTGCTAAAACCAAATGAAGCAAGGCTCTCGCCAGAGAAATTTGTTCAGTCAAAAAGGCACACGAGCCTAAATTCCATTAGACATAGCAAAGTCCTGGCCTAATTTCCATTTCTCAAAGGGGAAACAGAGCAATGTTCTGATCAACTGGAAACTGTTTTTGTTGAGTTGCACAGAACAAAATGTAGTGATTACGACCAGCACAGGATCGATAGAGAGGGAGAGCCTAAATTTAGTGATAACGACCAGCACAGCATAACCCTTACAGACCAACAAAAGGCTTTAGACCTACATTACGACAGAGTACATATCTTAATTGCCATTACTGGTGGAGGCTCCGGGGCCCGGTGCAGCACTAGAAGGAAGCAGCGGCTGCGGCTACTTCTGGAAACTGAAACCTGCACAAAACACAACAAAGTGCAACAAGTTTGGTTCTAAGATGTCCCCAGTTGATAAACAAGGGAAGGGAGAATAGCATGGTTAGCAGTTTGATGCAGAGAGACTATCATGCAACTTGCAAAATTTCCTCTTTCTTTTTCTTTTCAAAGGTTTCTGTTCGATGAGTTTTTTTAATTATTTTCAAAAACTCACATAATTTTTCTTTTATCTTGATGAGTTTTAACTTAAGTGCAGATTCTAGGGACACGTGCACACTGATACATGTACAACTAATTGATCTTTTCATCGGCCAGCGTATCCATGCATGGCAAGGTGCCCTACGTGCTACTCCTACTACTACATGCACGCATCAATTGTGCCATGCATGCACGTAACCAGGTTTGGGGTGGCCTGTAGTTCGTACTAGCGAACCCCGCGCGGCGGCACGCCGCGCCCGTTGATAGGGGATATTGTACGTATTAGAATGTTTTGTATGTACATTCTGTTTACCACATGGCAATTAAAGGGAAACAACTGTATTGTAACCATCTCACAAGGCATCTTAAGAGAAAAGATTTGCATTCATAGCTAACTTACAGATGGCATACAACTTAGACGAAAAGAAGACACTATTACACTCCGGAGAAGATACTCTTATTGTAACTAAACATGACGTGCTGAAAGGAAACTAATACGACGGGAACTTTCACGGCGAAAAGACACAAATGGCATTGGAGCTTGAAATCAAATCATCCTGGTATACCCCCCATGGGGGTTAGGACCAATGATGAAATGATATATTGCCTTTGCAAAGTGTTCCAGCCGTCCCATAGGTGGGCAGCTACCTGTATAACTGATGATACGGTCTTCAGTAAATGGGCGCTGAGGATGCATACGAAGAGGCACCACATCAGAAAAATCATCACATGTGCGCCCAACAGATAGCGGGTTGACAAAAAAAAAAGGAAAATTGACATGCAAATCGTTACAGCCACACAGGAAGCGTATCCATGATTAGAAATGGCCGGTCCTCAAATTTTGCAAGGAATGCAAAAAATATCTATAAAAGGAGAAAAAAAAGATTGCCTTAAAATTTATACTCTCTCATCTGGAGCGTTTTAGATGGGACTGTTAATACGTCGCAATTTTTATTATCATGGCCAGTCAAAATATTGGAGTCAACCAGAAGGTACAGTTTGGGCGATAACCAAACTAAAAAAATCAAAAAAGATAGCAACAACGCCAACGGCTCGAGACATGTCAATATTACATTTTGGAAAAAAGAAGACCACTGGTGTTAAAGAAAATGTTTATGCTGAACAGTTGGAAGAGAGGCCGAGAAAAAAGAGAACAAAAATTGTGTGGGATATTGAGTTCACCAAATGCTGGAAAAATTCTATGCAAACCTGTGCCGTATACACCACGCCCTGCTAGTCACAAAGCAGGGTTAGTACATATGTGCAGTTTAAATGCAGCTTATATATACAGACCAAATCCACCATGGTTAATACAAAATTGAAAAGATGGTTAGTACGTGATAGATTCCATGAATTTTAGAAATGAACCCGTAGATTGTATCACCTTCAAAAGTTATTTGATGACACTTCTTCTTTTGCAAAACATATTGCAAAATCAGATGAATCAATTGTTGAAGCGTTCAAAGGACGAACGCCTCGTCAGCAACGCGTACGTGATAGATTCCATGAATTTTAGAAATGAACCCATAGATTGTATCACCTTCAAAAGTTATTTGATGACACTTCTTCTTTTGCAAAACATATTGCAAAATCAGATGAATCAGGCAAGATATTGTTGAAGCGTTCAAAGGACGAACGCCTCGTCAGCAACGTGAATCTAAGCCAGAACACCGAAAAAAGAAACATCAGTAAAATGCCCAACGACCGAACGACCACCCAGCAAGCATCCTCGCGAGGAGGTTGTAGTAAAAGGTACCGCGGCCGATCCTGACGGAGCCCCCCACGAACACCACCACTCGCCATCGACGGAGGGCAACAGCAATCCCACCATCAAAAAGAGCACGGATGACCGAGTAACACAACAACCACCGATCTGAATACCAGAAGATCCATTCCAGAGAGACCTTCTAATGACCGGCGAGCAATCAATTGTTACAAACATGGCAACAAATGACAGACAGAAATTCGTTCCAGAAACCTTTCAATGAACGGCGACCAATCAATTGTTACAAACACGGCAAAAATGACAGACAGAAATTCGTTCCGGAAATTATTCAATAAGCGGCGTGTTATCGACAATAGAAGAAAGGAAACCAACGGAGACACAACACCACAAAGTCTGCAAGAAGAACGGCAATCAACCCATGCTGCAGCAGGTAAGAATCAATCATCACATCATGCACAATGCAAAAGAAGAAGAAGAAGAGAGACAATCACGGCAAAGCCGAAGAAACAAAGAACACACAAATACGGTTCGCAAGACGGAGATCTCTTGCGGCGGCGACGCACCTCATGCAAAGATGGCAGCAGCACATTCAACTCTCACCAGAAGAACCAACCTCCTCAGAAAAGAAGACCCAACCGGACCAAAGTATGTAAGACGAACGACGGCACACACACACGGAGCAGCTCCAACAGATTGAACACCCAAAGAAGAGCCAATGAAATCATGGCCAGCCAACAACCACACACAGTCAGTCCCGCAGTAGACAGGCGATCCGGAAGCCATGATGGCCGCGTGCTACCAGAATCCGGCCACCTGCACCACCTCGCCGCAGCCCTCCCGCACCGCGCTCGCACAACGGCCCACTCATGATGCTCCGCCTCAGCGAGCTTGACGCCGCGGTGGCCGTGGGCACTGCGGGTCATCAGCCACCTGCACCACCTGGCCAGCGTCCTCCCGCACCGCGCTCGCGGCATGACCCGCTCATGATGCTTCGCCTCGGCAAGCTCGACGCGGTCGTCCCCTGACGGCACACACGAGATCATGAAGACCCACGACGCGTCCTCACGCGTCATTCGCATCCTCCAGGCCTCTGACATTTATGCGGCAGAAGGCGTACGGCGATGCAGAGGGCCTAATCGTCGCGTCCTACCACAACGCATGGCGGCAGCTTTGGAAGATATCCACCGTCGAGATTGTCCTCCGCACCCCCCACGTCCAGTCCAGTCCTTTGCCCCGCCCCGTGAGGAGGAGCTCGGTCGCCTCCTCTAGCGCAGGCTAGTGGTCGGCATCCATGACGGCGGCGCCGGATCGGACGACCTGCACTCCTGCAGTCAGCTCCATGGCTGGGTGGAGTAGGGGAGGGCGGCCGCCGCCGGAGTGAACAGAAGAACGGCTGGCCGGGGAAAGGAGGAGGTGGAGCGGGCACGGTGCAATGAAGAGCAGCCGAGGTGAGCTCTATATAGGGGGGCATACAGCAACCGAGATACACAGAGACTCTTCGAGAGAAAACTTGATAGGAAAGAGACACGTCAAGCGAATCACCCACCGCCCATGCATGCATGCACTAAGCAGCAAAAATCAATCACGCCACGCATCTATGCCCCCTGCAACCAATCAGAGCACACACAACGGCACATTCATCGACAAAGAAGCATGCACATCGCAGGCGGTGACCGAAGCCCATGCGGACACGCTGAACATAAGGAATGTCGGGCGGCGAGGTCAACCCAACGCGGTGGCCCACAGGCAAACAAATTCGCTGCGCACACCAACACGGACGCTGCACCCGTTAAAAAAAATTTGAAGCAGCATTCTACATCTACCGCACATTTCTACACGACCAACACCCAAAATAATACACGCGTCGCCGTGCAGAAGAGTGGTAAGTCGCACTCACCCAAGTGGTTAGACCTCGCTGCGTAAACTTTTCGAGGTATGGTGGCTCTGGTATGCATACCGAAAAGGGAAACATTTCTGGCCGGACGACCGACTAACGTTTCGGCCGGTCTTGCACCGCTAACGCACAGGACTCGCACGCACATCGCCGCTCCCTTCTAGTATTATATTTCCCTTGCACCGCTCACCACCTGCTCCCTTCCTTATCTTCTTATGCGCGAGCACAGCCACTAGTTATCCCCTTGTTCTCCCCCTCTTTCCTCATGCGCTGCTTCTTTTTTCCCCAAGCTCGCCGATCTCGCCATGGCTGCCAATCTTTTGCTGCTGCGCGAGAGAGCACCCACCAGAGGGGCGTCGCCGTTAGGGGCTGTCGGTGCTCGCACCAATCGAGGGTTGCAGCCGCGATGCCGCCCTGTTGTTGTTGCGGAGCCAAGAATTGTGGCGCGGTGCCCCGGGGTAGCCATTGATGCGAACGAAGCACAAGAGCTGGGACGGCCATGGAGGGAATGTTGGATGCGCGTTGCAACCGGCCGACGTAGAAGCTGGGACCGGCAAGGCGAGAAGCTGCAAGCACTTTCGACCGGTGCTGGAACCAGATGGCCCATCAGACGGCGCGAGATCAGATTTGCTAGGACCGGCGACAAATTTTGCTGGAACCGGTAAGATTTTTTGCTGGCACTCTCGAGATATTTTGTTGCGATCGACGGAGATGACACATTTTTGCTGGAACCGTATCAATTTTTGCTGGACCTGGTAAATGATTTTGCTGCGGCGGCGACTTCTGGAGTTTTTTTGTTGCTTGAAATCTTTTACTGCGACCGGGCGGCGGCGACGCGTTTTTGCTGGAACCGTACTAATTTTTGCTAGAACCGGCAAATGATTTTGCTACGGCGACTTTTGGAATTTTTTGTCGCTTGAGATTTTTTGTTCTGAACCGGGCGGCGGCGACGCATTTTTGCTGGAACCCTATTAATTTTTTCTGGAATCAGTGTAAATTTTTGCTTCAACCGATTTACTGAGTTTGTTAGTTGTTCAGTTCGTTTTGCTGGAAACAGCTATTTTTTTTTTGCTGGAACCATTCTTGGGTTTGCTGCAACTGAACACTGGAGTTCTTTTTTGGTTGAGATGTGTTTTTTTGCTCGAATCCGGTGGTGCAGGTCAACGGCGGCGGCGATCCAGAGGCGGCAACGCCATGCTATGGTGGGCAGCGCGAGTTGCTGGAACTGAAGTTTGACAGAGTTGCATTCGGCAGGTGGTGGTGCTGGAATGACGACGAGACGAGGAAGGCGTGTGACGACGGTGAATTGGAGCTGTGGAGAGAGGCGGCGAGCGGCTGAGATCCGGCGAGCGACGGAGATCCGACGGGTCAGGTCGCTCGTCCATGGCGCTCGCGCCCACTGTGCGAGATCGCATGATTTGCAGGGGAAAAAGAAAGAAACGGGGTGGTAGGGATGAAAAGTGTCTTGAATCTGACGGTCAAAGGGACTTTAATCGGACGTATGGGATGCCACTGGCCCGAATTTGGGCCGGCGTGCCGGCGCCTATCAGTCGCCTACCGAAAATCCATAGGAACACACGAGCTCGCCTGCTCATGGTATCGGCTGCCGTTTGGTCTGACGGGGATCCGGGCCGCGCCATGTATTTTGGTAGTAGTATATATGCTCGCACGCTGAGAAAAGGGCCGTGTAGAAGACGTTGTGTGACCCAGCGGAAGCCATCCGCCGTTTGTGCAGCTGGCGCGGGGACGCCCTGTACCATGGTGTTCCACCCGCACATGTACTGTCGAACAGCACCCTCATCTACTGTCGAACGAACAAGTGCATCGGGCAGCTGTGCTGGTCATCAACGATGAGCAAGTGGTGCACGAACTTGTCGAAATCAGATCTGAACTGACTCCTTTTGGTGTACTAGCAAGGTGCCGTGCTACCCTACGGAAGCATGAAAATGAGATGGGGCATGATTTAGTTGGTTTATCTTCCAAGCGGACCCTTAAAACGTGCACAACCGTTTGGACTACTTGATCCAGATATGTTTTGCCATCCAACATAGTATCCGTTCGTTCAACGGATCGGACGTCCTTTTCCGGCAAATCATAAGCAAATCGGACTGGTTTGGATAATAAAGGTTCAGGCAGGTGTAAGCCCACCGTTGACACGTAAAAAAAAAGCAAATCGGAGGGGAATGGTGGGCTTTGCGGCAGTCGGAACGTTGCCACGTATGCCTCTGACAACCCTGGCCCATTAGGAACCTTCCTTCGTGCCCGCACCCTTTCCCGTCCGAACCGGTCAGTGCCGCTCCAGAGCGTCAGTGTCGCATTCATGCCGGCCCAATGCGATGCGATCTCTCACTAGACTCGACATGGAAGTGGCTCGTCGGCCGAGAGTGCCGCCCACTACAGTCACGTTGCATGAGCGTTCTCTCCGCATTGAACGGCATCCATCCCCCTAGCCTTCCTCCCATAAACCAGTGTGTCAGCCAAGAGACTTGCTCTGACGCCACACACCCATCCGCATGCCAGCCGGCATTAAACACCTCGCTGCTTGGCGCCAGGTATCTGCCCGCGATTTAAGCGAGGCCATGCGCCTCGGAAGAACCGCACCGCACCTCCGCTCTCCATCTCCTACTTGCACCACACCTGTGATGGCCTCCGGCTCGAAAGCGCTGTGCGACGGCCTCTCCGGTGAGCAGAAGAAGGAGCTTGTCGGCATTGCAAACCATTGGGCGGCCGGCCGAGCTAGCCGGTTACAGTCTGGGTTGCCAGCGAGCTCTCCGGAGGAGCAACTCGCCGCTCCACCGCCCTCGTCGAACCAGGCCTGAACCAGGGGCGAGGCATGGGCTCCAGGCCAGCGCGCGGAGGAGGGCGAGTTGCTTTACAACGGCACGGGGGAGCAACTCGCCGGCACGGGCATCGTGGCAGATGTGGACGAGTAGGAGGTGTTACGCTGTCCTACCACTCCGAACGCGCCATCCGCCGCATGCGTTGGTGGTATTGCGTCCTGCATGTGGAGAAAAAAGTCATCTAGACGTAGATCGACGAGGTAGCGGACAAAGTTTAGAGCCGGCACCTCCTCCGCCGCGTATGATATCGAGGAATAGTAGACCATGGGTGTAGGGTAACGCAGCAGAAAACAAAATATTTCCGACCTACGCACCAGCCCAGGACCACTATGAAGACTGCATACAAGGTTTGATCTTTTTCGTTACCGACTCGTAGCGCAGCGGAAGTAGAGTCGATGACGATCGGCGGTGCAGATCCCCGCAGCTAGGATTTACAACCTCCCAACCGCGAGGATGTATACCCTCATCTTCCCTTCGGACAGCCCTCCGGGAGGCGGTCGGACAGTCCCTCGGATGGTGTCACGGACAGCCCTTCGGGAGGACTCACAGAACTCGGACCGTCACTTGGACAGCCCTTCGGGAGGCACTCTCAAAATAGCCCCTCGGGCAAAAGGACGAAACTACGACCTCTCTACGGGGTTGCACACATACGGTGTCATCTATCCGGTAGGGCTTCGCCATCCAGAACTAGTTCCCATCGGAACCCAGACAGCCTTTCGGCTCTACGAAACTCTTTCGTGGGAGGGAGAGAGAATGCCAGATTATGCATGGCTTGTGTGAGAGAGTTGGAGTGGGGATGGAGAGCTCCTCTCCACCTCCTTATATAGTTGTGGAAGGGTTGAGGGGGGACTGAAATTCAGCCCACAAAACATGCACCCACCAAACAAGGAAAACATGTTCCCACCAAACATGGAGAAAACATGTTCCCTTGTCCATGGTGTTCCCCCATGGGGCCCCACCTTCCTCCCAACACTCTCCACCATTTGTGGGGGCTGCCCCCCACCATGGGGGGCCCCCCCAACACTTTGTCCAGCCAGAAGGGGGCTGTCCCCTAAAAGGGGCGCCCCAAAAAAACATCCCAAAACAGCCCCCATGTTACGTGGGATCTTGTCCCCTCACGCTGGGACAAGATGTTTTCCGCGACTATTACTTCTGAAAAATTCCGGAAGGTACCAGAACATTTCCGACACTCTCTAAAATTATCTGGACGCACTCTGGAACATTTTCAGTATGGTGGTTTAATTTCAAACCATCTTTGTTTACCCGGTAAACAACTCCGGCAGCTACGAAACTTTTTTTCGGTTTTATCTCCGAAAAAATTCCAGGAATTACCAGACCAATCTGGCAACCTCCAAAACATTCCCGGTGCTTGCCGAAACCTTTTTGGATCAATGGTTTTATCCGAAACAACTTTTTGGTTTTACCGAAACTTTTTCAGTGTTCTCTCCGGAACTTTTCCATTGTCTCCGAAACTTTTCCAGCGACTATCTCTCGGACTCCTTGTCTAGTATTCAGCAGATAGATGACCCTTAAGCGTGTGACCCTATAGGTTCGGTGAAGTATAGACATGACCGAAACACTTTCCGATCAATGATCAGCATCGAAGCCGTGGACACCCATATTGATCCCTATACCCACACGAATAAATATTCGAGTGAACCTCCAGTTGCCGTGTGCTATTCCTGTTGCTTCGCGATATGTTACAAATACCCGAGGTGAGACATGTTGGCATTCCCGTGGATCAACAACTTGTCCAATATGCTAGTTACCTCGTTACCGGTATTGCTCTCTTTTCTCGTTAACGTGTTACGGCATCCCTGTGATCAAATCACAAAGTGTCTGGCCAGACGATGATGGATACCGTAACACCGAGAGGGCCCAGAGATATTTCTCCATCGTCGGAGGAGCAAATCCCAATCTTGAGCTATCAAGTTACTTGACACACTTTTCCATGAACCCGTAAGCCGCCGTAATAGCCACCCATTTACCGATGACGTTTAACAAACCCCAAAGCTCATGAAGCAAGCATGAAGAAACTCGATACTCTCATGGTCTAAGGAATCATGCAAACGTTAACCATCTCTGTGTTATTAACCAATTAACTTGTGACGAATGAATCTCATAGCAAAACATCAATTCGGGTCGATTCAACACAAATGTTCTGCTAACATTGTGCCCTCAAAGTAGCTGGCCTAGACTTGCCCATGATTGGGAAAACATAATCATCATGCAACACTTGAGCTAGTCTTAGAGGCACGACTAGGAATACTTTTTACTGTTTATTATTCCACACGTGCACATGGGTTTTCCCCAGAGCCTTTATGGATATACGGGCTCGGGAACCACAGCAGTTATAGCATGGAACATAAAACTAATTATGAACAGGGAGATAAATAATAGTATTTATTATTGCCTCTAGGGCATATCTCCTACAGACTCCCACTTGCACTAGAGTCAATATCTAGTCAATGCTAATGCACTTTACACCTATGGCATACCGGTGTAAAATATGCTTCGCATGTGGTATAACCTGATGTCCAACGGATCTGACAACTTCAGCTCCGTGTGTATCTTTGCATATCCTTGTGTTTTCACGCTTTCACAAAATTCATATTTTGTGTGGACTTTGCTTTATATATATGTGAATCACAGGTCAAACCTGGATCCCTCAGACTCAGCTATGGAGCAACTATCTGCAATAGTGTCCCATTGACCAAAGCCATCTTGGAACCATACTAAGTTCATGAATAAACTATATGATTCAACTTCTTGTTTGTCACTTCGAAAGCAGCAACATACTTAGCCTCTGTTATAGAATTCGCCACAGTAACTTGTTTTGAAACAATTTCCAACTAACTGTGCCACCATATTGTGTGTTACACAAAAAACCCTCAATTTAAATTGAAAATTGCATGGAGAAAAGATGAAGACTGTATCGATGTAACATTTTACAATGAACTCTTCATGATCTCCGCTTGCGAGAAAACATGTCATCAGTGCTACTCTAGCACTCAATGACACTTTTCACTGTTGTCCTATGATCAGTACTTTTGATCACTTTGGTATCTATACTCGCAACAACTTTGGAGTATTGGACATATCTCGTTGTTTTTACATACCATGGAATACATGATTAATCCAAACACAAGAGTGTGTGGAATCTCCATCATGTATTTTGCTCATCGGTGTTTTGGGACACCGAGTCTTGCAAAAACTCTTTCCATGCGACTTCGGCAAGAAACACTCCTTGGCGTTTTAAATGCTAAAAAGTTTTTGCATCTTGTCAATATGTATTCATTGCTTTAGCCCTATTAGGCAAATCTATCTCCATAGATCATTATGCCTAATATCAAGGCTATTTAGCCCAAGCACTTCATCGAAAAACTATTTTCAATTGAAGTCCTAGTTCGTGTCAAGAAATTTATTTCCAATTAACAATGTGTCAAGTACACAATGTTTTAGAAAATATTATTATGCTCCCACTTATTTTCTTGAATTACAAGCATCATCGTTACCCATTGATGAAGTCAAACCCCTTTGACCATTTCATTAAAACACGAAGATTCCAACACCATTTTGCTCTCTTCTGTCCATTGCTGGAACTCTGAAGTTTGCACACTCACAAGCATCCTCTGGAATGACAAAATACCTTGGACTGTAACACATGCAAGTCCTTGGTTTCATTTCCATCAGATGGAAATCCTTTCGTCATCCATGTTTCATATCTCATGATTGAAATATGTATTTCAACCCGAACTGACTTTAAGCATCGCTACGGTGAAACAACCTCATCGTAGTCAACTCCTTGAACTTGTTATTGCAACAAGTCGAGCTTTATGGATAAAACATTTTTTATCCGTATCAGTTTTTAGTTCCATAAATATTCGTCAGACTCTTAGTCTTCCGAAAGGTGTATCAAGATTTTAATCTTGAATCACTTATATGGAAACTATCTCAGACTGTATTGGCATTTAGCCAATCCCGGAGTCAGGGCCCATCAACGCTTCCTTGTGTATCGTAGGTATACTGTTGTCTAACAACAATATCTCATTTGCGCACCTGATAGGTTTGCACGAGTTTTTCCTACGTGGTTCAGCTGCAAGCTTGACCGAAGTCCATACATTTTATTGTAGAGACTTCCGTATCAG
Source organism: Thinopyrum elongatum (assembly GCA_011799875.1). Classification (NCBI taxonomy): domain Eukaryota; kingdom Viridiplantae; phylum Streptophyta; class Magnoliopsida; order Poales; family Poaceae; genus Thinopyrum; species Thinopyrum elongatum. The sequence goes on from CM022302.1 coordinate 528,087,875, forward strand.
TCGCAGTAGGAAACTCCGGAATCACTTCCAAGGTTCCTTTCCTTTGACCTGATGATGGAGATACTGGTTATCTCGTCAAGTTGCATTATTCTCCCACTCACCTTTTTGGAAGAACCATTTTCTTCAAAAAGCATACCGTTCTTTGTGGCAAACCTATTTGCCTCGGTATAGTGAGGGAGGAATACCCAATTGCTTGGGATAACCTACAAAGTAGCACTTGTCTGATTTGGAATAGGTTTGTAACCTTTTACACAAGCCCCATATTCCAAATGTTTAAGAAAAGATATAACATGGTTGGGCGTACCATAGCATGGTGTCATTTCAACAGACCTGATGGAGCTCTTTTCAGTGTAAAAGCCGCAGTCTCTAAAGCATCACTTTAAAAGGGATAGTGGCAAATTTATTTATGTCATCTTTGATCTTACCATGTCATAAATGGTTCGATTACATCCTCACGGACTTTCCACTTGCAATGGTGTTCCGGGAGGTGCAAGTTATGAAACCCCTTTCACAACTCATCAGACATTCGCTAAACTTGTAACTCAAATATTCCTTTCTGCAATCGAATTGTAGAAACATAATTTTCTTGTTACAATAACTTCTACTTCATATTTGAAAACCTTTCGAATGAATTCAAAAGATCCAGACTTACGTCTCATTAAGTAAATATCCATATATCTACTTGAGTCATTTCTGAAGATAGATAAATCCACTACTAACAACATTTATCGGACTATACACATCAAATGTATGATCACCAATAAGTTTGTTGTCCATTCCTTATGGCCTGTGAATGGTATTTCAGTCACTCCACTTTTCGAAGAAAATTTGCAAGTGTCAGATGATTCAAAATCAAACGACTTCAAAATCCATCATAATGGAATTTTCCATGCTGGTTTCTCCAATGTGACCAAATGCAGTGCCACACATGTGTGGTATTCTTTTAGTCTTGCGACATTTAGCGTCAGTGTCATGGATGTATCATATTACTATTAATATTCATAACATACATCCCATCTCGGATGGAAGCATGGCCCTTCATGTTATTCATAATACTGAACAACAATTATTGTTTTTATGAACCAATCTTTTGCAACAAACATTGTGCAATGGGCTAGAGTGTATGAAACTCTAAAATGAATTATTAAAGTAAACCCAGAGGTAATATATTATTATCAATATTCATAACATACATCTCATTCATAATGAAAGTATGGCCCTTATGTTATTCATAACTCCGAACATCAAAAGTTCTCTTATGAACAACCTTCTTGCAAGATACCTTATGCAATGGGCTAGAGTTTGTAAAACTCCAAATGAATTATGAAAACAAATATAGACGATAATACACCGATGGAAGGTATAGTAACATTTACTATGTTCCATGTGTGTATCTCAACCTCATTCCTGGCTAGTCTTCAGGCCATAGTAGTTCTTACATCGAGTTGCAACATAATGCAATCGAGCGGGTATCTTTGTGATTAACTTACAATACACAAGAATTAGTGATTAACATGTTTAACCATAATTCCCAAGAACTATATCTTTGACTAGCCTTCTATACATCAAAAACTTGTATGACATTCATACATGAGCTGGATATTCCAGTCTTCTTTCTTTCTGCCTTTATACTTCTAACAGTTTAACTTTTAGTATTTCTCCTACTCTCAGAAGAAGCACCCAACTTAAGAGTGGCGTTAGCCCCGGACTTCCTAGGTGTGAAAGTTTCACTAACACCCTTCGGACACTTCCTTTCTCTTTAAGTTGTTGTTTTATTCACCTTTCATCATATGACAGGCGTTCTTCTGGATCCCTCTCTTATCAGTCTAATGCATAGTAAACTCCTTTACTAATAGTTTGCACACAAACATTGCTTTGGATATCTCATATCTTTTAGCCCTTGTTTGTCCCTGAAAACAATTTTCAAATTCCATGAATATCACATAACTATCCAAACTTTCGAAGTTCGGGTCTCATGGAAGCAAACACATTGCACTTGACTGAAACGGAATTCTAGCTTTTGGATCGAAGGACGAGAGTCTCATCATCCATGGCATTGTGGGAGAATACCGAAAGCATGCGATAGGACAAAGTCCTTCTCGGCACTCTTGAGGACAATCCTCACATTACGTTACCAACCGTAAAGTTTTAACCAGATATTTAACAGCTATTCAATTTTAACAGGGAAGGTGGAAACGTGAGCCATTATTCTACAACTATTATGCATATAACACTTAGACAGTGTTCACAATTAATTGCACCGAGAATTAAACAGGTTAATTCAACAGTGCGCTCCCACTCAAATCAATATCTCTCATAATTGATTGTGAGCGATTCAAGATCCATATTACAATTCAACGCCAAGGATGTATCCATCTCAAGTGATGAGAATTGCAATCGGTAGGCCAACTTGCCAATCACATCTCTATGTGACTCTTGTTCATCTTTCGATGGGCGTGTTCCGAGCTCAGGACGCTCCTCCAGAACATCAAGACAACCAAGTGATCTCACTGTGAGGTCTCAACTCACCCGCCTCACACTACCCTAATCGTTCGCACCCATGTGTCCAAGTGATGCCCCGAAAAGTTAGGTGCCGTGACGGTGCTACACTTGGGAAAACACTAACTACATGATATTTTTGTGAGAGATCACCCTAATAAAAGCGACTACCGCGCAATCAAGAAGGGTGCATCATAAGGGATAAACATCTCAGGCAATTCATAATAGCATGATATGGTATAGCCCTTTCTGACGGAGAAGTCTTGTATTTCTTCGTCTTCGGCATTCGTGTCGGTGTTCACCTTCGCGAAGATTGCCACCACCTTGTCGATGCACCAGATAATATTGCTATCTTTATAGCTAATAAAATAAGTGCATTACATAAGGTTGACACGCAGGTCATTAAAGTGCAATCACATGGCTCCAGCCATCATGCCGAATCATGACACGCAGGTCATGTTAATTAATTTACATCATATAGTCATCTCATACATAATCAAATTATTATGAGCACTGCTATACCACATCATATGCACATGCAAACCCTCCTGCAAAACCAAGTTAGACGCCTCTAATCGGTTCATGCAAAAACTTGTTTTACGTGGCTTCTAAGGTTTCGAAACAAACCGAAGCTACCAACGTCCATCATCAAGTATGATTATTCAAGTCGCTAGATTAACTTTCCAGGGTGTATGAAACACGAAATAATAAAATCTCGAGCCCCATACTAAACTTCGTCATACGCATGACCCCCGTGCAGATCATATCTGCATTGCCCTTTCGTCTACGAAATTTCATCTTTCTTTTTAACTACGGAGGAATTCAATGAACTGTTAGCACTTCGTTGATCAATCAGGATCGCGGATTGCCAGAACATTGAAACTCCACCATGCCATTATCAAGATTAGAAATATGCGAATTCCAGGGAAGCAACAAGAACATCAGGTAACAGATTTTATATGCTACCCGCACAAATAATTTTCAGTAATAGAACTCATCTACTACCTAATTATATTGTGCAACACCCACACATCTCATGTATTCTAGATCGCAACCTGCATCTACGCATAGCACGGCTCATGATGCGACTGTAGGGTAACGCAGCAGAAAACAAAAAATTTCCGGCACCTACGCACCAGCCCAGGACCACTATGAAGACTGCATACAAGGTTTGATCTTTTTCGTTACCGACTCGTAGCGCAGCGGAAGTAGAGTCGATGACGATCGGCGGTGCAGATCCTCGCAGCTAGGATTTACAACCTCCCAACCGCGAGGATGTATACCCTCATCTTCCCTTCGGACAGCCCTCCGGGAGGCTGTCGGACAGTCCCTCGGATAGTGTCACGGACAGCCCTTCGGGAGGACTCACAGAACTCGGACCGTCACTTGGACAGCCCTTCGGGAGGCACTCTCAAAACAGCCCCTCGGGCAAAAGGACGAAACTACGACCTCTCTACGGGGTTGCACACATACGGTGTCATCTATCCGGCAGGGCTTCGCCGTCCAGAACTAGTTCCCACCGAAACCCAGAAAGCCTTTCGGCTCTATGAAACTCTTTCGTGGGAGGGAGAGAGAATGCCAGATCATGCATGGCTTGTGTGAGAGAGTTGGAGTGGGGATGGAGAGCTCCTCTCCACCTCCTTATATAGTGGTGGAAGGGGTGAGGGGGGCTGAAATTCAGCCCACAAAACATGCACCCACCAAACAAGGAAAACAAGTTCCCACCAAACATGGAGAAAACATGTTCCCTTGTCCATGGTGTTCCTCCATGGGGCCCCACCTTCCTCCCAACACTCTCCACCATTTGTGGGGGCTGCCCCCCACCATGCCCCCCCCAACACTTTGTCCAGCCACAAGGGGGCTGTCCCCTAAAAGGGGCGCCCCAAAAAAACAGCCCAAAACAGCCCCCACGTTACGTGGGATCTTGTCCCCTCACGCTAGGACAAGATGTTTTCCGTGACTATTACTTCTGAAAAATTCCAGAAGGTACCAGAACATTTCCGACACCCTCTAAAATTATCTGGAAGCAGTCACGAACATTTCCAGTATGGTGGTTTAATTTAAAACCATCTTTGTTTACCCGGTAAACAACTCCGGCAGCTCCGAAACTTTTTTTCGGTTTTATCTTTGAAAAAATTCCAGAAATTACCAGACCAATCTGGCAACCTCCAAAACATTCCCGGTGCTTGCCGAAACCTTTTTGGATCAATGGTTTTATCCGAAACAACTTTTTGGTTTTACCGAAACTTTTTCGGTGTTCTCTCCGGAACTTTTCCGTTGTCTCCGAAACTTTTCCAGCGACTATCTCTCAGACTCCTTGTCTAGTATTCAGCAGATAGACGACCCTTAAGCGTGTGACCCTATAGGTTCGGTGAAGTATAGACATGACCGAAACACTTTCCGATCAATGATCAGCATCGAAGCCGTGGACACCCATATTGATCCCTATACCCACACGAATAAATATTCGAGTGAACCTCCAGTTGCCGTGTGCTATTCCTGTTGCTTCGCGATATGTTACAAATACCCGAGGTGAGACATGTTGGCATTCCCGTGGATCAACAACTTGTCCACTATGCTAGTTACCTCGTTACCGGTATTGTTCTCTTTTCTCGTTACCGTGTTCCGGCATCCCTATGATCATATCACAAAGTGTCTGGCCAGACGATGATGGATACCGTAACACCGAGAGGGCCCAGAGATATCTCTCCATCATCAGAGGAGCAAATCCCAATCTTGAGCTATCAAGTTACTTGACACACTTTTCCATGAACCCGTAAGCCACCGTAATAGCCACCCATTTACGGATGACGTTTAACAAACCCCAATGTTCATGAAGCAAGCATGAAGAAACTCGATACTCTCATGGTCTAAGGAATCATGCAAACGTTAACCATCTCTGTGTTATTAACCAATTAACTTGTGACGAATGAATCTCATAGCATAACATCAATTCGGGTCGATTCAACACAAATGTTCTGCTAACATTGTGCCCTCAAAGTTGCTGGCCTAGACTTGCCCATGATTGGGAAAACATAATCATCATGCAACACTTGAGCTAGTCTTAGAGGCACGACAAGGAATACTTTTTACTGTTTATTATTCCACACATGCACATGGGTTTTCCCCAGAGCCTTTATGGATATACGGGCTCGGGAACCACAGCAGTTATAGCATGGAACATAAACCTAATTATGAACAGGGAGATAAATAATAGTATTTATTATTGCCTCTAGGGCATATCTCCTACAATGGGAGGCCGCCGCCTCTTTGCTCCCATGAAGGCCACCACCACCGTGGTGCCGGGTTGCATAGTCGGTGACTTTCCCGCTTCGCGGGGGCGTAGACCACGGCGACCTGCTTCCCCCTCCCAAAAATCAACCCTGATTTGTGATTCACGGTGACGGAAGGGGGATAATTTTCCTGCCGCGCTCAAGCGTATACCTCCATGGCTCATGGTAGTCCGATGAGTGGGCTGCCGGACATAGGAAAGACATGTCGTAGGAATGAAGATCCGCCACGTCCGGTGATAGACTAGGCTAGCCTAGTACACTATAGTTTACTTAAAATCCAAAATGTAAATGTTTTCATCCGGTTTATATCAAAATCATCCGTTTTGTATGAGTTTCATCCAGTTTTGTTGAAATGTTGTTTAAATTGCATGCGGCTGTGGTTGCATTGCCGGCTCTTGCATCAGTGTCCGCGAACTGGTCCCCTCCTCAGGTCTGCGAACGAAAGCGGTCTACGGTTTGGAAGTCGGCGTTGAAGATGCGCTTATATACCTAACTGATTCCTTTGTTATTCTATATTAGACCATGGCTCAAAGGCCTATGGAATATACACAACTGTAAATCCTATTGTTAATTTTTGATGTAACAACATTTTCTATTCTCAGATATTGAGTTATGGTCAGCTATAAATCATATCATGGGCAAGGTGAATTTGAACAAAATATCTACATACATGACAAGTCCGGGTGCTCTTAGAGCATCTACAGCCGGGCGCCCTAAACTCATCTCAAACGGCCGGACGGGCGGACAGGTCAGTGACCGGTCCAAAAAATCGATCCAGCCAGGCGCCTCAAACCGGCCTCAAACGCCCGGGCAGTCCGGCTCCCCTCATATCTAGTCCAAATGTAAGGCAGATATGGGGTAGTCCGGGCACACTCGGGCACGTCCGCCACATCGACGCTGACAAGCCCGGGCCCCCACCGACCCCGTGGTTGTCCCATAAAAAACCCATCCGGATCCTCGCTCGAAACCCTAGCTCACTCACTCTCCTTTCTTCTCCGTCCTCTCCTTTCCCCTCTCTGATGCCGATACAATCCGGCGCAATGTCGAGCTCCGGCAGCCACTCCGGCTGCGACCTCAACGTCGACGAGGAGCTGGCCCTCCACATTGCCTTGGAGCTATCCAGGGTGCACAACGGGGGCAGCTCCGGATCTGCAGTGTCACCACAGCTCGCGCAGTGGGGCAGCGCGGACGCCGCCGAAGCTGGCCCCTCCCGGCCCGCGCGCAGCTCCGTCCCCGCGCCGTCCCCTTCCACCACCGGCCATTACCCCGCCGAGCCGTGATTGGTGCTAGTGCCCGCGCCGCCGGCACGCATGCGCACTCCGAAATCGGAGGCACGCGTGACACAACAGGCAAGGGAGAGGGACGTGGCAGAGCAGTCCATGCACCGTTGTGGTGGGTTGCCGTCAGAGTCCGACGAGGACGAGCGGCTCCTCTTTTGGGTCTACTGCCGGTCGCTCATGACAGCAGAGACGGACGCTCGCCACCTATGGCAAAAGAACGGAAGGCTCTCCGGCCGGCTTGCTGTTGGGGAACGTAGCATGCAATTTCAAAAAATTTCTATGCTCATGCAAGATCTATCTAGGAGATGCATAGCAATGAGAGGGGAGAGTGTGTCCACGTACCCTCGTAGACCGAAAGCGGAAGCGTTAGGTTAACGCGGTTGATGTAGTCGAACATCTTCACGATCCATCCGATCCAAGTACCGAACGTACGGCACCTCTGTGTTCAGCACACGTTCAGCTCGATGACATCCCTCGAACTCTTGATCCAGCAAAGGGTCGAGGGAGAGTTCCGTCAGCACGACGGCGTGGCGACGGTGATGATGAAGTTACCGGCGCAGGGCTTCGCCTAAGCACTACAACGATATGACCGAGGTGTGTAACTGTGGAGGGGGCACCGCACACGGCTAAGACAAGTCTTTGGGGTGCCCCCTGCCCACGTATATAAAGGAGGGAGGGAGAGAGGCCGGCCCCCTAGGGGTGCGCCAAGAGTATGGAGTCCTACTAGGACTTCCAAGTCCTAGTAGGAATCCCTTTCCTTTTCGGAGCATGAGAGAAGGAAAGAGGGAAAGAGAGAGGGAGTAGGAAAGGGCAAGGGGGGTGCCGCCCCCTTCCCCTAGTCCAATTCGGACCGATGGGCGGGCGCGCGCCACCTCCCCTTTGGCCTGCCTCCTCTTTTCCCGTATGGCCCAATAAGGCCCATTACTTCTCCCGGTGAATTCCCGTAACTCCCCGGTACTCCGAAAAATACCCGAATCACTCGGAACCTTTCCGATGTCCGACCATAGCCTTCCAATATATGAATCTTTACCTCTCGACCATTTCGAGACTCCTCGTCATGTCCGTGATCTCATACGGGACTCCGAACAAACTTCGGTCATCAAATCACATAACTCATAATACAAATCGTCATCAAACGTTATGCGTGCGGACCCTACGGATTCGAGAACTATCTAGACATGACCGAGACACATTTCCGGTCAATAACCAATAGCGGAACCTGGATGCTCATATTGGCTCCTACATATTCTACGAAGATCTTTATCGGTCAAACCGCATAATAACATACGTCATTCCCTTTGTCATCGGTATGTTACTTGCTCGAGATTCGATCGTCGGTATCATCATACCTAGTTCAATCTCGTTACCGGCAAGTCTCTTTACTCGTTCTGTAATGCATCATCCCGTAACTAACTCATTAGTCACATTGCTTGCAAGGCTTATAGTGATGTGCATTACCGAGAGGGCCCAGAGATACCTCTCCGATACACGGAGTGACAAATCCTAATCTTGATCTATGCCAACCCAACAAACACCTTCGGAGACACCTTTGAGCATCTTTATAATCACCCAGTTACATTGTGACGTTTGATAGCACACAAGGTGTTCCTCCGGTATTCGGGAGTTGCATAATCTCATAGTCAGAGGAATATGTATAAGTCATGAAGAAAGCTTTAGCAATAAAACTTAACGATCATTATGCTAAGCTAACGGATGGGTCTCGTCCATCACATCATTCTCCTAATGATGTGATCCCGTTCATCAAATGACAACACATGTCTATGGTCAGGAAACATAACCATCTTTGATTAACGAGCTAGTCAAGTAGAGGCATACTAGGGACACTTTGTTTTGTCTATGTATTCACACATGTATCAAGTTTCCGGTTAATACAATTCTAGCATGAATAATAAACATTTATCATGATATAAGGAAATATAAATAACAACTTTATTATTGCCTCTAGGACATATTTCCTTCAGTCTCCCACTTGCACTAGAGTCAATAATCTACTTCACATCGCCATGTGATTTAACACCAATAGTTCACATCACCATGTGATTAACACCCATAGTTCACATCGCCATGTGACCAACACCCAAAGGGTTTACTAGAGTCAATAATCTAGTTCACATCGCCATGTGATTAACACCCAAAGAGTACTAAGGTGTAATCATGTTTTGCTTGTGAGAGAAGTTTAGTCAACGAGTCTGCCACATTCAGATACGTATGTATTTTACAAATTTCTATGTCTACAATGCTCTGCACGGAGCTACTCTAGCTAATTGCTCCCACTTTCAATATGTATCCAGATTGAGACTCAGAGTCATCCGGATCAGTGTCAAAGTTTGCATCAATGTAACCCTTTACGACGAACTCTTTGTCACCTCCATAACCGAGAAATATATCCTTATTCCACTAAGGATAAATCTAACCGCTGTCCAGTGATCCACTCCTGGATCACTATTGTTCCCTCTTGCCAAACTCATGGTGAGGTACACAATAGGTCTTGTACACAGCATAGCATACTTCATAGAACCTATGACTGAGGCATAGGGAATGATTTTCATTCTCTTTCTATTTTCTGCCGTGGTCGGGTTTTGAGTCTTACTCAACTTCACACCTTGCAACACAAGCAAGAACTCCTTCTTTGACTGTTCCATTTTGAACTACTTCAAAATCTTGTTAAGGTATGTACTCATTGAAAAATCTTATCAAGCATCTTGATCTATCTCTATAGATCTTGATGCTCAATATGTAAGCAGCTTCACCGAGGTCTTTCTTTTGAAAAAACTCCTTTCAAATACTCCTTTATGCTTTTCAGAAAATTCTACATCATTTTCGATCAACAATATGTCATTCACATATACTTATCAGAAAGGTTGTAGTGCTCCCACTCACTTTCTTGTAAATACATGCTTCACCGCAAGTCTGTATAAAAACTATATGTTTTGATCAACTCATCAAAGCGTATATTCCAACTTCGAGATGCTTGCACCAGTCCATAGATGAATCGCTGGAGTTTGCACATTTTGTTAGCACATTTAGGATTGACAAAACCTTCTGGTTGCATCATATACAACTCTTCTTTAATAAATCCATTAAGGAATGCAGTTTTGATATCCATTTGCCAGATTTCATAAAATGTGGCAATTGCTAACATGATTCGGACAGACTTAAGCATTGCTATGAGTGAGAAAATCTCATCGTAGTCAACACCTTGAACTTGTCGAAAACTTTTGCGACAGGTCGAGCTTTGTAGATAGTAACACTACTATCAGCGTCCATCTTCCTCTTGAAGATCCATTTATTCTCAATGGCTCGCCGATCATTGGGCAAGTCAATCAAAGTCCATACTTTGTTCTCATACATGGATCCTATCTCAGATTTCATGGCCTCAAGCCATTTCGTGGAATCTAGGCTCATCATCGCTTCCTCATAGTTCATAGGTTCATCATGGTCTAGTAACATGACTTCCAGAATAGGATTACTGTACCACTCTGGTGTGGAACGTACTCTGGTTGACCTACGAGGTACTGTAGTAACTTCATCTGAAGCTTCATGATCCTCATCATTAGCTTCCTCACTAATTGGTGTAGGCATCACTGGAACTGATTTCTGTGATGAACTACTTTCCAATTCAAGAGAAGGTACCACTACCTCATCAAGTTCTACTTTCCTCCCACTCACTTCTTTCGAGAGAAACTCCTTCTCTAGAAAGGATCCATTCTTAGCAACAAATATCTTGCCTTCGGATCTGTGATAGAAGGTGTACCCAATAGTTTCTTTTGGGTATCCTATGAAGATGCACTTCTCCGATTTGGGTTCAAGCTTATCAGGCTGAAGCTTTTTCACATAAGCATCGCAACCCCAAACTTTAAGAAACGACAGCTTAGGTTTCTTGCCAAACCACAGTTCATACGGTCTCGTCTCAACGGATTTAGATGGTGCCCTATTTAACGTGAATGCAGCTGTCTCTAATGCATAACCCCAAAATGATAGTGGTAAATCGGTAAGAGACATCATAGATCGCACCATATCTAATAAAGTACGGTTACGATGTTCGGACACACCATTACGCTGTGGTGTTCCAGGTGGCGTGAGTTGCGAAACTATTCCACATTGTTTTTAAATGAAGGCCAAACTCGTAATTCAAGTATTCGCCTCTGCGATTAGATCGTAGAAACTTTATTTTCTTGTTACGATGATTCTCCACTTCACTCTGAAATTCTTTGAACTTTTCAAATGTTTTAGACTTGTGTCTCATTAAGTAGATATTATAGGAGATATGTCCTAGAGGCAATAATAAATGTTATTGATTATCTCCCTGTTCATAATTAGGTTTATGTTCCATGCTATAACTGCTATGGTTCTCGAGTCTGCAAATAAAACGAGGCTCGGAGGAAGACTCATATGCACGTGTGGGATAATAAACGGTAAAATGTATTCCTAGTCTGGCCTCTAAGACTATCTCAAGTGTTGCATGATGGTTCTGTTTTCCTGATCATGGGCATGTCTATGCCAGCAACTTTGAGGGCACAGTGTTAGAAGAACATTTGTGTTGAATCGACCCAATTGATGTTATGCTATGAGATTCATTCGTCACATATTAATGGTTAATAACACAGAGATGGTTAACGTTTGCATGATTCCTTAGACCATGAGAGTGTCGAGTTTCTTCATGCTTGCTTCATGAACTTTCGGGTTTGTTAAACGTCATCCGTAAATGGGTGGCTATTACGGCAGCTTACGGGTTCATGGAAAAGTATGTCAAGTAACTTGATAGCTCGAGATTGGGATTTGCTCCTCCGACGATGGAGAGATATCTCTGGGCTCTCTCGGCGTTACGGTATCCATCATCGTCTGGCCAGACACTTTGTGATTTGATCACGGGGATGCCGGAACACGGTAACGAGAAAAGAGAACAATACCGATAACGAGGTAACTAGCATAGTGGACAAGTTGTTGATCCACGGGAATGCCAACATGTCTCACCTCGGGTATTTGTAACATATCATGAAGCAACAGGAATAGCACACGGCAACTGGAGGTTCACTCGAATATTCATTCGTGTGGGTATAGGGGTCAATATGGGTGTCCACGGCTCCGATGTTGATCATTGATCGGAAGGGGTTCCGGGTCATGTCTATACTTCACCGAACCTATAGGGTCACACGCTTAAGGGTCATCTATCTGCTGAATACTAGACAGGGAGTCTGAGAGAAAATCACAGAAAAAGTTTCGGACAGCGGAAAAGTTCCGCAGAGAGAGGTCACCGGATGAGTTCTGGTGATACTGAAAAGTTGTTTCAGAGGATACCATAAAGTCAAATTAGTTTCGGCACATGCCTGATAATTCTTGGAGGGTGCCAGAATCATTTTGGAAACTTCTGGGAATTTTCTGGAAGAAAAACCGGAAATGTTCCGGAGCTGCCGGAACCGCTTCAGATGCTTTTCGCAGATGAAATGACTAAACTGGAATTGTTCCAGAACGCGCTGAAAATTATTTTAGTGGGTACTGGAAATGTTCTAAGCCCACATAAATATTTTCAGTTCGAACGGACGCTGAAAAATGTCGTCATGAATAGTGAAAGTGCTTTTTGGGAAAATTTTGGAAAGCCACCTTTTAGGGCTTTTGCTAAAGGCTTCTAGAAGGTGATGTGGATGGATGAGAGCCCCCTTGGAGGGGGGACCCCTAGGGGGTGGCCGGCCACATGTGGAGCTCCTCCTTGGAGCTCCACATGTCCTTTGGTTTCTCTCTTATGCCCTTGGAAAGTGTTTCCTTCATGGGTATTTTGGTATTTCTTGAATGCCCATCCTACCCCTTGGTTTTCCTACATAAGGAGGAGAGGGGGCTGCTCATTCCTTCATCCCTTCTCACATACAAGTGCCATGCAATGATCTGGCTTCTCTCTCCCTCCCACGAAAAGAGTTTCGTAGAGCCGAAAGGCTGTCTGGGTTCCGGTGGGAACTAGTTCTGGACGGCAAAGCCCTGCCGGATAGATGACACCGTATGTGTGCAACTCTGTAGAGAGGTCGTAGTTTCGATCTTAGTGCCCGAGGGGCTGTTCGTGAGTGCCTCCCGAAGGGCTTTCCAAGTGACGGTCCAACTTCTGTGAGTCCTCCCGAAGGGCTGTCCGAGTGACCTTTCGAGTTTCGAAGGTCCTCCCGAAGGGCTGTCCGCGACACCATCCGGGGGACTGTTCGACCACCTCCTGGAGAGCTGTCTGAAGGGAAGACGAGGGTATACATCCTCGCGGTTGGGAGGTTGTAAATCCTAGCTCCGGGGATCTGCACCACCGATCGTCATCGACTCTACTTCCGCTGCGCTACGAGTCGGTAACGAAAAGATCAAACCTTGTATGCAGTCTCCATAGTGGTCCTGGGCTGGTGCGTAGGTCAGAATTTTTTGTTTCCTGCTACGTTACCCTACAGTGGCATCATGAGCCGTGCTATGCGTAGATGCAGGTTGCGATCTAGAATACATGGAGATGTATGGGTGTTGCACAATATAATTAGGTAGTAGATGAGTTCTATTACTGAAAATTATTTGTGCGGGTAGCAGATGAAATCTGTTACCCAATGTTCTTGTTGCTTCCCTCGAATTTGTGTAGTCCTGATCTTGACAGCATTGTGGAATCTGACTAAGTTCTGGCAATCCGCGATCCTTTCATGCTGCTCCTGAGTATGCTGATTGACAGATCAACGAAGTGCTAACAGTTCTTTGGGTTCCACTTTAGTCAAAGAAAGATGGATGTTTCGCAGACGAAAGGGCAATGCAGATATGATCTGCACGGGGGTCATGCGTATGACGAACTTCAGTATGGGGCTCGAGATTTTATTATCTCCTGTTTCATACACCCCGTGAAGTTAATCTAGCGACTTGAATAATCATACTTGATGATGGACGTTGGTAGCTTCGGTTTGTTTTGAAACCTTAGAAGCCACGAAAACAAGTTTTTGCATGAACCGATTAGAGGCGTCTAACTTGGTTTTGCAGGAGGGTTTACATGTGCATGTGATGTGGTATAGCGGTGTTCATAACAATTTGATTATGTATGAGATGACTATATAATGTAAATTGATTAACATGACCTGCGTGTCATGATTCGGCATGATGGGTGGAGCCATATGATTGCACTTTAAATGACCTGTGTGTCAACCTTGTGTAATGCATTATTTTATTAGCTATAGAGATAGCAATATTATCTGCTGCATCGACAAGGTGGTGGCAATCTTCGCGAAGGTGATCACCGACGTGAATGCCGAAGATGAAGGAATACAAGACTTCTCCGTCAGAAAGGGCTATACCATATCATGCTATTATGAATTACCTGGGATGTTTATCCCTTATGTTGCACCCTTCTTGATTGCACGGTAGTCGCTTTTATTAGGGTGATCTCTCACAAAATATCAAGTAGTTAGTGTTCTCCCAAGTGTAGCACCGTCACGGCACCTAACTTTTCGGGGTATCACATGCTACCATGGGTACGAACGATTAGGGATGTGTGAGGCGGGTGAGTTGAGACCTCGCAGCGAGATCACTTGGTTGTCTTGACGTTCAGGCATGAAAGTCATGAGCTCGGAACACACGCATCGAAAGATGAACAAGAGTCACATAGAGATGTGATTGGCAAGTTTGCCTACCGATTGAGATTTTCGTCATCAGTGATGCTAACATCAATGGCGTTGAATTGAAATGTGGATCTTGAATCACTCACAATCAATTATGAGAGATATTGATTTGAGTGGGAGCGCACTGTTGAATTCACTTGTTTAATTCTCAGTGCAATTAATTTTGAACACTGTCTAAGTGTGATTTGCAAAATAGTTGTAGAATAACGGCTCGCGTTTCCACCTTCCCTGTTAAAATTGAATAGCTGTTAAATATCTGGTTACAACTTTACGGTTGGTAACGTAATGTGAGGATTGTCCTCAAGAGTGCCGAGAAGGACTTTGTCCTATCGCATACTTTCAGTATTCTCTCGCTTATGGTATGGATCATGTGACTCTCGTCCTTCGATCCAAAAGCTAGAATTCCGTTTCAGTCAAGTGCAATATGTTTGCTTCCATGAGACCCAAACTTTGAAAGTTTGGATAGTTATGTGATATTCATGGAATCTGAAAATCATTTTCAGAGACAGACAAAGGCTAGAAGATATGAGATATCCAAAGAATGTTTGTTTGCAAACTATTAGTAAAGGAATTTACTATGCATTAGACTGATAAGAGAGGGATCCAGAAGAACGCCTATCATATGATGAAAGGTGAAATAAAACAACAACTTAAAGAGAAAGGAAGTGTCCGAAGGGTGTTAGTGAAACTTTCACGCCTAGGAAGTCCGGGGCTAACGCCACTCTTAAGTTGGGTACATCTTCTGGAAGTAGGAGAAATACTAAAAGTTAAACTGTTATAAGTATAAAGGCAGAAAGAAAGAAGACTGGAATATCCAGCTCATGTATGAATGTCATACAAGTTTTTGATGTATAGAAGGCTGGTCAAAGATATAGTTCTTGGGAATTATGGTTAAACATGTTAATCACCGATTCTTGGGTATTGTGAGATAATCACAAAGATACCCGCTCGATTGCATTCTGTTGCAACTCGATGTAAGAACTACTATGGCCTGAAAGACTAGCCAGGAATGAGGTTTAGATACACACAGGGAACATAGTAAATGTTACTATTCCTTCCATCGGTGTATTCCCTATGTATTTACTTTCATAATTCATTTTAGAGTTTCACACTGTAGCCCTTTGCATAAGGTATCTGGCAAGAAGGTTGTTCATAAGAGAACTTTTTATGTTCGATGTTATGAATAACATAAGGGCCATACTTTCATTGAGAATGAGATGTATGTTATGAATAATGATAATAATACAGTACCTCTGTTTTTACTTTCATAATTCTTTTTAGAGTTTCATACACTCTAGCCCATTGCAAAATGTCTGTTGCAAAAGGGTTGTTCATAAAAGGAACAATTGTTCTTCAGTATTATGAATAACATGAAGGGCCATGCTTCCATCCAGATGGGATGTATGTTATGAATATTGATAGTAATATGATACACCCATAACACTGACGGTAAAAGTCGTAAGACTAAGAGAATACCACACAAGTGTGGCACTGCATTTGGTCACATTGGAGAAACCCGCATGGATAAATTCCATTATGATGGATTTTTAAGTCGTTTGATTTTGAATCATCTGACACTTGCAACTTTCCTCCGAAAAGTGAAGTGACTGAAATACCGTTCACAGGCCATAAGGAACGAGCAAAGAAATTATTGGTGATCATACATTTTGATGTATGTAGTCCGATAAATGTTGTTGCAAACAGTGGATTTGTCTACCTTCAGAAATGACTCGAGTAGATATATGGATATTTACTTGATGAGGCGTAAGTCTAGATCTTTTGAATTCATTCAAAAGGTTTTTAAGAATGAAGTAGAAGTTATTGTAACAAGAAAATTATGTTTCTACAATTCGATTGCAGAAAGGAATATTTGAGTTACAAGTTTAGCGAATGTCTGATGAGTTGTGAAAGGGGTTTCATAACTTGCACCTCCCGGAACACCACTGCAAGTGGAAAGTCTGTGAAGATGTAATCGAACCATTTATGACATGGTAAGATCAAAGATGACATAAATAAATTTGCCATTATCCCTTTTAAAAGGTGATGCTTTAGAGACTGCGGCTTTTACACTGAAAAGAGCTCCATCGGGTCTGTTGAAATGACACCATGGTATGGTACGCCCAACCATGTTATATCCTTTCTTAACATTTGGAATATGGGGCTTGTGTAAAAGGTTACAAACCTATTCCAAATCAAAAAAGTGCTACTTTGTAGGTTATCCCAAAATGTTGGGTATTCCTCCCTCACTATACCGAGGCAAATAAGTTTGCCACAAAGGACGGTATGCTTTCTAAAGAAAATGGTTCTTTCAAAAAGGTGAGTGGGAGAATAGTGCAACTCGACGAGATAAACAGTATCTTCGTCATCAAATCAAAGGAAAGAGACTTTGGAAGAAATTCCATAGTTTCCTACTGCGACTGATACGAAAGTCTCTACAATAAAATGTATGGACTTCGGTCGAACTTGCAGCTGAACCACGTAGGCAAGGCTCGTGCAAACCTCTCAGGTGCGCAGACGAGATATTGTTGTTGGACAATAGTATACCTACAATACACAAGGAAGCGTTGATGGGCCCTGACTCCGGAATTGGCTAAATGCCAATACAATCCGAGATAGTTTCCATATAGATGTTTCAAGATTAAAATCTTGATACACCTTTCGGAAGACTTAGAGTCTAACGAATATTTATGGAACTAAAACTGATACGGATAAAAATGTTATATCCATAAAGCTCGACTTGTTGAAATACAAGTTCAAGGAGTTGACTACGATGAGGTTGTTTCACCGTAGCGATGCTTAAAGTCGGTTCGGGTTGAACTAGCAATTAATACATATTTCATATCATGAGATATGAAACAAAGGATGACAAAAGGATTTCCATCTGATGGAAATAAAACCAAGGACTTGCATGTGTTATAGTCCAAGCTATTTTGTCAGTCCAGAGGATGCTAGTAAGTATGCAAACTTCAGAGTTCCAGCAATGGACAGAAGAGAGCAAAATGGAGTTGGAATCTTCGTGTTTTGATGAAATGGTCAAAAAGGGTTTTGACTTCATCAATGGGTAACAAAGATGCTTGTGATTCAAGAAAGTAAGTGGGAGCATAATAAAATTTCTAAAAACGTTGTGTGCTTGACACATTGTTAATTGGAAATAAATTTCTTGATACGAATTAGGACTTCATTTGAAAATAGTTTTTCGATGAAGTGCTTGGGCTAAATAGCCTTTATATTAGGCATGATGATCTATGGAGATAGATTTACCTGATGGGGCTGAGCAAAGATACATATTGACAAAATGCTAAAACCTTTTAGCATTAAAAACGTCAAGGAGTGATTCTTGCCGAAGTCACATGGAAAGAGTTTTTGCAAGACTCGGTGTCCCAAAACACTGATGAGCAAAATACATGATGGAGATTCCACACACTCTTGTGTTTGGATTAATCATGTATTCCATGGTATGTAAAAACAACGAGATATGTCCAATACTCCAAAGTTGTTGCGAGTATAGATACCAAAGTGATCAAAAGTACTGATCATAGGACAATAGTGAAAAATGTCATTGAGTGCTAGAGTAGCACTGATGACATGTTTTCTCGCAAGCGGAGATCATGAAGAGTTCGTTGTAAAAGATTACATCGATACAGTCTTCATCCATGCTCCAAGCGATTTTCGATTTAAATTGAGGGTTTTTGTGTAACACACAATATGGTAGGCACGGTAGTTGGAAATTGTTCCAAACAAGTTACTGTGGCGAATTCTATAACAGAAGCGAAGTATGTTGCCGCTTTTAAAAGTGAGAAAGAAGATGTTGAATCATATAGTTCATTCATGAACTTAGTATGGTTCCAAGATGGCTTTTGTCAATGGGACACTACTGCAAGTAGTTGCTCCATAACTCAGTCTGAGAAATCCAGGTTCGACCTGTGATTCGCATACTTACCAAGCCAAGTCCACACAAAATATGAATTTTGTGAAAGCGTGAAAACGCGAGGATATGCAAAGATACACACGGAGCTGAAGTCGTCAGATCCGTTGGACATTTAGGCTATACCACAAGCGAAGCATATTTACACCAGTGTGCCACAGGTGTAAAGTGCATTAGCATTAACTAGATTATTGACTCTAGTGCAAGTGGGAGTCTGTAGGAGATATGCCCTAGAGGCAATAATAAATGTTATTGATTATCTCCCTGTTCATAATTAGGTTTATGTTCCATGCTATAACTGCTATGGTTCTCGAGTCTGCAAATAAAACGAGGCTCGGAGGAAGACTCATATGCACGTGTGGGATAATAAACGGTAAAATGTATTCCTAGTCTGGCCTCTAAGACTATCTGAAGTATTGCATGATGGTTCTGTTTTCCTGATCATGGGCATGTCTATGCCAGCAACTTTGAGGGCACAGTGTTAGAAGAACATTTGTGTTGAATCGACCCGATTGATGTTATGCTATGAGATTCATTCGTCACATATTAATGGTTAATAACACAGAGATGGTTAACGTTTGCATGATTCATTAGACCATGAGAGTGTCGAGTTTCTTCATGCTTCCTTCATGAACTTTGGGGTTTGTTAAACGTCATCCGTAAATGGGTGGCTATTACGACAGCTTACGGGTTCATGGAAAAGTATGTCAAGTAACTTGATAGCTCGAGATTGGGATTTGCTCCTCCGACGATGGAGAGATATCTCTGGGCCCTCTCGGTGTTACGGTATCCATCATCGTCTGGCCAGACACTTTGTGATTTGATCACGGGGATGCCGGAACACGGTAACGAGAAAAAAGAACAATACCGGTAACGAGGTAACTAGCATAGTGGACAAGTTGTTGATCCACGGGAATGCCAACATGTCTCACCTCGGGTATTTCTAACATATCATGAAGCAACAGGAATAGCACACGGCAACTGGAGGTTCACTCGAATATTCATTCATGTGGGTATAGGGGTCAATATGGGTGTCCACGGCTCCGATGTTGATCATTGATCGGAAGGGGTTCCGGGTCATGTCTATACTTCACCGAACCTATAGGGTCACACGCTTAAGGGTCATCTATCTGCTGAATACTAGACAGGGAGTCTGAGAGAAAATCACCGAAAAAGTTTCGGACACCGAAAAAGTTCCGCAGAGAGAGGTCACCGGATGAGTTCCGGTGATACTGAAAAGTTGTTTCAGAGGATACCATAAAGTCAAATTAGTTTCGGCACATGCCTGATAATTCTTGGAGGGTGCCAGAATCATTCTGGAAACTTCTGGGAATTTTCTGGAAGAAAAACCGGAAATGTTCCGGAGCTGCCGGAACCGCTTCAGATGCTTTTCGCAGATGAAATCACTAAACTGGAATTGTTCCAGAACATGTTGAAAATTATTTTAGTGGGTATTGGAAATGTTCTAAGCCCACATAAATATTTTTAGTTCGAACGGACGCTGAAAAATGTCATCATGAATAGTGAAAGTGCTTTTTGGGAAATTTTTGGAAAGCCACCTTTTAGGGCTTTTGCTAAAGGCTTCTAGAAGGTGATGTGGATGGATGAGAGCCCCCTTGGAGGGGGGACCCCTAGGGGGTGGCCGGCCACATGTGGAGCTCCTCCTTGGAGCTCCACATGTCCTTTGGTTTCTCTCTTATGCCCTTGGAAAGTGTTTCCTTCATGGGTATTTTGGTATTTCTTGAATGCCCATCCTACCCCTTGGTTTTCCTTTATAAGGAGGAGAGGGGGCTGCTCATTCCTTCATCCCTTCTCACATACAAGTGCCATGCAATGATCTGGCTTCCCTCTCCCTCCTACGAAAAGAGTTTCGTAGAGCCGAAAGGCTGTCTGGGTTCCAGTGGGAACTAGTTCTGGACGGCAAAGCCCTGCCGGATAGATGACACCGTATGTGTGCAACTCTGTAGAGAAGTCGTAGTTTCGATCTTAGTGCCTGAGGGGCTGTTCGTGAGTGCCTCCCGAAGGGCTGTCCAAGTGACGGTCCAAGTTCTGTGAGTCCTCCTGAAGGGCTGTCCGAGTGACCGTTCGAGTTTCGAAGGTCTTCCCGAAGGGCTGTCCGCGACACCGTCCGGGGGACTGTTCGACCGCCTCCCGGAGGGCTGTCTGAAGGGAAGACGAGGGTATACATCCTCACGGTTGGGAGGTTATAAATCCTAGCTGTGGGGATCTGCATCGCTGATCGTCATCGACTCTAATTCCGCTGTGCTACGAGTCGGTAACGAAAAGATCAAACTTTGTATGCAGTCTCCATAGTGGTCCTGGGCTGGTGCGTAGGTCGGAATTTTTTTGTTTTCTGCTGCGTTAACCTACAGATATACCCATATCTGCTCAAATCATCTGTGAAGGTCAGAAAATAACGATACCCGCCGCGAGCCTGAACACTCATCGGACTGCATACATTGGTATGTATTATTTGCAATAAGTCTGTAGCTCGCTCCATTGTTCCGAAGAACGGAGTCTTAGTCATCTTGCCCATGAGGCATGGTTCGCAAGCATCAAATGATTCATAATCAAGTGATTCCAAAAGCCCATCTGCATGGAGTTTCTTCTTGCGCTTTACACCAATATGACCTAAACAGCAGTGCCACAAATATGTTGCACTATCATTATCAACTTTGCATCTTTTGGCATCAATATTATGAATATGTGTATCACTATGATCGAGATTCAATAAACCATTTATATTGAGTGTATGACCATAGAAGGTTTTATTCATGTAAACAGAATAACAATTATTCTCTAACTTAAATGAATAACCGTATCGCAATAAACATGATCCAATCATATTTATGTTCAACACAAACTCCAAATAACATTTATTCAGGTTCAACACTAATCCCGAAAAGTATAGGGAGTGTGCGATGATGATCATATCAATCTTGGAACCACTTCCAACACACATCGTCACTTCACCCTTCACTAGTCTCTATTTATTTTGTAACTCCTGTTTCGATTTACTAATCTTAGCAACCGAACAGGTATCAAATACCCAGGGGCTACCATGAACACTAGTAAGGTACACATCAATAACATGTATATCAACTATACCTTTGTTCACTTTGCCATCCTTCTTATCCGCCAAATATTTGGGGTAGTTCCACTTCCAGTGACCATTTCCTTTGCAGTAGAAGCACACAGTTTCAGGCTTGGGTCCAGCTTTGGGCTTCTTCACGGAAGTGGCAACTTGCTTGCCATTCTTCTTGAAGTTCCCTTTCTTTCCCTTGTCCTTTTTCTTGAAACTAGTGGTCTTGTTAACCATCAACACTTGATGCTATTTCTTGATTTCTACCTTCGCCGATTTCAGCATCGTGAAGAGCTTGGGATTCGTTTTTGTCATCCCTTGCATATTATAGTTCATCACAAAGTTCCAGTAACTTGGTGATAGTGACTAGAGAACTCTGTCAATCACTATCTTATCTGGAAGATAAACTCCCACTTGATTCAAGCGATTGTAGTACTCAGACATTCTGAGCACATACTCACTGGTTGAGCTATTCTCCTCCATCTTGTAGGCAAAGTACTTGTCAGAGGTCTCATACCTCTTAACACGGGCATGAGTCTGAAATATCATTTTCAGCTCTTGGAACATCTCATATGCTCTATGGTGTTCAAAACATTTTTGAAGTCCCGGTTCTAAGCCGTAAAGCATGGTGCACTAAACTATCAAGTAGTCATCATACCGATCTTGTCAAACGTTCATAACGTCTGTATCTACTCTTGCAATAGGTCTGTCACCTAGCGATGCATCAAGGACATAATTCTTCTGTGCAACAATGAGGAAAATCATCAGATCACGGATCCAGTCCGCGTCATTGCTACTATCATCTCTCAACTTAGTTTTCTCTAGGAACATATCAAAATTAAAACAGGAGAGCTATACGAGAGCTATTGATCTACAACATAGATATGCTAATACTATCAGGACTAAGTTCATGATAAATTAAGTTCAATTAATCATATTACTTAAGAACTCCCACTTAGATAGACATTCCTCGAGTCATCTAAATGATCACGTGATCCAAATCAACTAAACCATGTCCGATCATCACGTGAGATGGATTAGTTTTCAATGGTGAACATCTCTATGTTGATCATATCTACTATATGATTCACGTTCGACCTTTCGGTCTCTAGTGTTCCGAGGCCATATCTGTATATGCTAGGCTCGTCAAGTTTAACCCGAGTATTCCGCATGTGCAAAACTGTCTTGCACCCGTTGTATGTGAACGTAGATCCTATCACACCCGATCATCACGTGGTGTCTCAGCACGAAGAAGTTTCGCAACGGTTCATACTTAGGGAGAACACTCATACCTTGAAATTTAGTTAAGGGATCATCTTATAATGCTACCATCGTACTAAGCAAAATAAGATGCATAAAAGATAAACATCACATGCAATCAAAATATGTGACATGATATGGTCATCATCGTCTTGTGCCTTTGATCTCCATCTCCAAAGCACCATCATGATCTCCATCGTCACCGGCTTGACACCTTGATCTCCATCGTAGCGTCATTGTCGCCTCGCCAACTATTGCTTCTACAACTATCGCTAACGCATAGTGATAAAGTAAAGCAATTACATGGTGATTGCATTTCATACAATAAAGCAATAACCATAAGGCTCCTGCCAGTTGCCGATAACTTTTACAAAACATGATCATCTCATACAATAACGTGTATCACATCATGCCTTGACCATATCACATCACAACATACCCTGCAAAAACAAGTTAGACGTCCTCTACTTTGTTGTTGCAAGTTTTACGTGGCTGCTACGGGCTTCTAGTAAGAACCATTCTTACCTACGCATCAAAACCACAACGATTTTTCATCAAGTGTGTTGTTTTAACCTTCAACAAGGACCGGCCGTAGTCAAACTCGATTCAACTAAAGTTGAAGAAACAAACACCCGCCAGCCACCTGTGTGCAAAGCACGTCGGTAGAACCAGTCTCATGAACGCGGTCATGTAATGTCGGTCCGGGCCGCTTCATCCAACAACACCGCCGAATCAAAGTAAGACGTTCGTGGTAAGCAGTATGACTATTATCGCCCACAACTCTTTGCGTTCTACTCGTGCATATCATCTACGAATAGACCTGGCTCGGATGCCACTGTTAGGGAACGTAGCATGCAATTTCAAAAAAATTCTACGCTCACGCAAGATCTATCTAGGAGATGCATAGCAACGAGAGGGGAGAGTGTGTCCACGTACCCTCGTAGACCGAAAGCGGAAGCGTTAGGTTAACGCGGTTGATGTAGTCGAACGTCTTCACGATCCAACCGA
Source organism: Thinopyrum elongatum (assembly GCA_011799875.1). NCBI lineage: Eukaryota > Viridiplantae > Streptophyta > Magnoliopsida > Poales > Poaceae > Thinopyrum > Thinopyrum elongatum. The sequence goes on from CM022302.1 coordinate 528,111,856, forward strand.
TCCAAGTACCGAACGTACGGCACCATCGTGTTCAGCACATGTTCAGCTTGATGACGTCCCTCGAACTCTTGATCCAGCAGAGGATCGAGGGAGAGTTCCGTCAGCACGGCGGCGTGGCGACAGAGATAATGAAGTTACCGGCGCAGGGCTTCGCCTAAGCACTACAACGATATGACCGAGGTGTGTAACTGTGGAGGGGGGCACCGCACACGGCTAAGACAAATCTTGGAGTGCCTTTGGGGTGCCCCCTGCCCACGTATATAAAGGAGGGACGGAGAGAGGCCGGCTCCCTAGGGGCGCGCCAAGAGTATGGAGTCCTACTAGGACTTCCAAGTCCTAGTAGGAATCCCTTTCCTTTTTGGAGCAGGAGAGAAGGAAAGAAGGAAAGAGAGAGGGAGTAGGAAAGGGCAAGGGGGGCGCCGCCCCCTTCCCCTAGTCCAATTTGGACCCATGGGGGGCGCGCGCCACCTCCCCTTTGGACTGCCTCCTCTTTTCCCGTATGGCCCAATAAGACCCATTACTTCTCCCGGTGAATTCCCGTAACTCCCCGGTACTCCGAAAAATACCCGAATCACTCGGAACCTTTCCGATGTCCGAACATAGCCTTCCAATATATGAATCTTTACCTCTCGACCATTTCGAGACTCCTCGTCATGTACGTAATCTCATCCGGGTCTCCAAATAAACTTCGGTCATCAAATCACATAACTCATAATACAAATCGTCATCGAACGTTAAGCGTGCGGACCCTACGGGTTCGAGAACTATGTAGACATGACCGAGACACATCTCCGGTCAATAACCAATAGCGGAACCTGGATGCTCATATTGGCTCCTACATATTCTACGAAGATCTTTATCGGTCAAACCGCATAACAACATACGTCATTTCCTTTGTCATCGGTATGTTACTTGCCCGAGATTCGATCGTCGGTATCATCATACCTAGTTCAATCTTGTTACCGGCAAGTCTCTTTACTTGTTCTGTAATGCATCATCCCGTAACTAACTCATTAGTCACATTGCTTGCAAGGCTTATAGTGATGTGCATTACCGAGAGGGCCCAGAGATACCTCTCCGATACACGGAGTGACAAATCCTAATCTTGATCTATGCCAACCCAACAAACACCTTCGTAGACACCTGTAGAGCATCTTTATAATCACCCAGTTACGTTGTGACGTTTGATAGCACACAAGGTATTCCTCCGGTATTCGGGAGTTGCATAATCTCATAGTCAGAGGAATATGTATAAGTCATGAAGAAAGCTTTAGCAATAAAACTTAACGATCATTATCCTAAGCTAACGGATGGGTCTCGTCCATCACATCATTCACCTAATGATGTGATCCCGTTCATCAAATGACAAAACATGTCTATGGTCAGGAAAATTAACCATCTTTGATTAACGAGCTAGTCAAGTAGAGGCATACTAGGGACACTTTGTTTTATCTATGTATTCACACATGTATCAAGTTTTCGGTTAATACAATTCTAGCATGAATAATAAACATTTATCATGATATAAGGAAATATAAATAACAACTTTATTATTGCCTCTAGGGCATATTTCCTTCACTTGCCATAGAGAGCAGTCGGAACGTGAGGCGAAGGAGGCAGCGGTGGAGTTGGCTCGGCTCGTGAAGTTGAGGTGGCAGCTGGTCAGGGCCGTCCGCCGGATGAAGGGGCTGATCGTCTTCTCCGACACCGACGACGGTGACGACCACAGCTCCACCTCCTCCGACCAAGATCTTCTACCAGCCGCAAACGCTAAGAACTACGCTGGCAAGTGGAAGGGGAAAGGCCCGGCGAGGAAGTGGTGAAGTCGCTCCTCCTCCTATGTTTATTATCATTTTTAGTGATTGAAGTTAGGAAAATGTCCGGCGATGAACTCCGATGATCTTTTGGATGATGTACAGTACATTTCTGTGCATTTTGCTTGTCTATTTGATGTTGATTTCATTGTGCATTGTTTGATTACGTAGGGTTGTTCTTATGTTGCATGCTTAGTATGGATATAGGGTGCCGGATAAGAGATACGCGGATGTGGAGAGGAAAATTTGAGGCGTGACTAGTCAGTGCCCGCGGACGTGCCCGGCGCGTTCGCGGGCGTTTGAGTGGTCGGATTTGCTGTCCGCGGCTGTAGATGCTCTTAAAGAGATGTTGGACTAAAAAAGGTTTGCCCGAGCCCCGAGGCTGAGATGATTTGAATATAGGTCGACAAACAGAACATATATGATTTTTATTCATAGCAGTATGACAGCAAATAGACTGCACATAAATAGAGAAGAAATATAAGGCATTTTTTTTTCAAAACACACATGCTGTAGTATGAAAGAAGAATGAATTTCTCATGTTGATCAAGGAGAAGAATCCTCAGCTAAAGAAAAATTCCTACCTTATACAAATTATTTATTAGATTCAAGAGTATTATCCTCACAAGTCTGAACTACAGAGTTTTCAGCAAACCTCTTGATCAACATGGGGATGTATCTGGTGCACCCGGGCAATTGGTTCTACCGGTGCACTGGTCCCCGTTGCATATTCAAAAAAAAATCTGAATTTTTTTTAGTGCATTGACAGAACACCAATGTATGTTGTCATAAAAATTCGAATCAAAATTTGAAACATTGCTTGAGATATAAAAATGACAAATTTCACACTGAATAGTACATAACACAAGTTGGGCTTCAGTTTTGGTCCATTAGCACATGGATGTCAAATTTGTCATTTTTATATCTCGATCAATGTTTCTAATTTTTATTTAAATTTTGTTGACAACATACATTGATGTTATGTCAATACGCTAATTTTTTTCCGGGTTTTTCTGAATATTTTTTGACTGTGCAACGGGTCCGGGGCACCAGTAGCAACAATTGCCCCGATGCACAAGATACGTCATGTGACGGTTGCCGGATACAATTTTTATTTAAGTGTCTTATATGCAATCATGAACCTTGTACCATTAGTTTTATGATGACTTTTTTTTTTTGGAAATTCTTCCCCTAGAACATATACAGTTTTTCCTTTCTAAAAACAGAAGTGTTGCAGCATCAAAGAAGAAAAGATTTTCAAGTGTGCTCTGAATTGCCCCCTTATTTTTTATTGCATGTGTACTAAGACGGTAAGAGTTCTTTGAGCTCTAATGCAAGCAGGAAAGACCTGTACTACTGTGCTGCATGTTGTAGGTAGAGAACGTCCAGGAAATTCAAACATCATGCATACATATTTCACTGCAGCAATAAACTGAAATTTATTAAGCTACTAGTAGAACGCCTGTGCGTTGCTACGGGCTATAATGCCAATGATCAAACAAATGATTAAGAATGTTTTTAAGGCCGAGTCTCATTTCTTCCTCATACGTTTTGGATATCAAACAGACGGCTCCTCCAAATCTAGCCCGTATGTGAGTGAGAAATGTGATTTTTTTTTCGGACTATCCACCATATTATATCCAACACGCGGTCCCAACACAAAAACCCCACCTCGCGACGAACCATTTCATTTTCCTGTCAAACCCTCGCCTTCCTGGTCGGTTTTCCGCCGTAGTGGGACATCTCTCGCTAGAACCCTCTCCTTTAAAACCAGATGACGCCCGCCTTACCCTCGTCATGGTGTCTTGTCTTCTTCACACCACAGTTCCCCATGGACCGCCAAGAAGTAGCCCCCCGCCGTGATCTGCCCTCCCGTGTTTGTGTTGATCGGCGACCGCCATCAAGGGGGAGGACGCCTGGACGGCTCATGAGGCCCCTCGAGCCAACAAGGCTATTTCAATGTCTCCTGAGCCATTGCCACGTTGTAACATAATTATAAATGCCATGCATTACAACATAATAAAAATATGATATCCGTTGTTAAGCATGCAACTGATACTCCACCGTGCCCATTTTTAAATCTTAAGTAACCAACTACTGCATTTACCCTTCTATCCTAATCAAAAAATTATACAACTTGATGAAAGAAATATATGAACCGCTCGCTCGTGCAATTTGCTACAAACCATCTATAATGAAACACAATTTCAAACATTTTCTATAACAGAAAATTATTCCGCTCAAACAAGCATTTGAACAGACCAATCCGAACCCCGTCCTCTTATGACCTACACTTCACTCTTATCACAAAATCCACTAACTCGTGCTCTAAGTGAGCCAGGAATTGACGCCACCGTGGCACCAGCGGCAACGACCTACCCTTCATCCCGGGCTCTACCACAATGGTGCCACGCTCATGCGTTGCCACGGAAAAAGAAAGCTATGGAAAAAGAAAATTAAATATAGTTTGCAGCATAGGATATCACAAGCTAGCTAGTACATGCTAAATAAAACATCTAAATCCGGATTGAATAAACATGTAAATTTAGTTAAATGACGATGTTCCACAACGAGGTTTACCCCAAAAAAGGTATACATAATCAGATCATGTATGAAGTCTCTAAATTATATCATCAGCCAGGTCTTGGACCTTGGTACAAACACATGTATAGACCGGAACTGAGTTTATCATAGGTAGAGCTAGAGACTTCATAGCATGCAAAGCTAGCAGCATGACTAACTTCATTGAGCAGCAAGAGAAGGAAAGAACACGACAGTTGGGAGGGATCAGGCAACAACTACAACAGAGCATCATCGAGCGGAAGCAACACAAATCCTGGGAGCAGCAACGTAGTTCACATCTTCAGGTTGAGGGGAACATCTGGTCTTGCTGCTTTCCCAGGCTTCACTGCTTTCACTTTGTGCAAGCCACCGGGCAGTGCGGTTGCACCAAAGGTGAGCATCGACCTGCACCTCATCGACGCCATGCGGTTGCCATTGGATCGGACCGGAGGGGTGGAGAGGGCACGTGACAACAAATTTTGTATCAGTAAGGAAAACACAGAAGCAGGCCTGTGATAACAAAATCTGTATCATTAAGCACAAAATGAACAAGATAATTTATAACATTCGGGTAAGATCTGAAAGTGATGAATTAAGGAACCACACCACTGCACCATGACACTGAAAATTACTTCAAGTTCATCTTCCTTCATGTCAGCGTCGTCACCGTCATCCGAGCCACACGACTACCTTAATATCTTACTATTGCCTTTCCAGTGCTTCATGCACAGCTGAAATTTCAAGTAATTTTTTTTTTGCCAAAATCAGAAACAAAACACTTCCATCATGAATGTCAAGAAGAACCCACAACGGGTACAAAAATACTTAGGAAACTATTTTATACTACCTCCATTTCTAAATATAAGCCCTTTTAGAGATTTCAATACGGACTACATACGGATGTATGTAGACATATTTTAGAGTGTAGATTCACTCATTTTGCTCCGTATGTAGTCCATATTGGAATCTCTAAAAGGTCTTATTTAGGGAGTAGTATGGAAGAAATTCATCCGCGCAGACCACCAGACCTTTGGCATGATAACAATAATATTCAAACAATCATACATAACACATGAGGCAAAAGGAAAAGAAAATGCCTGTCCTCGCAAATTGGCTGTGGCTCACGTCAGCTCGATGCCATCCTCCGTCTTTGTACCGTCGCTTCTATTGAGTGTTGCTTCTACCGCTGTCGAGATGGTGCGCCCGCTGCTGACCCGTCCTCAGAAACAGAGCAAAGTGCCAGAGCCCAAAGTATCAAATACCCATGACAGAAAAGTAGTTGACGCACTTGAATCATATTCATGTACTCCTTAGCTAAGGTGCAGTTCAATTGCATAGTTGAACCACAGTTCTTGAATCAATATTCATGTATCTGCTACTCGCCTACTAAATAAACCAATCACCTATATACAGAATATGTAAAACTACAGACCACAATGTGCAGCAGTAATAGATAGATGAATGCTGTTCATTTGTGATGTGTCACTATAAAGTTCAGGTTGTTGGATCGCCGGCCGGATCTTTCTCTCACACAGCGACGAAGACGAACTCACGCCAGAGACACAGGAGACTACTCAGTTTTTGCGACGCGCACACAGTGCGTCTTTTCTGTTTTCCTTTCTTATTCTTTCCGGCAGCACGCACAACTGAACGTGGCCGATTACAACGCAAAGCATCCGCACGATCCTTTTTACCCGCGCCATCCCACGGAGAATCGTTCGGGAGCTGACCAAACTCACTACGACTCGATCTATACCTGTACGTGCACATATGCGTGACAGGTCCTAGTTATTTGCTACATGCAAACTAGTTAAACAGAAAACCAATGCATGCACGTACAAACACATGCACGTGCAAACTAGCCTATACTGAACTAATGCATGGAGTTGAAGTCTAATGCAATATCTGACAGACCTTGTAACAAGATTAGCACCAACACAGGTAAAAATTCGAGTACTCTGAATACTGAAGGTAAACATGTTGCAGACTTGAGGTAAGAAATGTGATGAGCTTACCTTCTCCAGCTCCTCCAGTTGTGCATTCTTCTCCATCCTTGACTCTCTTTGCTCACTGTGCCCAGTTCAGCCTCGAGCTTTTGATTCTGTTCTTCCGGGTCATCACAATTAAACATCCCAGAATTTATGATATGCATCTAGACAAATGGGTATAACTTAAATGTGGTTCAACATATTTGGTGATAAACTAACTGCGAGTATTATAAAGACCTTGAAAATCTGATCGAGGTACTGCGATATTAACACGCCTATTGCTCAACCAAATTACAAAATTCTTGTAACTGATGCTCACAAAAATTTGAAGTGGATATTTAACATAAAGGTGAAGAAGTAGAAGTATGAATTACTAACAATTACTTGATGACCCATCCCCTCAACTGAGGGATTTTTTACCTAGTATTAGTATGATGCATATGAGAAAATCATAGAGATGGATGCATGCCTTGCTTCTCGCTCCCAAACCATCAACTACTTTACTTGGTCCCGCATTGAACCAAATCATCATTCATTTTTATTTTTATGCAACTACAAAAAATAGGGAAAGGAAAGTCTGAACTACTTCACACAAATAAAATGACATATTTAATTTAACAAATTTAGTAAAAAAAAGTTCTCGGTAGCAAGCACATCAATATAAAAGGTAAAAAATGAAAAGAAACCAAAAACTGGATCAACAGTTTATTCTTCGAAGGAAAAGAAACCAACCGTCTGACAAATAAGGTAACTAAGCCATCAAGTATTGAGAGGGACTAAGAGTACCAAAGCGTACTTTGAGGAACACCTTCGTCGCAGTGTAGAAGTTTAAACCAGATTTTTTTTTTGTGACACATCGAATCAAATTTAAATACCATTTTTAGAAGTATAATCAAAATTAAAATTAGCCAACGGCAGCTTGCTCATTGGACAATCAATAACAACTCTTGTAAGATTGCAGGTTTAGTTAAGCCACTTCAGATTTGTGAGCATCAAATTACCACGCCATGAAGTAGTCATGTTTTCCATTCCTCTTTGAAGTACCAAAGTTGCAGCCACAATTCTACCGCATTGGTCGTCGCTCCAGTAGCAGCAGCACCATGACAAATTCACATCATAAGCGGTGCGGTGGCAGTACTGAACTGAAGTAAAACAGTGCAGGAACTGTTAAGAAAAGTACTTTTAGATGGGTCAGTGCAAACTCACCTGGCACCAAACACAGATGCTTCTTTTTCTCTTCCCGGCACAGCTGCGGTGGCAAGCACATACGTACATACCAACAGCAGCAGCAAATATGCACACGTATCTATAGCGATGTCCCTTCCGGCTTCCATTTCTCTTCCAGGTATTGCAGTGGTAGCAAGCGCATACGCACGCATCAGCAGGTCATGAATGTTGCTATTACACAATGAGGATCAATTCCTCAGAACACAATTTCTCCACCTGCCCTTCGCCAGCATACCGGTTGAACCAGAACAAGAAAACGGGGCTACCAACCAGATGTTGGTTAACCATGTTGTACCTATAAATATTCTTGTGATGTCAGTGATAATGGATATGGTTATATGCTTCACATTCGCTGGTGCCAATTCCATGATACTTTACATTTTGCAATATGGCATCAAACAAATTAGGAGAACCCTCAGTATGATATCTAGATCTTAATAACACACCATGCATACGGCACACTTATAATGAAATATTAATATCCAATGTTGATACCATATACTCACTATGTTTCTAAGTATAAGCCTTTTAGAGATTTCAATGCGGACTACATTCGTATGTATAGCCTTATTTTAGAGTGTAGATTCACTCATTTTGCTTTGTATGTAATCAGTATTGAAATCTCTAAAAGGGCTTATATTTAGGAATGGAGGGAGTAGTAGCAAACAAAGCTATTACTGGGATATTAATTCATACAAATAGCTTTGCTCACCAGACAGGTTCAACACCGCCCCTTGCGATTTCTTTAAACCCAAGACCGAGAATGCCATAAAAAAAAAAGACCGAGAGTGCCATCAAACTTTCTAGACATGAAAGTAATACCAGGTTCCCTGGTAGCTTCAATGAAATCCTAGCAGGGTATCATAATAAAATTAGTATACTCTGAAATGGGATGGGCATGACAGATATATGGTTAGAGAACATAAAGAAGTATGCACTTCTAGTAGAGGCATAAACCTGTTTTTTTACAACTACACCACCAACTTGCACATTGTGTTGGCTAAGATAGCCAGAAATTGCACCGGTTCCGTAATGGAGTGCAACCCTTTTTCCTGCCAAGAGGGGAAATGAAAATTAGAATCATGGGAATAGAGTTTGGACCTGGTGGCTCCAGCTCAATATAAAAGACGTCTGCCTAATGCCTAACTGAAGGAAATACATGCATGGACAACGCGCATGTTAGGATGGCATCATGTTGTCCATATCTCTCAATGATAACAAGAATATGCTTGATTTATGCATTATATATAGTAGTAGCAGGTAATTATTTCACTGTATAAAAAATAAACGGGTTTGCTAAATCTCACTCGACTGAGACTTAATGAAGTCTTAGTCGATGCTATATTCGTTAGATCTTACATGGAGATCCGTGTAAAATTTTGTTTTAATTTTTTTATATGTTCTCTCACTTGACTAAGACTTTTTTAAGTCTCAGTTGACTGAGATGTATCCACACCCAAAAATAAAAGGCGCAAGACACAAACCGTTCTTCTTGTACGTGGTGGACTTGCTGGCCTTGTAGCTTTTTTTTGGAAATGGAGGTATACCCCCGGCCTCTGCATCATGATGATGCATGCGGCCCTCTTATTAAAAATCCAGAAAGTATCAACGTAAAGGTCTAACAGCTCGCAAACGGAGCAAAACAAAAGGACATAAACCGGAAAATTACAAGCGGACAAAGACAACCGATACGGTAATAATAAGGATAAGCTCTCTAGACTCCTATCCTGTTATGCGAACGCCAGCCGAACCGGTTGAATATAGCCCGAGCCACCATCTCCCATTGGTTGCACCCAGTAACCAAAGGCTCCCTGGAGTCCATAGGAGTGAGTAAGGACCACGTACGGATCCAAGCTGTAGCTCTGAAGATAACCTGCAAAAAAGTTAAGTTGTGTTGTCTGTTAAAAATCATATCATTTCTGCAGTTCCATATAGCCCATAATAATGCACATATTCCAATCCGAATACGAGCTGCCGTGATCTGTTTAACCCCAGCTAACCACGTCCCAAACAAAGACGCAATATCTACTGGAGGATTGATATTAAAGGCTATATGAATCGTTCTCCAAAGTAACTAGGCAAGTGGGCATTCAAGGAATAAATGTTGTATTGTCTCATCCTGAGCACAAAAACAACACCGCGAATTGCCGACCCATCGCCTCTTAAGTAAGTTATCCTTTGTGAGTATTACTTGCTTGTGGACAAACCACATAAAAATTTTAATCCGCAAAGGAACCTTAACCTTCCATATATGTAGTGACCTTGAGAGGGGGCCAGAATTAATCAGATCCGTATAAAAAGATTTCACCGTAAATATCCCATTTTTAGTTAACTTCCATTGTGTTGAGTCCGGCATGTCGGAGAGTCGAACTTCAATCAATCTCCGAACCAAGTGCATCCAGGCTGTCCATCTCTCACCAACTAACGTACGTCTGAACTGGATGTTCAAGGGAATAGTTTGAAGGACGATACCTACGTACTCCTCCTTACGTTGCATAATATTGTAGAGGGTGGGATATTGTAAGGCCAGAGGCATCTCTCCTAACCAGGTATCCTCCCAAAATCTTGTTGACATCCCGTTGCCAACCAAGAATTTGACCCTACGAAAAAACATATCCTTCGTTCTCATAAGTCCCTTCCAGAACGGCGAATCAGTCGGTCTGATGGTAACCTGGGCTAGCGTTTTCGAGTGCAAATACTTATTGCGCAGGATTTGAGACCACATGCCCTCCGGCTCTGTCTCTAACCTGTACAACCATTTGCTCATAAGACATTTATTTTTAATTTCCAAGTTCTCAATACCGAGGCCCCCTTGGTCTTTAGGTCGACAAAGGATATCCCATCGCACGAGACGGTATTTCCTCTTGGCCTCATCAGACTGCCAAAAGAAACGAGATCTAAAGAAATCAAGTCGCTTTCGGACCCCTTTCGAAATTTCGAAGAACGAAAGTAAAAACATTGGCATGCTAGTCAATACTGAGTTAATCAAAACTAGCCGACCTCCGTATGACATCAGCTTGCCCTTCCAGCAGCTGAGTTTTTTTTCAATTCGTTCTTCAATGCATTTCCATTCTTTATTGGATAGCTTACGGTGATGAATCGGAATACCCAAGTAACTGAACGGTAAGGCACCTAATTCACATCCAAACAATTGTATGTATGTATGTTCCTCGTCTTTGGCCTTCCCAAAACAGAACACCTCACTCTTATGAAAATTGATTTTTAAGCCAGACAATTGTTCGAATAGACACAAGATAAGTTTCATGTTACGTGCCTTAGCCAAGTCATGTTCCATGAACAGAATAGTGTCATCAGCATATTGTAGAATGGACACCCCTCCATCAACTAGATGAGGAACTAGACCCTCTACATGGCCATGCTGCTTGGCCCTGCCAATAATGACGGCCAACATATCTGCCACAATATTGAACAAAAGAGGTGACATGGAATCCCCTTGTCTCAACCCCTTATGTGTCTGGAAGTAGTGACCGATGTCATCGTTCACCTTAATTCCGACACTACCTTTCTGGACTTGAGTATCCACTTGGTTCCTCCAGGTTTCACTAAAACCTTTCATGCGCATTGCCTGCTGAAGAAAAGGTCATTTGACTTTATCATAAGCCTTCTCGAAATCCACTTTGAAGATAACCCCGTCTAGTTTCTTCGAGTGAATCTCATGGTGTGTTTCATGTAAGACGACCACTCCTTCTAGTATGTGTCGTCCCGGCATGAAAGCTTTTTGACTGGGTTGAACCACTGAGTGAGCAATTTGTGTCAATCTGTTGGTTCCTACCTTTGTGAAAATTTTAAAACTCACATTCAGCAGGCAAATGGGTCGGAATTGTTCGATCCGAACCGCCTCATTCTTCTTAGGTAACAACGTTATCGTACCAAAGTTGAGGTGAAACAACTCCAAATGGCCATCGAAAAAATCATGAAACATAGGCATAAGATCATCCTTAATGATATGCCAACATTTCTTATAGAATTCAGCTGGAAACCCATCTGGTCCCGGTGCTTTATTCGGCTTCATTTGGGTTATGGTCAGATGAACTTCTTTTTCAGTAAACGGTGCAGAGAGAACATCGTTCTCTGCTGCCTGTAATTGAGGTATATCATCAATAACAGACTCATCAAGAGACACCGTGGATGTATTCGGGGGTCCAAATAGGCTTTTATAATAGTTGGAAATATAGGCTTTCAGATTTTCATGCCCCACTATTGTCCCCTCGTCCTGTTCAAGCTGTATGATCTTCTTCTTCCTATGTTTACCATTTGCAACCATATGGAAGAACTGTGTGTTGTCATCCCCTTGGACAACCTTAAGCGTTTTCGCACGCAACGCGCACTTGAGCTCCTCCTCCCTCAGGAGAGCATGTAGGCCTTGCTCAGCCTCAGACTTGGTTCGATGCTCATTAACAGAAAGGAGAGTGGTTTCAGCCTTTACATCTAGTGCCTCAATGAGTTGAGTTAGATGTTCTTTTTTCTGTTTATAGATCCCACTCTCATTTCTAGCCCATCCTCTCAGAAATTGTCGGAGGTGTCTAATCTTATTCTGTCATCTCTCGACATGTGTTCTTCCCGTAACCGGCTTAGCCCATTCGCGTGCAATCATCTCCATAAATCCTTCTCGCTCAAACCAGCTTTGCTCGAAGGAGAAGATATTTTTATTTGCAACATGGGTAGCCTCGCCCGAATCTAAAAAGAGTGGTGTATGATCCGAGATCGCTCTCTGCATCGCATGAACCGACACCAACGGATATTTTTGTTCCCACTCCACACTAGCAAGTACCCTATCCAGCTTTTCATAAGTCGGAACAGGTAACGAGTTGGCCCATGTAAACTGTCTACCGGTGAGCTCAATTTCATTCAAATTGAGGCTCTCGATAATCATGTTAAACATCATAGACCAACGTCCATCGAAATTGTCATTATTCTTTTCTTCTCTCCTCCGAATGATATTAAAATCCCCCCCGACTAGAAGTGGCAGATTTTCATCTCCACAAATCCGCACTAAATCGGCCAGAAAATCAGGTTTAAATTCAGGTTGTGCTGCCCCATATACCGCAACTAGCGACCGTCGGAACCCATCCAATTTTGATCTTACCCTGAATTTAACCGAAAAATCTCCATGAACCACATTAAGCACCTCTAACGTCTCACACCGTACTCCTAGTAAAATCCCGCCGGATCTTCCTCTAGGAGGTAGAATGTGCCAGTCAAAAGCGATACCACTGGAGAGGGTTTGAAGGAATAGGGATGTGAAATTATCTCGTCCAGTCTCCAAAAGTGCAATGAAATCTAACTGATGTTCTAACGTTGTCTCTGCTAAGAATCTTTGTTTAGCCAAGTCTGCTAGACCTCTGCTATTCCAAAAGAGTCCTTTCATAAGTCATCATGAAATTTTTTCCTAAGCTTAACTCTAGCACTTCTGCGTACTGCCGAGGTAGGATAAATTTTCCGCTTCCAGGGTCGTTTGGGCTTCTCCTCAACACCCTGCGGGACGCTAGTATTATCTATGACAGACACTGCATCCTCCATCGAGAGAGGCTCTACCGTATCTGTGTTCTCAACATCCTCCTCATCCTGAGCCTCGACACTAGGCAACAAATTATTACATATATTTGCAAGATCATTAATTCCTAAATTATTCATGTCATTTTCATTCATAGGTTGGATAGAGGCAAGATTACGAATGATCTCAGAAGCCCTCTCCGCTTCCAAGTCTGAAAGATCATTAACGGATTTGACGACCTCGGTTTCATTTGATCCCAAAGAAATTCCTAAGTCGTTTGCCTTATCAACTATTTCATTCTCAGAGAAGTGTAAAATTGAACAACTTTTATCAAAAGACGTACGTGCAGTAGTCTCGGCATGACGAAGCATGGCGGCCCTCTTGGCACGCGCTAGCTGCAGGTCGTCCGCATCCGGCTGCCCCTGGATCCGGTTGCTGACACGCCTGCCAGCCGACACCGGATCCGCTATCCCGCCAAAAGCGATGAGCTCCTCCGTCGTCCTCTCGCGAGGGGTACGGTCAGGACTCCCACGCCCCTCCCTTATCGTCGGTGAAGGAGGGTAGGGCGTAGTGGAACGGACCTCCGCTGCAGTTGACAAGGGGGAGTAGGACCGCGGAGCCGCCTGCTCACTGATCCCGTCCCCCCTATCTCCCACGGAAACCGTAGTCCCCCGGCCAACCTGCTCGGCGCAATCCTGCGGAGGGGTTACGACACGGGACTCCTTCCCGCATCTCACCCCCGGCTTGCCACTCTGGATGGAGTGGTCCTGTGGAGGGGTTATAGCACGGGACTCCTTCCCGCACCTCACCCCCAGCTCGACCGGAGACGTCGAAGTGTGAAGAACGCCATAGACCTCCTGTCCAGGCGCCCCTCCCACCAAAGAAAAGCCAGGCTCTGGTATCTGGGCGTTATGGGCTTCCTGCCCACAGTCTCTCAAACCCGCGGCCAGCCCATCAGGGTCCACCCTCGCACCGGGTGTAGACTCTGCGGTCGTCACCTCACCGAGTAGACTCAGCACTGGAGGCAGCTCAAGCTCCACCGGGTCGTCTGCCTCCACCCGGGTGCTCCATAACCGACTAGGAGCGGACCCCAGTGCAAATGAACCAAAGCGAAGCGTGTTCATCTGAGTAGTGGACGGGGGCGCCTCTTTGGTAGAACTAGCTACCTTATCTGGCTGTGTAGTAGGCCCCTTATCCGACTCCGGCAGTGTATCATTGGCCCCCTTATCCTGATTCCAGGGCGCGCCGCCTCCCTCAGTCGTATCCATGTCCTGTGTCCCATCCCCATCCTCGGAAACTGCAGTATCCTCGATCTCAAGCTCTAAGACATAAGTGGCTCCAGCATGTGTCCATCTGACCACATCTGGTATGTGCTCAACACTCAAAACACTGACCAACAACCTCGCAGCGTTTTGTGCGCGAGTGAATGGCATGTCAACCTTTTCTGTCTTACCAATCATCCCACCCAAACTCCAAGAAATCAGAAAATGCTTTACAAATTCAGGTGGCACGCCATAGAAGCGAACCCACACCTTCTCCAAAGGTGTACCCTCAGGTTCTTCCTGCTTCCACTCGTCGAAAGCGATCACAATGTTTGTGCTTGTAACTCTGCATAAACCCCACTTAAGAAAATGCATCTGATCCTCTTTAGTGGGAAAGTCCACCTTATAAGTCTGACCTTCTAACTTCTCCATATGCCACTGATAATTACCTGGCACTAAGTCACGTAGCTGTCTCACAATCTGAGCCTCGGTCAACTGTCCATTAGTAACTCTGATTACTGCCGGGAAGGAACTCTCAACCATCTGCGGTAGAGGGTCCACCTCTGGTGTCTCAAAGAACATCAACTCCTTACAGCAGACCCCAAAAATATTAATACCAGGCTTAGGACCGGAGAGGAGAGGGCATTCCCCAGTCACATGCTGGAAGCGGAGGCAATAGTCGCAAAGCTCATTCGTGCACTCTGCCACGAAATGACCCGGTTCACCACATCTATAGCAAGGCAACTTTTTCTTCTTAATCGCCACTTAGAGAGTTTTTCTCCCTCCGCTTTCTCCGACCCTTTGTCAGACGTGCCCTCCCTAGCTTTGGTCCCTCCAGAAGTCACCGGAACCTGCACTGCTGCCAAAGCCCTAACCGCGTCAACTGCCACCGCGGGTAGCGTGGATGGTTCTCCCACCTCAGCCGCTCCGTGCTCGAACTCCTCCCCCGAAGCCATATCCATAGCAGGTGGTGGTGGCGGTGGGTAGTGTCGGGGCGGTGGTGGGCGTCTCCCTCTCCCACCGCGACGAAATCCACCTCGGTAGCGATCCCTGGGTCCGGCAACACCTTCAACAAAATTACCGGGCGGACCCTGAAAATGTCCGGTGTCGTCATCATTATACCGGTCATATCCACGGCCACCACCGGATGAAGATCCACAGTGTAGTCCCTCACCATATGCATCATATCCATCATCTCCCCACTGTCCGTAGCGGTTGAAATTCTGCCCATCTCTGCTGTACCCACTGTATCCACCATGCCCTTGCGCACCGCGACCCCTTCCTAGGGCCGGTGCCTTAGCTGCCGGTGGCTGCAGTGGTTCCTCCGGCTGACGCGCGTTAGCCCGAGCATCATGAGCCATTGCCTGGGTACGAGAAGCATCGGCCACCGGAACTTGCCGCGCGGTGGATTGAGCACCCCGGCCGGTCCCGGCTTTGGGTTGCGACCCCGCAGCAAGCGGTCTTTGAGGATGCAGGCCGGCGCATCCAAACCCGCCTACCCCACCATCAGACAGGGCGCCACGGCCGGCACCACCAGCGCCAACAGCCGGCGGAGCATCGCGGCCAGCACCACCAGCGCCAATAGCCGGCGGCACACCACGGCTGGCACCGGCCGCAGCAGCTGCACCCAGGGCTGGCGGAGCGCCACGCCCGGTTCCGGCATTAGCAGAGGCTCCAACGGCGGGCAGCGGCCCACGCTTGATGGGTGGCGGCCCTCGTCCTGCCATGACGCCGGCGCAGGAAACTTTCCTCGCCCGTCCCCTGCCCAGCGATGGAAACCCCAAAACTGGAACCCTAGACGCGATCGATGACTTGTCTGGCGGCGATACATGCACGTATGTGTGTTGGAGATACAACAAGGCTTGGGCTTCTGGCTGGGCCTGGCCCGAGCCCAGAGAACCCACGACCGTCGCTGCATCATCCCTCGCTGCATCCAACCCAAGTCTAGGGCCCAGTAACATATTCAAACGAGCCCGTCTGGCCGCTCGAATATCGCTCGCCGATCTCGCCACCGGCGATCTTGGCGGCGGCGGCGGCCGGCCAGTCTTTCCTTTCCTCCTCTTCCGCGTGACAAGAGTCCAATTGTCCGGCAAAATTTTTGATAAAGTTACCGATTCGCGGATTACCTTAGGGATCGGTCCGATCCAAGGTTTCAGGGACGGCTTGGAGGTTTGAAATTTCGATCGACGTGGATCAATTGTGACATTGGGCTCCGGCAGTGCACCCACACCTTGCGAAACCACGGGCGATCCTGTGGGTACAAGATTCTCCTCCTACTCTTCATCCTCAGACTCCAAAAGAACCCAGAATCGTCCTCCCGGTCGTGTAAAAGCTATGGGCTCCGTCAGATCAACCAGCTCCGTTGCCTTTGGACGTAGATCGACCTGTACGCAATCGCTGACAACCACGTTATAAGCATCAAATTTGAATTGAAACCCTACCTCAATCAAGTCGCCATCCGGAAGATAGTCGCCGGCGAGAACGTCGTTCTCCAAATCGAGAAGTGCCATCCAGCGCGAGTGCGGAGTGAATCGAAGACGCCCTTCGATCCATATGCCCAGATCCGTCCCGACGGCAAAAGTAACCCGCCATTGAGTCCATCTTCTCTCCTCCCTTCCGATCTCATTCTGCGTTGAGGCGACATGGTCACCGCCTGATCCCGTCCCCCCCCCCCCTTTCCTCTCGGCGACACCACCGCGCGTGCACTGGGAGAGCGCGATCCGATCTGTGACGATCCCCCTGCGCCGCCACCGGGTGAGGATCGAGACGACGGCGGAGGGAATCCGGTCGCCTCAGGCGGCCTCGTTTCCGCCTCGTAGCTGGCGTGTAAGTAGCATGCAATCTGCAGCAAAAACACACTCTCCAAATTAGTAGCATCGTAAAGTAACCAAAATGTGTAAGACCCACCCTAAATCGTAGCAAGCCAACACTACGCACCGAGAGGAAGCACTTGGAGAAGGGCACCCAGAAGTCGGCGCTGCCCATGTCGAAGATGACGGTGAAGTTCTGCGGCGGCGTCCCGACGGCGACCTTGCCGTAGTACTGGCCTACTGGGCGTTGAGGTGGTTCTTCAGCGCCACGACGTGGCCCTCTGCACCTGTTGTGGGCACGTCGGCGTTGTAGACGAGGCCGTGCCGCCACGCGAGGAGGCGCTGGGTGTCCTCTCCGGCGACGACAGGGCTGTCCTCGTCCACCGGCCGCTTCGTCAGCGCCACCCGAACCTGGCCCTCCGCGGGATTGGCGAGGAGAGCATGGAGGAGCACGCAGGACAGCAGGATGAGGTGGCCAGCGGCTGCCATAGTTGCCAAGAAGGATCAGGGGTGTCCGGGGAAGGAGCTTGAGAAGAATGGATCGCCCAGGGGCTCGATTTATGGAGTCGGTCGGTGGTTAGCAAGGAGCTACGTGCTCATCCTCGCCGTTAGATCCTCCGGTGACACATCGCGTGAGCCGTTGGATCAGGACGCCAGGGGCTTTGCATGTAACACCCCCGTGTAATAGCCACTGTGACACTCTGCTAAATATGCCAAGTCATCACCAGTTGCAGTGCCTAATCACTTTGGTTAAATATTCAATTCAAATTCTATTCTCAAAATCAACTCAAATTCAAAAGTGCCAAATAAATTTGCTCAAACACTACTGAAAAAATGTTCACTAAATAGCAAATAATCCAGAAGCACTTATAAAAATATAAGCAATGATAATTGAATTAGCCAAATGACTCCAACAACATGAAATAGCATCAAAACAGAATTATTTAATCCATTTATAATTAAATCAAATCCAAGTGAAATCCTATTTTGCCCAAACCAGTTTTTGGTGACAAGTAATGTTGCATTGTAATATTGGGACCAACTCTCACATTTTGCAAAATAGCAAAAGTGGCCTAACAATTACAAACTAGAAAAGAAATAAAGAAAAATAGAAAACAGAGATAAGAAAATAAAACGAGGCACTGTGCACTGGGACTAAGTGCACAGTGCCCCGAAACCGGCCCAACAGGCCCACCCCACTCTCTCTCCCTCGCGCTGTCACTCTCCCCGTGGCTGCGCCGGCGCGCACCGGCCGCAGCTCGACACGCGGACGCCACCGACGCCCGCAGCTGACGAGGGGGATAAGGACGAGGCCCGTGCTTCCCCCCTGGACCCCCTCGCTCACTCCTCACCTCTCTCCCTCGCCCGTTCCTCGCCGTTCTCCCTCCCAGTCGCCGCCACGCTTCGTTGCTAACCGTGGCCACCGGCGCCGGCTTCCTCCTCCGTGGTGTCCAGGCGGTCCGCCAGCGTCCGCCGCGTCGACCGGTGCAATCAGCTGGAGCAAGAAGGCCCTGCAGCTGCCGGTCGACGCCACCCCCTTTGCTTCGGCCGCCGACGATCTCCGTCGTCTCCGGCGAGCTCCTGCTGCTACTAACATGTCAAGGGCCACCTTGCGTACCGCACGGTGAGATGCTCCTCCTCTCCCCTAGCTCTTCTGCCCTCCTGCGTCGCCGTAGCCGCCGCGTAGCTCGAGCCCGATTGCGCCTCCGCCTGCGTTCATCGCCGACCTGCTGCCGGTGACCAAATGGTCACGGGGCCGAGCCGATGTGCTCACCGCATCACGCAGCACCTCCCCAGCTTCTCCATTCACCCCGTAGCGCGTTGCTGCTCCGATTCCAACCTTGCCCGAAACACTTCGCCGCGGACCTCGACGCCGGCGATGATTCCGGCCGGTTCCGGCGGAACCACCACCACCACCACCACTAGACGCGGCATTGGATGCTCGTTCGAACCAGCCCAACCCCGCGTCGAATGAACCCCTGTAGAGCATTTCCGGCCAAGTCCGGCGATCGGCCGCCGTGATTTTGGTCGCCGGAGCAACTCCTGCGACGGCGCTGATGTGGCATCACTTGGGGCCACCCCTGAGACGCTGACAGTGGGCCCCGCGGGTCCCGGTCGACTGGGTTGACCTAGTCAACTGCTGGCTGGGTGCCCACTGTGCCACTGACACGCGGGCCCCACCGCCCTTTTATTTAACTAAAACATTTTATGTATAAAAATTAATTAATTAAGTAAATTAGTCTATGACATGTGGGGCCAGCTGCCTAATTAACACTAATTAGTTTAAGTTTAAACTCTGTTAGCCAACAGAGACTGACATGTGGGACCCACATGTCAGGTTTGACCTGGTGAGCCGACCAGTTGGCCAGCTGACAGCTGACATCAGCATTGCATCATGCTGACGTCATATTTCCTTTTCTGTTAAATTAGATAATTCCAGAAAATCCTTTTAATTTTTGAAAATTAATAACTTTTAAACCGTAGCTCAGATTGAAAAACTTAAAACATGAAAGTTGCTCAGAACGACAAGACGAATTTGATCATGTCATCTGTTTATTTGTCGGAACCCCCTACGTAGGAGAAACCGCAACTCTGAGCCCGATTCCGGTAGATGAATAGTGCATACTTATCGGTTAATAAATCCCACGTTAATCCTAAAATAAATAAAATGGCTTAGATGCATCTTTAGGCAACCCTGCACTGCATCCTAGGCATAGCATACTCCGTGTTGCATTATTTGCCGTGTATTTATTTGTTACCTCCCCCTCTTCTCTCTCGATAGACCCCGACGTCGACGTAGCTCCTGAGACCGACGCAGCTCCGAAGTACGACTACGTCCCCGACGACACCATTGACGACCTTGCCTTTGCCGCAGAGCAACCAGGCAAGCACCCCCCTTTTTGAACATGCCTATATCGCCTATTCTCTTCTCTCTTATACTTGCATTAGAACTGCCGCTGTTACTGTTATCCTATATCTGCTGCATAGCCTGTTTATTGTAACCGCTTTTGTTACCTTCCTGCTTATCCTAAACTGCTTAGAATAGGCTGGGTAGAGACCCATCAGAGACCCCACCTTATCCCTACTGCCCGCTGAATTCTCAGAAGACCCGATCAACGAGATTGAAGACCAGGCCCCGGCACCGCACATCACTTCCCCTTTAGATGCTCGACATTACTAGGTTACCATCGAGTGCCGAGGGTGATACCTCGTCAGCACTGCTGATGTTAACCTTGTAGGTTAGTTTAATGGTTATGGTCATCGAGGGTGATTCCTCCTTCTCCATTCCCGGTAACGACACTGTCGCGCAACTTCTCAAGTGTGGACCTCTAGGGTGATTCCTTTTTCGTTCACCTTGACGATAACATCAGAGGGAATTCCATCGAGGGTGATTTCTCAGGGTTCCCCCTTGGTGTTTGACACACGGTTACTATTGTTACTATGACTTTACACTGAACCATGTTACTAAAGACGGGTCGGCCCTGAGGGGTACCCGCGTGAGTTTAATTGCTAGTGATGTGGAATCGGGTGGACCTGGAGGGTGCCCGAGAGTTGAACACGAGGCGTGGCCGGGCATTCCTAGCCCTTGCCACAAGTCCTCAAGACGGGGCGACGGGGTCACATCGATCGTGAGTGTCTGCTCGTTACCGCGCGCTCCTAATCCACTAATGGTTTGGATATTTGATTCGAGGGGCCTCTGGCCTGATAGCATTAACCATCACGTGGGCATAGTATGGACGTTCTGCGTCGAATACTTCAGCCGGAGCTTAATGGACGTCAGCGACTGAGCGGCGCGCGCCGAATTGGACTGATTAATCCTGCGCTTTTATTAAGGGGGTTAGGTCTGCTTTCGGCCGCGTTCGCAACGTGCAGGAGTTCCCGGGGCGAAGGCCCAAGACCCCCGGGTGCATAGGTTTAGTTTGGCGTGCTGACCTCTCTGTTAAGTATTAAGTATTCGGTCGGGTTGCGGCGTATCATTTGGCCGAGGCCGGGCATGACCCAGTAAAGTGTGTCCAGCCGGAGTTAAGCGAGCGTGGTGGGTAAGTTGGTGCACCCTGCAGTGAAGAACTAATCTATCGATAGCCTGTCCTACGGTAACGGACACTCGGAGTTGTATCCCGATCGGTACAACTAGAACTTGAGATGATAACTGGATAGTATGACTCTGGGATTGCTTTCTCGCATGGAGTCGAGAAATGATCTCTGGGCGAGGTTGATAACACTACTACTACTTTACTTTATGCTAATCTGCACTCTTCTAATGCTGCAAGACCGCTGAAGATGTTGAAGATGCTAGTCTTCGGTAGGACTAGGCTTTTCCCCTCTATTCTGGCATTTCTGCAGCCCAGTCCACATATACAGCCTCCTTTTGATAATACTGCATATGTAGTGTAGATCCTTGCTTGCTGAGTACTTCGGATGAGTACTCACGTTTGCTTTGCTTTCTTTTTCCCCCATATCCAATTGGTGCATCCAAATGACGGAGCCCCTGAGATAGCAGCCCTCGCCGACGGCTACTACTACTACCCTCCCGGCGAGTACTTCTATGAGGAGCCGACCGACGACCAGGAGTAGGTTCGGAAGGTCCTAGGCAGGAGGCCTACGCCTTTCGATCGTAGTATTTTATTTTACCCCGCCTATCTAAAGGCTTATCTCCATTTCTGTAATATATCTATACTCAGATATCTGATGTTTCCGCTGACGCTTGTATGCCATCGAGCTATGTATTCGAGCCCTCGAGGCCCTGGCTTGTAATATAAAGTTTGTATGACTTTATTTATGTTTTAGAGTTGTGTTGTGATATCTTCAAGTGATTCCTTAGGCTTCATCGTGTGCATTTGCGTGTATGATTAGTGTACGATTAAGCCGGGATCGTCACATTGCAGTACCAGAATATGTCGCATGGTGAGTACCACGGTTGTGTTCACGAAAGAAAAAGGCTTTGTAGTTTGTGCTATTCGCCTGAAGAAACCAAAGGTAGGTAGGTAGGTTGTTTGTTCCTGGAGTGTTGCTGCTGTAGGGTACGCATGGACCACAGAGAGAGCGTGAGAAGAAACAGAAGATGATAAGAACAACAGGTTTGTGTTATGCAAAAGCGCAAAACTCCAACAACAACAACAGCAAATGTACTGTAGCCGATCACGCCTTCAGGTTTGTTTTTGGAGATGGGACCAAGTGTGCTTCACTTGATCACGTCTCGATCGTACTTGGCTGCCCATTTGCGACTTCAGTTTCAGTCCGAGCCGGCTGTGTGATGCTGCATGCATGCAAACTTTGCTGAAAAAGTACAGCTGGAGTTTTTGATTTCCCCGGACGCACGCGACTAAGGAGGGAGGAAAAGCATCTTTATCTCACATTATGCCAAAATTAGCAACAAACTTTTCTCGGCCTCCGACATGCATCACCACGATTTCCAATTCTTTTCTTACCCGGTCTCCAATCCTCCATAGGAAAGAGCTAGTAAATCAATGGCGGAGCTTCGAGCATCCTCCTAGGGCCTAGACTATCAAGAAAATATCCTCCTTCAGCGAATTGCAGTGAAAAGGGAAGCAAGCCCAATTGCAATCCCCTCAGATCATAACCCATTGGTCAATACTGAGCCTCGTGACTCCGGCTTTGTTGAAGTTACTTCACCCCATCAACCAATGAATGAACGAGCGAGAGGGTCATGCATGTAGCACTGATGTGTTATCTGGCTTTTAAATATGTCTTTCTTGATTGATGTGATTTGCAAGATGGGCCCAGTAAACCAGAAATGAGGGAGTACTAAGAACAGCCCCAAAGTCCTTTTTTTGGTGTTTTTTCCGTCCGCAGAAAAGAAGAAGTTCACTTCAACCTGTAATTTTCAGTAAATATTTAACTTATAATTAATGAAAATCACCATAGAACAATTGTTCTACAGTTTTGTGGTTCAAAAAAAAAGTTGAATTTAAATTGTACTTGGAATTTCCAGCAACAATTGACCAAGTTTGCGTATCTAACTTCTTCCTTTTTCTTATCTTAGGTTGTGGAAATCCCTGGCCGAGTATGCACAAACATTCTAATTTTCTGGATTGTGAACTCAAGAATTGTTGGTAGGGTTAATCGGAACATGTGCCAGTCTGGATCATGAACTTGAAATGAAGGCTCATGCTTAGCTCTAAGCAACCATGCTTTAGATGACATTAATAATAAATACCGACTTGCTTTTGGCATTAGCATATACTACTTTGTGGACTCCAGAAACATAAGAAGTGGTATAAGTATCTGCCTTTACTATTGTATATATAAAATAATTGTGTAGAAGCGATAAAATCAACCATATGAGCAAGTTTAGTCCACAAATAACAATAATTATGTGGTGTGATGTTTGGTTATTGGTTTTGATCTGTGATCACTTGAGTTATTTCCAACTGCAGTTAAGGTTTCCTGCTTATGCTGTACGGTAGAATCGATTATACTTGTTTCTAATGACTAAACTTATATATGCATAAGAATCAATGGTCTGAAAATTGGAATGGGTTACCTTTTTTCGTTGAGCGAAATTGGAATGGTAATTTTTTTGGTGTATTTTCTGTTATCTTGTATTTTGTCTTGCTTGATCACCGATGTGCAAAGCATGTGCAGTTTACTAGTATCAAGTTAATATTTGCTATATGTTTCTGTTGCATCTAAGTAACCTTTTGGGGGGCCATATACTGCCTTCTAACATCTAGCGTTGGATTTTAAAGATGCTTCAGCATTTGCACACTTGTCCGGTCTATAAAATATATCTCCGATACCTGTACTATCAATGCGCGGCTACATACTTTCTAGCAGTGCTGCACTTTATACATTCTGAAGCGTACTATGGTAAATCTGAAGCAATCGGTGCTATGTACAGTTCCTGTCATACCTTTGAAATTATGTGGCGTGCTTGGATGTAGAAAATGTTTTGGCTAGCTGACACCAGTCAGCATTTGCTCCGCGGACAAGATCTTTCTTGTAGCTCTTTTAGAACAATGGACGAGCCAGCTAGCTACTTGGCTCCATGCTTATGCATTGCTTATTATTTCTTAGTTACCTAGGCGTAGTCCATGTACTTTATGCAAGAGTTGATGTATAGCCTGTGAACAAAAGTTACACAATTCATTTTGGCAAGCATGTTGCTACTCTGTTGGTTCCTAACTTTGGTGTTACAGTACCGTTTTATGTATTACTTGGTATGAGTATGACTGAAGACAGAGCTACATACTGTTGATTCCGAGGAGTACAATATTTCTCAACTATTTGCACCATCTAAATCAAATAACAAAAAACTAGAACCTCGATAAATCCTGAACGATCGGATTTAACCATGGCAAAGCGAATGTACAAAACTGCCATGTTTACCAACTAAACTTGCCACCTCGCGTCAACTAAAGTTGCCATAGAAAACGTTCGATTTGCCGTGGTTAAAATCCGAACATTCAGGATTTATCATTTTCAAAAAACCATGTCCATCATTTGTCACGCTATTATGAAAAATCCTATTATTCTGCCGTGAATATGGACGGGCATGGCTACGCGCGCCATCAACGACCTAGTAGAGAGTTAAGACTGGGCCTCCTACCATTACCTTGCTGCTACTGCACTCTGAGCTTTAGAAACAAGTACCTCAAGCTGCCATCTAGGCCCGCGCCACCTGCCGGCCAAGCTGGCTGCCGTGACCAGACACGCACCTCTAGTTGTACCGTCCTTGGCCCTCGCCAGGAGCAGTAGCTGCTACGCAGATCTGGCATGCCATCCCCGCCGCCACAACCGCCAACTTGCGCCCCATCACCACCACCGCCGTCCGAAGCCCGGTTGGAGCACTGACAGCTACCAAGGCCCAGCGCCCCGTGACGCCCGACGACCACGCCGTGCCTGGGACGGAGAGGCTGCGCCGCGCCAACCCCCGACGTTGCGCGAAACGAAGAAGCCCCGCCGCCATCGGCTCCGGTCAGTCTTTGCCCGGCCGAGCCCCCGGCGGCGGCGGGGGAGGCGAAGAGGGGGTGTAGGGGGGAGCTGGCGGCGGTGGGCTATAGATCCCCCCGGTCGCTGTGTGTGGGCGACCCGGGAGGGAGAAAGGGGAAAGGGGCTCGGATGACTGGGTCCATCGAATTATCGATATTACCTCCCAAAGATAAAGAATTTGTAGAAATGTGCGTATCAATATTGGTCTGCCTCAAGGCATCCCCCAGCTTGCTGGCGAAGCTCGTCGCGGGGCCGATGCCATCGGTCTGCGCCGTTACTTTTACTTTTGCAATGTTAGCTGACTTTTTTTAAACTGGACCTCTCATTCCATTAAACGGCTTGCCCAACACGACAGCTGGCAACCAAGAACTAAGCAAAGTTACGAACATCACTCGGCCATACGACTTGGGGCTGATGCTCCATCTTTGACCCAAACAGCACGAGAGCGTCTGCAACCTTATTACACGCCAATGGGCAATGAGAAATTGAAGACGAACTAAAATTCAGTAAAACAAAGGCTCAAATGGGGCTAGATCGAACTCCGTCGATTTGATTGCATGGACAAGCTACAATTCATCAGATTTCACCACCACATTGGTTATCCCCCACTCTACAAGCAAAAAAAGATGCAAACTTCATCGATTTGATTGCATGGACAAGTTGCAATGCATCAGATTCCACAATCACAATGGTTATACCGCACTCTACATGCAAAAAAAGATGCAGCGAAGAGACTCGGATTCGCAAACTGGGGCCAACCTAGCGGACGCATGGAACTACCCAGCGTGAGTTGGGAGGAGGGATAAAAAAACCTCGCATAGATTAGGGATCCTGTGCCGTCGGATCTTTAGCCAAAGCGCTGTGAGCCGTCTGATAAACTTCCAATTGCAATTAAGCGTAATATCCTTGCCCCCACCGGGGTATTTCCGTCATTTCACATAAGGGCTATAAAAAGGTGGCAATACCGTGGTGGAAACCAAACCTAGCCGCCTCCTTCTCCGGCACTCTCGTCTTCCCGTTTTCCCAGCCATGGCTCCCTCTCTCTTCCCCTCTTGTCATTCCCCTCCCCTAAACCGACGAGGAGGCCGAACCGCCGCCCGGTGCCGTCCGGAGGACCGTCCTGCTCGACCACATTCAGCGCGCGCCGCCGGCTCTCGAGCACTTCTGCTCCGACCTCACAGAGGGCACGCCAACGGCCGGAGCGGATGAAGTGAAGGTCCATCTTCGCCGCGAGCGGGTCATGGGCTGCACAGGGATGCCGAGGTGAGCAACGGCGGTGCTGGCCACGCCTGCCAAATCCGCGAGCACCAAACCCGCCCTGTCCATGACACGAGCGCCAAACTCCGAGGCGACCCATCCCGTTCGCCTCTACTCCTCCAAGGACGCAAGCCAGCCTACCACCTCTACTGCTGCAGGTTTCTTTCAGGACATTTTGGTGTACTTTTTTTTAAGTGCCAAGCATAAATCACCTGCTCAATTGTTTCTCTCAGGAGTATGCGGCAATTCAGTATATATAGCTTGCAGGAAATTAGGCCTTTTGTTAAGCAAAAGCTTGCTCTGATGTATACATATTATATGTGCTTCACACCGGGCTAATCTGAACATGACGATGTGATGTCAAGGTAGTGTCAGGACTGGAATTAGCCTTTGGTAAAATGATGAGGAAACTGTGACTTCAACTCCATTTTTTCTGTTTACTGGCTTACTGTGTGTAAAATAAAATATCAAATCATCTTATGTTTCCAGAAACTAGCAACCAAACATTACTACGGCACTAATATATATTTGTAGATCTTGTGTTTCTGCAATAGATAAAAGTAATATCAAATGATGATATGGCTACCCTGTTGTCCCGCTGTTGTAGGTGTACAATTTAGTAAAATGCAATGAAATTTTTTACAACAGAAAAGTAGAGACAGGGAGCATGAATTTGATTTAGCTAGAGAAATGTTCTACTTCTTGCCATGTGTGGGAGAATGTGCATAGATCATTTGACGAGTACTATGATTTCAGAAAAAAACTTGTGTTAGGAGTAATCTTGTCTAGCAGGTTAATCAGTTAGTTTCTAGCAAATTGATTAGTCCGGCTAGGAGTTATCTTGGGTGTGTACGTGTGAGTCAAGTAGTACATGGTTAGGAAAGTGTTAGAGAGTCCATGATAGTTTGGCTAGCTGATCAGGTTGCGTCCGGCTTGGAGTAGTACTTGTCAAAGTATACGTGTAGGTCTAGGGCAGTGCTTCGGTAGACACCCCCCCCCCCCCCCCCCCCCCCCCCCCCCCCCCCCCAACACACACACACACACAACATAGAAGGGCAGAATGGTCATACGGAAGAAACGTATGCCCACCTCGTATTATACAGTTCTGGCGGCGTACGTATACCGCGCGCATGCCAAAAAAAATGTCAGTTGCACGATCTACTCGCCCGCCCCCATCTTCTCACCCGCCCCATCTGTTCGCCCGCCCGGTGATCATGGTAGTTCCAAGTGGCCGATCGCCGCCGCCGCGGATCGCCGCCATCCGAACCCCGTCCGACGCCGCCGTCGCATCTCACCGTCGTCGTCCGATGCCGCGGACGTGAAGGGCTCGACGTCCGACGCCGCGTCCGCACCACTATCGCCCCCCCCCCCCCCCCCCCGCCGCGGATCCTGCCAAACATCCGGCCGGTTGCTCGTCGTGCACGTCGCCGCCTGGTAGATTCAAGGCAGGGACACCTGCCTGAAGGCCGTCGTCGAACGCCGGCGACGTCTACACCGCGGCCCATGGTTTGTCATCTAAACCTAGCGGGCATGATGGATAGAAGTGAGGGCTAGTTCATGTACTGATTTAGGGTTTAGGGTTCATCAAAACCTCCCACCGCAGCGCCGCCTCTACGGACTACCGCATGATTTAGAGAACTAGCGCTGCCCTTTGGGCATGATGCAGTGTAGTAAACTTAACACACGATAAATTATCAATGTTTTGCAGTTCTGAGAGTTAGGCGTGTTGACATGGACCAAGAAACCGCACTCACGAGGGATGAGAATGATACTGATAAGGTGACTAAGACTGATAACGATAATTTTAACGAAGATGATGACAGTACCGACAACGATTCCGTCTCGTCATATGATATCTTACCTCCGGAGGATTTTGATAATAATGAACATGGCGCAAATAGTGAAAACGTAAGTGGCGTATATTTTGATTTTATTTTTGAATTTGGAAAGTATGGCATGGCTAACTATTTATCTATGTATACAAATTTGCAGGAAGATGTGGATGTTGACAATGTGCAAAATAGTTTGCAGGAATCATTCGCAGATAACTTGAGCCAGGTTAGTTGATAGATGTTGTACATCGATCAATAGTATGAATTAAATGATAGTAATTGACATATATATTTTCATATGAATTTTGTAGGAGGAGTCAGATGGTCCTAGCGGTGATCACGATGAGGGAGAGATCGACATTGAGGAGGCTCGAAGGCAGCAGCACATGCTGGAGACACATTGGAAGGTCATGGCTATGACCTTTCGGTCGCAAGGGGATGCATACATATTCTACAACAATCACGCCAAAGAGCA
Organism: Thinopyrum elongatum; assembly: GCA_011799875.1. Lineage (NCBI taxonomy): Eukaryota > Viridiplantae > Streptophyta > Magnoliopsida > Poales > Poaceae > Thinopyrum > Thinopyrum elongatum. The sequence continues at coordinate 528,140,551 of CM022302.1, forward strand.
TGAGTTTAGCATCAGGAAACAGAAGGTGAAACGAGGTGCTTCAGGAATGATACGGTACCGGCGGTTTCTTTGCTCCAGGGCAGGGAGAAGGCAGAGCAAGTTCATAACCATGGAGAGGGCCGCAAGCGCAGGCTTAGACCGGAGACTCGTTGCGACTGCGGTGCACATATGCTGGTGAAGCTGGACAAAGAACGTGGCGTTTGGTTCGTCACATCATTCGTGGATGATCACAACCACGCGATGGCTCGGCCCGACGAGGTTTGTTTTTTGTGGTCACAAAGACGGATTGGAGATGGCAAGAGGGCCGAGATATTGGCGATGGAAGCTGCCGGGATAAGAAAGCATATAATATTGGACAACTTCATCAGCAGATACGGTTCGTATGATAAGTGCGGGCTTATCAGGAGGGACATTTACAATCTTTGTTGTAGAGAAAAAATGAAGCTCATTGCAAAGGGTGATGCTGAGACGGTAGTTGGCATTATGAGGAGCAGGAAGGAGAAGGTCCCTGATTTTTTTTTTTTTTGAGTATGTGCTTGACAAGAAAGGGCGACTGAAGAGTATGTTCTGGTGCGATGCACAATCGCGGAGGGACTATGAGGACTACGGAGATGTGGTCGTCTTTGATAGCACATATAAGATGAACAGATATGGTATGCCGTTCATCCCCTTTGTCGGAGTTAACAACCACCGTTGCACCACAGTGTTTGGTTGTGCCATCATTGCTGACGAGACGGAAGGGACATACGTGTGGCTGTTGCAGACATTTATGAAGGCAAACTGTCAGGTGAAGCCAAAGTCAATAATCACAGACGGTGGCGCTGCAATGATCCAGGCTATTCGGACTGCCCTTTCAGATGTGTTCCATCGTCTTTGCTCCTGGCATATCGAGAAAAATATGCAGAGGCACCTGCATTACAAGTCACTGGATGAGTTCAGATCGCTCCTGTACTATGCCACCTCTCAAGTGAACTTTGAGCAGAGATGGACCGCTTTCTATGATAAGTGGATGACGGAAAGAACTGAAGAGTGGCTTAACAGGATGTACAGGAAGAGGAGACTTTGGGCAGCTTCGTATCTTTCCGATGGTTTTTTTCTTGGTATGCGGAGTAACCAGAGGAGCGAAAGCCTCAACTCCTGCCTTCACCTTCACCTGGACTACGGTATGACAATAGTTGATTTGGTAGTGCATTATGAGAACTGTATAGTTCGCCTGCGTGAGAACGAGGCGTACGATGACTGCGAGGCACACCAGAAAGAACCACCGTCGGTTACTGAATATAAGGCCCTTGAGGAGCATGCCGCCAAAGTATTCACAGCTGCTAATTTCTACATCCTGCAAGATGATTGGCATAAGATGGGTCAGCTGGAGATATTTGAGACGCTCGTGGGAATTGAGCGTCAGACATTCATGGTGACATGGAAGGATAACCACAAGTTCAGGTACAATGTTGTTTATAAACCAGGTAACTCAGAAGAAACTATAACATGCAGTTGTCTTAGGATGGTTCGGAAAGGGCTGCCATGCAAACACATTCTCTTTGTTCTCCATCATCTGAACTTAACTGAAATATCAAAGTTTTGTGTCCTTCATCGGTTGTCCAAACATGCGGGAGATGGGTTGCCTATGCAGCGGAAGAGTGATATGTTTGGATGGGGTTGGTCAGGGCCATTGGAGAGAGAACGGTATAGTGCAATAACCATTAAAACCGCAGAAGCTGCTCATGTTGCAGCAAATGATCCCTTCTTGTTTGACGAGTTGATGAAGTGTCTGGACAACATAATAGGCAGAAAAAGATTTCAGAGGTGGAACTTATAGGAAGTAGAAGGTATGCTATGCTTATGAAGGAGGCAAGTCAGGCGCAACAAGTTGAGCCTGGTATTGGTGATCCTCAGAAAGATTCGACGAAGGGGGCACCTAAGAAGGGGCGGTCAAAGGAGGGCCCCGACGTTACAAAGAATGGTAGGCCAAAAGATTTTACAGAGAAGAAAAGTGGTCCTTTGTGCAGTCTGTGTAGTCTCCCAGGTCATAACAAGGCTACATGTCGTCTGAACGAGAAGTGAGCTGCTACCTTCTTATTTTTGTTATGTTGCTAATTTGATTTCACCGACTATATTTTCTCACCCATTTCTATATATTTTGTTCAGTTATCGGGCGTAGAGAGCAGCATGGTTTGTTGGAAGAATAAAAGTGGTCGCACGAGTCATGTCTGAATAACCTATGCTGTTTTTTATTCGTACGTGTGTGCCAGAAAACTTGATAAGTGATTTGTTTATGTTTCCTCAAAATATTAATGTAATAAATTTGTATTTTGTACTGTTATGTGAAATAGTCTGCAGTTTGAAAATTCTGTTTATTTTGTTTGGTGATGATCACTGTATTTGTTTGGACCTGGGCTGACCCGCACGGCGATTTTGTTTGTACCCGGCCTGACCCGCGTGGCATAAAAAAAATTGCCCGACCGCTACTGGACCGAGAGTAGGCGTTATTTCCGCCCCAAATCAAGCTGGACGGTGACTCGGGACGGCAAATAGGCCCGCAAACGGCCCAGCAGCTGGGTCCAACGGGGTTGGGAATTTCAGAGGAGTTCAAGGCTCTGGCACGCCCGGCTATTTAAGCCGCTCCACACTCGCCCCCGCTTCCGAGGTGGGACTAAACACCTTGAGCGGTGCGCCGCGCGCACGAGGGGAGGGGGCGTGGGCCGGGGGAGGAGGCGTGTGGTGGCCTATCTCCATTGGGATGAACTGGGCCGGCCGGTGACAGCGCAGAAAACGGCCTCGATCGTGAGCCTCGCGGCGACCGCGTTCAGTGCGGGGCGTGATGTTTAGTCCCACCTCTGAATCGGGGGGGCGTGAGGAGCGACTTAAATAGCTGCCTCCGCTCACTCTTCCGAACTCCTCTGCTATTACTCTCCACAGCCCCGTTGGACCCCGTTTCTGGGCCCATTAGTGGGCTCAATCAGCCGCCCGAGTCGCCTTCGGGCTTGATTTGGGTAGGTTTTGTAAGCTGGGTTGGTTTTGTACGCTACTATGGGCCCAGGTGCGGTGGTTGGGCATTTTTTTTTCTAAGTTAATTTTTTTGACAGATAGCAGCGGCCGGCCGCATTTCATATTTGTCTATAAGGGCCACGGCGGCGTAATCATCACAGTATATACAGCATAAAAACAGGGAATATAACAAGTTGAAAATTCATCACCAACAATGACGCAAATAAGAGTGACATTTATTTAGTTGCGAAACATGCAAAATACCGACCAGGGCACATTTATTTAGTTGCGAAACATGCAAAATCATGCCGCATTACAATAAAGAGATGTCTTAATATGAAAATTGTATCAAGTACCGACAACGGCATGTTTATTTAGTGGAGATAATAGCCAACACCCCATCCTCCGACTCATTTCTTCTCCATGATCTTGAGGATCTTCTCTTTCACTACTTCCATCATGTTGCATTCTGAAAAAAGTATTTCAGCTAGAATGCGTCCCCTTGAAGAATTAACCTCTGCCTGGTCAAACTCAAATATCCAATCATCTCTGTCCCAGTTTTCAACGCATTTCACCACGAAAAGACTACAAGAGACTCTGCAAGAAACCTCGAGTCAAGTATTGATGGATCAGAGAAGTACATACAAATTCAACATTTGAACATACCCGTCCTCTTGTAACGGCATATTGTACTCCCTTATTGGCCACGAAGATACGTCAGGATGTTCCATTCCAATAATGGAGTTCACCTCCATCGTATCTTTAGCTATTTCTGCCCTCTGAAATAAAAATGTGAAATCCATATGAAGTACGTATCAAATAACTATATCTTGTTTTATGTAAAGTTGTAAGCTTACCAGATTAGTAATCTTTGAAAGAACTCTGTTGCTGCTTTTACCAGTAGAATTTAAAACTTGAAACTCTTTTTTCTTGTTGTGCATGACAACTGTTATCCAATGATTTTCTTCCACATGAAAAGGAAAGTATGCCTAAAACAAAGTTTATTCATGTTGGTGTACACACAGATAGTTATGTCGTACGAAGGATCATACTAAAATGAAGTACCTTATCTTTGACGTAATACTCTTCAGTAACTCTAGACACCATTTTAGTTTGGTTAGTGAAATGCTCCAGAAAATGCTTCTTAGAGTTCTTAACCTTTCCATCAGCACGAAGAATAAGTCAGTGGGACACCCAAGATGATAATATGTGACGATCAGCACGAGGATTATGGATCTGCATATGGTTGCAATAACTATTGATGACCTGAAAATATCATAACAGCAATACGGCTATTACAAAATTAATAAAAATGACATGTACAACTTAATAAATTACTGGTAATACTTACACCGCCATGCAACCACTTCTTCGAAGTGATGGCTTGAAGCATATCAGGTGTACATGTTTCCCCACCAATTCCCGTCATGTGCACCACAGTTTTCCTACAAAGCTTCTGCGAGTCTCCTAGTGTCTGGATATAAACCTTCGCAGCCTCTATGTGTTCCTCATTAATGTAATCCGTACTAATTAGAGTGGCCCTTATACCAAACAGATCTAAAATAGTACCAAACAATTAGTTAATGAAGTGTGCATGCAAGGACAGAAATATCTAGCAATAATAAATAACCTAGCACTTACTTTTTTTGTGACGTTTACGTCCACTGTTATGCTGGTAGGGTGAACGATAGTATTTTGACTCTTTCCGCTTGCGTTTCCCATCATGCTCCTTAGTGTCACTTTCTTTCGCATTTTTCGTACGGGTTTTCAGACTATCCATACTAATCTCCTCATATTTATCGGTGCTAGACCCGTCTGACACTGTATTTATATTCTTAGGGGTTGCAGTAAGAGCTGGAAAGTCATTCGTGTCTACCGTTTCTAGAGATGGGTCGGGTGAATTACCATTCTCCTCAATAACGAAGGAGTCGCCTTCATCTCCTATACCGGGTGTGTTGTGATGCACACCTTTCTCACGTGCGAACTTCTTCCCATTCCTAGTGGTGAAGGATGCCTCCACCCTGTTCTCCATATCTTCTTTTGCAGGAGTTGATTTTACATCTGTCCAATATTTTGATGGACCATACTTCCCAACCCAGTCTTCACTATGCTCCACAAACTCAACATCATCACGAAACCCCCTGTTTGGCTTGAAGACAAGACCTTTCTTCTCCAGCTTCTCCACTACTATCTGCAATAACACATCGAAAGCATTAACTACATGCAAACATTATGAATAATCCCATGTAAGTTGAAGTACACAACACTCATTACCTCAGCACATTTTTCAGGGAGAAGACGAATTTCTTTTTGCATATCTTTGATGCATTTCATCACTTGATCTAATGTAGTGTCCCTGCTCGACGAAGCCCCCTGTTTTGTCGGCCGTGCCCACATATCTGCACACTCTGGTGCAATTGCATGCATGCGATCACGTAGACCTTGTGCAGCCAGCTCCGTTTCGGTCTGCCAGAGGGGGGTTCCCAACTACTTTTTTTCCGACTCCGCCAAATGGAACAAAACTTTTTCCACACGTTGGCATAACCATCGACAGCACCCACGCCAATTTGCAAATTTTTCCGACGCTCGATGCATTTGCTAGGATTTTCCCCGGAGAAAACCCTAAAACACTGCCCCGACGTGACGCGACGTTCGTTTTGTGTCCGATTTCGTTCCTGCCTTGCGTGGGGGCCTACGTCGGCAGTGCCCATATGTCTGCACACTCTGGTGCAATTGCATGCATGCGATCACATAGATCTTGTGCAACCAGCTCTGTTTCGGTCTGCCGGAGGGGGGTTCCCAACTACGTTTTTTTTTACTCCGCCAAATGGAACAAAACTTTTTCCATACGTTGGCATCACCATCGACAGCACCCACGCCAATTTGCATATTTTTCCGACGCTCGACGCATTTCCTAGGATTTTCCCGGTGAAAAAACTCTAAAACACTGGTCGGACGTGACACGACGTTCGTTTTGTGTCCGTTTTCATTCCAACCTTGCGTGGGGGCCTACGTCGGCCGATCCCACATGTCTGCACACTCTGGTGCAATTTCATGCATGCGATCACGTAGACCTTGTGCAACCAGCTCAGTTTCGGTCTGCCGGACGGGGGTTCCCAACTACGTTTTTTTTTACTCCGCCAAATGGAACGAAACTTTTTCCACACGTTGGCATCACCATCGACAGCACCCACGCCAATTTGCATATTTTTCCGACGCTCGACGCATTTCCACGTCTGGGTTTTCTTTTCGTTCAACAAATGCATTTTATTTTTTCCATTTCGTCAATGCAGATTAAATTGTACAAAACAAATTTAAACAAGTTATCGAGCGTTAGTGACCACGGCATATTTTCAGTACACTCATCTATCATCGTGACAAGTATCCATGCCATATTTCCTACGTTTTATTATTATTATTCAATATTCTTCGACTTAGCACATATTCGTGTACATATGCATCATCGAATCAAATAGACGAAACATTTCCAAATTTAGATAAAACATTTCACATTCCATTCATATTTGAAGATAGAGAGATATTTTACATAGTTCCAACGGAATTGAAATTAACACTAACATAATCTAAACCTAATCTACTACTCCTCGTGGTCGTCGCTGACGGCGAGGTCGACGACCACCGGCATGTCACCGTTTCCGCCGTCTTCACCGTCGTCGCTGTCTCCCCAGTCCTCGTCGTCATCCACGTCCTCGGGCTCGGGCTCTGCGGGCTGGTGCGCCTCCACGGCCGCCAAGGCCGCCGCCTCATCCTCGGCCTCCTGCGCCGCCACCGCCGCCGCAGCTATCTCCGCCGACGCCGCCAGCAGCCCAGGAGTATCCTCGGGGTCGCCGTCCTGCAGAAGCGCCGCCTGCTCCGGCGGGATTGGGACCTCCGCTGGGACAGGTGGGGCGGGGGTGGGTGCGGGTGCCGCGGGGGAGCCTGCACGGTGGCGGAGGCAGGACGGCCCCACTCCCCCGATGATGTCGCCGACGGGGAGGCATGCGGCGGCGCGCTTGAACGCGCCGATGACATCTTCAAATCTCTTGCCGTTCCAGAAGCGGCGGCGGCCTCTCCTGTTGTACCGGCTGCCGATGTGGCAGCGGAGCTCCTCCCTCGTCGCCGCCGGGCCAAGGGTCGGCAAGCCGTCGGCGGAGATCTTCCACGGCCGCGGCAGCTTGGTGGACGGCGGCACGTACAGCCTGAACCGGGCCAGATCCTCGGTCTGGCCGACGGTCAGGCTGGACGGCCAGCAGCCCCCCGGCGCCGCGCCGTCGGTGTCGGAGTCGCTGCTGGACATGGCGCAACGGGGGAGGAGGGAGAGGCCGCCGGCGTGGAGAGGGAGGGAGAGGAAGGGAGAGGGGTGAGATGCGAGGACGGCGAGGGGGGCTTTATATAGCGGGGCGGGGTGGGGCAGGTGAGACGCCGGTCTTAATGGCGGCCAACAGACGGGCGACAGGTTTGACTCCTCGCGCGGCATGTTGGATGGGGAGGTGGGGAGGCGCGACCGCACAGCAGGCGAGGCGGCGGGGCGGTCGGCCGGCATGCCAGGCAGCGGGGCTGACGGGCGGCAGACGACAGGGGCGGCGGGTCTCTCGGGCGGCATGCGGCAATGATGTGACGGCAGCGGTGGCGTGCGGCAGGCGAGCATGCGGTAGGTGCGGCAGGCGAGGAGGCGGCAGCGGTGGTGGCGAGGAGAGGAGGGGAGGTGGAAGACTTGCGTGGAGGCAGAGGCTAGGGCTCGCTTGCGAGCGTGCATGAGGGAAAAAGTTGGTCCTGGGCGGGTGATGGCGGGGGAGGTGGGGGGGGGGGGGTGGGCGACGGGTTGGGGCGGGCGAGCGGGATGGCTAAAAAAAATAGAGTGTATTCGAATACATATACGCTCCGGCGGGCGTGCGGGCGGGCGGCCTCTTTTTTCAAATTATGCCCATCCTGCCCCTCTTTATGAAGCGGTATCGAGCGATCCTGGCCGTCCTTGTGTTGGAGGGGGTCTACCGAAGCGGAAGTTGTCGGTCTATGTGTCATAGTTTGAGTAGGGATAGGTCTCTTAGGTGTGTCCGTGTCATAGTAGTATAGGTTGGGTCGGTGTGCTATGCATATATATATGCAGGAGGGCCGACGCTGAATATTGTACCGTGGGATATTGAAAAGAAAATCAGAAAAAGAAACAAAGGGCACGACAAGGGCCCTTGGCTATCAAAAGTTTTTGTGCGCGCGTCTCTGTCGTGATTTGATGTGATCGGCGAGTTCCATCAACTTGCTGGTGACTTTTGGAATCAGAGTGCAGAAGATTTTCAGGTGATTTTCTTCTGTACTCTGGGATTATGATGCATTTTGGCACCAGCTAGAACCGATGTGTCAATAAACCATAATACCAGAATTATGGTTTACACTAGTGGTTTCCTTCTATACTCTGAAAGTGAATTGATTCATTTTCCCTACATATATTTCCACTCATGGGTTCAGTTCTCCTTTATGCAAGTTATTTGTTAGAATTTTAGGTATTGTGGTCTGTACAAGTGCATGAATTTTGCAATTTGCACTGCATGGCGAGTAGTAGCTGGCAGTGGGCAACAGAATAGGAGCAAAGAACAAGCAGGGGCACATGACTGTCTGGTGAGGATTACCCGTCCATAGTTCATGTAGTTTTTCTTTGTTGTTGCACATGGCTGTGGTTATGGTTTGGTGGTAGGTTCATTGCTGCTCTGGTTACTGTTCTGTGGTGTGTGCTCACCAGTGGCGGGGGTGGTTGTTGTTGCTGTTGTTCCTTTGGTCCTTGGTCATTTCTTTCAGTAACAACTCTTTCTCAGGTGGATTACTTCCTTCTGTTTTCCTACTTCCTGCTATTAATTTAACAGCTCATGCATTGTTACTGGTTTTTGTTCTTACCTGCTGGACTACAGCATGAGCATGTCCTACTGTTGATTTAACAGCTCATGCATTACTGGTTTTTGTTCTTGCCTCCTATTGTTATGGGCCTGTTAATGAATGGATGCATTGTTGTTGGTTTTCATACTTGCCTATTGAGATGTACGTTGCTGCTGGATGAATGGATAATGAAATGTTAAATAGAGTTTATTCAGTTTAGTTTAGTTTACTCTGTTTACTATTGTTTCAGTCTAATTTTTGGATAGTGAGATGTTGAATACAGTTGATTCTGTTTTGTTTTGTTTACTCTGTTTATTAATGATCAGGTTTATTTTCATATACCGTGCAGTCGGTTCAGTTTTATTTACTATGCATGATTATGAGCTCTGTAGGGTTTCTTAGGGTCATCATTCTGGTTTGCTGCTGCTGCTCATTTGGTTCTTGCTACTGTAGGTCCCTATCCGTTCCTGCCCATCATCTGCCGCCATGTGATCAGAACTCAGGGGTTACGATGGAATGCATGACCGGCAGCGACAACGGCGCAACTGAGAGATTTTACGGAAGGGTCGAGGAGATCTGGGAGCTTGACTACTCTGGACTGCACAACGCGACAATGTTCCGTGTCAGATGGGCTAAGAATGTCGAAAGAGAAAACCGGTATTTCACTACCACGACTATACCCGACGCCAAGAGCGCTACCGTGAACGCTATCGCAAAAAACGAGCCATGGGTACACGCTAAGCACGTGACACAATGCTTCTTCATAACCGACCTGTGCAATCCCAGCCGTGTTGTCGTGAGGAGAGGCAAAAGGAACATCATTGGAATGGATGGAGTCGCCAACGAGGAAGACTACAACTAGTACGGCAACCCAATGAGGGAAGATGACGATGACGATGACGATGAAGTATACGTCAAAAGAAGAATCAATGCTACATTACCTAAGAAAGATCGTACTCCATGGAAAAGGAAAAGTCACAATGAGGGGCTCAATTATTCTTCAACGAATAAGAAGGGAAAGAAGCTCACTCAAAAACGAAAACGTCAACGCTGAGGAACCATTATCGGTCAAATGATGTAATATATATGTTCCTATTTTGTGTACACACTTAACCATTATGCATGGGTCAAATGATGTAATATATATGTTCCTATTTTGTATACATACTTAACCGTCAAATGATGCAATATATATCACCTTAGTTATTTACATTGTATCACCTTCCCTTCGTTCACTGCTCTCGGAAAAAAGGAAAAGAAAAGAAAAAAAAAGGGAGAGAAAATAAAGGAAAAGAAAATAGAAGAAACAAACAGGAAAACTGCTATAGGTACTGGTTATAGCAGTAGAGCTTTTCTGAAAAAGAGCTATAGCTAGTCAAGTTAGCAGTAGCGCTTTCCGGATAAACACGCTATAGCTACCTGTGATTATCGCTATAGCTAACTTAGCTATAGCGCGTTCTTCCGGAACGCGCTACTGCTACCTCGACTTAACCCCCCAAATCCCCACTCTCTGCTTCTTCCCGCCTCTACTTTTCCACCCAAATCCCCACTCTCTCTTCCCCCGTCGTCGCCGCCGGAGCCCTGCCCTCGCCGCGCAACTACGCTCGCCCCCGACCCCGGCGCTCGCCCCCGACCCCGGCGCTCGGCCCCGACCCGGCGCTCGCCCCCGTCTCCCCCGACCCCGGCGACCCTCGGGTGTCGTGCCGTCTCCCCCGACCCCGCCTCGCCTCGGTGCCGCGCCATCTCCCCCGACCCCATCTCTCTCTCTCTCTCTCTGCCCTCTGTAAGCCCTCTCCCCTCCCCTCTTCTCTTCTATTTAGTGCTAGTTAGTATGAAATAGTATGAACCCTAGGCTATTTTTTAGTGTAATAAAAAACAGAATTGATTATATATGTTTCTTGCATTTTTTAGTTAAAACAATTGTTGCTATTTAAATTTTATAGTTAAAGCAATTGTTGCTATTTTTTAGTTGCAAATTTGAAGTGGACATGTGATATGTGGTCATGTGATTTGGACATGTCATATTTGGAATTTGGACATGTCATTTGGACATGTGATGTTTTGGACATGTCATATTTGGAAAATGATGATTATGTGCAGGGTGAATGATCCGAGTGGCCTATGTTTCGCCGGAATGTTGATTCATTTCCGTTCCGATGAATTTCAGGCGCTCGATATGTCCACTTTTTAGCAAAGGTCATGCCGAAATTTTCTGTGGATTTTGGCATGACTTGTGCTAGAAAGTAGGCATATCGAGTGCCGGGAGTTGCTGGGAAACGGCATTCCAGCAAACATAGATCTTTTTTTATGTCATTTCTCATTTTTTTGTTTTAGAATTAAATGAGGAGACTTAATTCATTTTTTTTAGTTTTAGAACAACGAAGAAACCGGGCCTTCTGACCAAGATGCAGATGAGATGGATTATGCGGGTGAACAACAGTACATCAACTTTTTGTCTGTTAAGCACATTCAAGGTTTGCAGGTCGGCCTCGATGATGGTACTGACGCTGACATCGACACCGACGGCGCCGACACCGATGGCGGCGCAGAGACCGGCGGGGAAGGTACCGGCGGGGAAGATACTGGTGGGGAAGGTACCGGCGCCGATGCCACTACCGAAAAGAAGAAGCAGAGGATACGAAAACCTAACAAACTCGGCATTGGACGACTGGTGATCACAAAGATGGCACCTGGCAAGTTTGAGCCATTAGAGCCAGAAGAACCTCGCAAGTGCTATGGGAACCAAGTAGGATGCATCCTACGGGAATGCGCGAGCATCAACGATGATGACTTAAGGAGTAAAGAACATTTGAGGAAGTTGCTCCTGATGAAGTTGCACAAGAGATTCAAGTTCCCCGACCGGGACGATAGCATAGAACAACCGTGGGATGATCCGAAGATGAAAAAGATTAACAATCACGCCATGGGCATGTTCAGCAATGATTTGGCCTCCTGGAAAGGTTGGGTGAAATGAGCTATTGAGGCTGAGGAACCCCTGTCCAAGATTCTGGAGGAAAATCCGACACTTACGGAAGAGGAGTTCAAAAAGTTCAAGGACACTTGCGCTACCGAGGCAGCCAAAGCTAAGGCTGCGAAATTCAAGAGCCTTCAGCAAAGGAACACGGGGAAGCATCGCCTCGGAAGCCGTGGCTACCTTGGCAAAAGGCCCATACGGGATAAGGAGGATGCGGAACGTGAAGCCGCGGGTCTCCCAGACCCCTTCGCGAAGTTCACCAACCCCTTGGAGCATGACTTCATCAGGGCCCGCTACAAGTGGGACAAGGAAAAGAAGGTTTTTTACACGAACCAGATCACGAGGAGATTGATTAGAATACTGGTAATTATTCTTTTACCACCTTACATTTAGCTCCTGATCAAGTCGACTACACATTCATAAATGGTTCACGTTCCTTCTGCAGGAGAAGCAACACCAGCTTGCAGCCGAAACCCCAACTTCGCCGATGAGGCCCAAGTGGGACACCCCTCTCAATCGGGCCTTGAACGAACTTAAGGGACTCCCTTTGGGCCAGCGGCCGCAATATGGACGTGCCGGCGCCACGTGGAAGGTGTTTTACAACGAGGCCCCGGAGGCCAAGAAGCAGAAAAAGAAGTTTAGTCAGGCGGACATCGACGATAAGGTGAAGCTTGCGTTCGAGAAAAAAGCAGCTGAGGACGCGAAAAAAGCAGCCGAGGAGAAAAATGAGTTTCTACAACAGGTAGTCGATGCAGCTGTAAATGCCTGCAGAAATGATTTCGCTACTAATTTGGTCCCGACTATCATCAACTGGACGAAGGAAAATCCAGACAAGATGGTACATGATTTTCCCATGCCCAGTTTCGTCGGGAGCAACTCGGTGAACAACACCACCGCACCATCACCTGCTCACGCAACCGGGCCTGCTCTCACACCCGCATCCGCCCCCGCACCCGCTCATAGCAGCCCGTCCTCAGTCTCTGGCGCGCTAGGCGGGCCTTCGTCTTTGGCTGAGCTCGACGCCCTCACGGTAATTACATGTCGCACCAACATATATATCTAGAATATTCCATTTTTGTTGCCTTTCGGATGTCTTATGCCGTAGACATGTGTTTGCAGGCCGACGACACCCCGTGCACCGTACTCTACTTGATCAAAGGTCAGAAGGTGGACGTGGGAAAGGGGGTGATAATGAAGCCCTTGGAACTCATGTTCCACAACCAGCCGATGCCCGGTGGGCACTTCAGGGTTACCTTGCCGAGTGTGAAATTGGGGCACGAGGATTTGCCTCCTCCGGTATGGCTAGGGGGAGAGGACGACGAGACCCCGCTGCAGATTGGAAGTTGCAAGGGTTGGGTGCTGCTATGGCCGAAGAATCTTCTTCGTCTGGAGTAGGCCGAGAGCACACCAATAACCACACATCAACAAGCATGTATGGAGACCACAACCCCGCCTACGCAATTACCAGCGCCTGTAGTGCCGCGTGAGAGCGGTGGACGACGTGATGAAGGGGGTCCAATAGTGGCTGATGTAATCGCCCCCGTAGAACAAAGAATGGATGATGAGATGGAGGTGGAGGACCCAATGAGTTTCCTCAATACAGGCGCCTATGACGGTGACTTAGATATGATGAGTCAGCCATATGACGAATCGGGCTATCAGCATGCTGATGAGGATATGGATGATCTGGCTGGGCAGGAACATCCTAGCAGGGATTGCAAGAAGTGTCTCTTCATGAAATCCTCACAAAACACACCTGAAGATGGCGCCTCAACACAGGCTCAACTAGCCGAGAGTCGTACAGTGCTTAGCCCTGCAACACTGGGGCAAGGGTTAAGGAAGGGTCTGGAAGGTCAGCCCAAGAAAAAGGAGAGGAAGAGACCAAGGAAGATAGGCTCAGCTGCCTACAAACAAGCCAGAGCACATTGCAGCCAAACGGAGGATTTTGAAGATCGTGTACCCGTCAAAGGTGCGGCCATGTTCCATGTCACGGGCGAGCCGATGCTACCGCCGAAACCGCTGGAGGCACTATCAGGGGATCTCAGGAGACTGCACGACCATGTGATGTCGATTGAGAAAAGCCTACTAGCCTCGAAGGATCCAGGATATCCGACATACACGTCTCGTGCGCCTGAGGGGAAGTGCTACATTGACACACGGCCCGCGGAGGTGTTCTTCCTGTGGTCTGACCATATCTTCGAGATGTTTCTGACAAGGCGGCTCGATTTTACAATCGTCCGCCTTTTTGCGCTACATATGAGCTCCGTCATGAAGAGAGAAGAAGTCTCGCAAATCTGTGTGGCGGATCCATACTACATGCACGAGTCCTTCTTGAGTCTCGGCGACTTTTAGCGAGAAACTGCTAGGGAGTACCTCCAAAACTTCATGGTACAGAATAAGGACCAGGAAATTGTCTTCCTGCCTTATCATCCAAAGTAAGTCAATACCGGACAACCCTTTCGTACATTTCAATCATTCCTTCTCGCTCATATGGATAATAATTTGAGGTGTTTTTTTCCCCGCAGCAACGAGCGCGCCGTCCTTATCGTTCTTTACCCGCAAGTCTCCCACGTCGTGTATTTCGACCCTACCAGAAACTACGAGAAGAAGGACTACACCCACATAATGAATATTCTATATGATGCTCTCCTAGGCTTCAACATTAGGGGTGGCCACCTGCAGATCAGGAAACAAAGGAACAAGAAGTTGGGTTTCTCGCATAAAATTAACTTCTGCTGCATCCATGTCCCAAAACCAAGCAAGAACGATGGATTCTACCTCCTCCATCTCATGATGGAGTTCAGAACAGATCACCAAAAGCTTCGCCTGACAAGCAGAAACGATGATCATATCCGCAAGTGGGTAGAATCTCTTGGAGAAGCGGATTATAAACTTAGAGATGACTTCTTTCGCATCCATGGGGACATTGTGACGATCATCATGAAAGAAGTCGTCGATGAGAAGGGGATGTTCCACCACGGACCTATATCGCGAGCTGACGTCCGAACTCTCATAGGCATGCAACGTCAGGACCTCACGCAGTTCAAGAAGATAGGGTCCATCCTTAATGATATGGAAGGATGGAACTTCTAGTGATTTACGATGCCGATGATGATGATATGTGTCGGTTGAACTTGTATACTTTCTGTAGATGGATGACGATGTAGTTGCAAGTATTCGAGACTTGTATCACTATTTTCGAGATGATGATGAGAGACCACTTTTGTGTTGGATGATGATTATGATGATGACATGATTTGATGAGACTATTTGTATGTATATGCTATGATTACATTTGTATGTGTATGATATGCTAGAGATTATTGTATAAAGCCCTAAAAAAATTTAGCAGCACAAAATATGGAGCAGAAAAAAAATTCAGAAACTAATAACAGTAGCGCGGGATATGGCTTTAGCAGCTGCGAGTTCTTAGCAGTAGCGCTCTTTGTTCAAGAGCGCCACAGCTATTAGCAGCAGCGCGTGTTGGAGACAGACGCTGCTGCTATCCCTTGATAGCAGTAGTGCGGGTAAAACCGCGCTACTGATAAGAGTTAGCTGTGGCGCCGTATCAGTAGCGCGGCCACCCATGCTACTGCTAAGCATTTAACCCGCGCTACTGCTAGGCTTTTCCCTAGTAGTGATGGTGGCACTAGTAGAAAAATGACCTAATGTTCACCTCATTAGTCCCGGTTCAAATACGGACTGGCACTAATGTGACCATCAGTGCCGGTTCCAACGGCTAGGCGGGCGGCACTCATTAGTGCCGGTTCGTATTGAACCTCTAGTACCGGTTCGTGCCACGAACCGGGACTAAAGAGGTGGTGGCAGGCTGGTGTCAGGCTGGGGCCCCATCAACCCCTTTACTCCCAGTTCGTGGCACGAACCGGTACTAGAGATGCACCTTTAGTCCCGGTTTGTATACGCAACCGGGACTAAAGATGCCTCAATATAAACCCTGCGTCGAGCCTGAGCCCATTTCTCTCTATTTTCCACTTTCATTCCTTCCTCTCCTTTGTTCTTCCCCATTGCTCGAGCTCATCCTTCATTTTTGCCAAAATTTGTCAAGATTTGAAGGCCCCCCATCCATCCAAGTGATCACAAAGGTTAGCAACTTTGTCCTTTCATCTCTCATTGCTAGATTAGCTCTTGCAATGCTGTATAAGTATAGTGATTTGTGGGTTTTAGTTTGGGAGTAATTATATGTGGTAGTTTATTTGATTTACATGCAATTTGAGCTCAAATTAACTCTTAGTTTGCATATGTAGGTGTTGTTTACTTAGTGCCTTTCCGTCCCCATCCTAACGACCACCGTCGATAGCCTGCACCGTCTCATCACCGGCACCACCTTAGTGAGCCTCTTGTTCTTATCTTTTTTATATAAAAAAATCATGTCTGTGTGATTTAGATATACAGTTACTTGAATAATTTTCTTATCCGTACGTTGTTTGTTATACATAGTGGCATGGTTTTGATATCCGTCCCCGACAGCCCTCGGCCGGTTTATGATTCGGATGTGGTATATTCTCTTTTATAACTATTTGTTGCATTTCGTGTTTATGACAAATTATGCCCATCAAGTTGACATGGATATTTTTATCTAGGAGGTATGTGAACCGGAAATTCCAACCGACCCTCTTGTCGAGAGGTTAAATTTAGTTGAAAATGAAAACGAGTATTTGAAAGAAAAATTGAAAAGAATTGAAGAAGAGAAGATGAAACTGGAGTTGTATGTTGCCGATGTCGTCGATGATCACAAGATCAAGATGGAGAAAATGCGCTTGAAGATTAGAAAGATTAGAAAATATGCCATTGATAGTGAGGCTTGGTATCATTATGCTGTTGGATCAATTGCTACCTTAGTTGCGATCTTGATCACATTTGTTGTTGCATTTAAATGCTTTAGTTAGAGAATTTGTATGTTGTTTTAGGAGAATAAGTGTGTATGAACTTTATGTATGAACTTTTATTTATTTGGTCTTTTCGGTGCTGTGTAATGAAGATGAGCCGGCAATGGATCTACGATGACCGATGCTCTCCCCAGTTCGTTAATGGCGTGCGTACTTTTCTGCTTGCGGCTGAGGCAAACAAGCAGGCGGATGGTTTTATGTCTTGTCCATGTGCTGGCTGTAAGAATGATCGGAATTTCTCTAAGTCAAGAACCATTCACGTCCACCTGTTTGAGTCCGGTTTCATGCCCCACTATAATGTTTGGACCAAGCACGGAGAAAGAGGGGTTATGATGGAAGACAATGAAGAAGAAGAGGACGACGACAACTATCCTGGCCATGATGGGTTCCCTGAATACGATGGTACAACAATGGGGCAAGAAGCTGAGCCGGCAATGTGGGAAGAAGCTGAAGAAGAGGCATCAAATGAGCCCGCTGATGATCTTGGTCGGGCCATTGCCGATGCAAAGAGAAACTACGCAAGTGAAAAGGAGAGGCTGAAGTTGCAGCGCATGTTAGAGGATCACAAGAAATCGTTGTACCAAAATTGCGAAGCTGACAAGAAAAAGCTGGGCACCACACTGGAATTGCTGCAATGGAAGGCAGAGAATGGTGTATCTAACAAGGGATTTGGAAAGTTGCTGATAATGTTAAAGAAGATGCTTCCAAAGGACAACGAATTGCCCGACAGTACGTACGAAGCAAAGAAGGTTGTCTGCCCTCTAGGATTAGAGGTGCAGAAGATACATGCATGCCCTAACTGCATCCTCTACCGCGGTGAGTACGTGGATTTGAATGCATGCCCGGCATGCAGTGCATGGCGCTATAAGATCAGCCGCGATGACCCCGGTGATGTCGAGGGCGAGCGCCCCAGGAAGAAGATTCCTGCCAAGGTGATGTAGTATGCTCCTATAATACCTCGGTTGAAACGTTTGTTCCAAAACAAAGAGCATGCCAAGTTGATGCGATGGCACAAAAAAGAACGTAAGAAAGACGGGAAGTTGAGAGTACCCGCTGACGGGTCGCAGTGGAGAAAAATTGAGAGGAAGTGGAGGGACTTTGCAGATGACGCAAGGAACGTATGGTTTGGTCTAAGCGCAGATGGCATTAATCCTTTTGCGGAGCAGAGCAGCAATCATAGTACCTGGCCTGTGACTCTATGTATGTATAACCTTCCTCCTTGGTTCTGCATGAAGCGGAAGTACGTTATGATGCCAGTGCTCATCCAAGGCCCTAAGCAACCCGGCAATGACATTGATATGTACCTAAGGCCATTAGTTGAAGAACTCTTACAGCTGTGGAATGAAAAAGGTGTACGTGCGTGGGATGAGCACAATCAGGAAGAATTTGACCTACATGCGTTGCTGTTTGTGACCATCAATGATTGGCCTGCTCTCAGTAACCTTTCAGGACAGACAAACAAGGGATACCACGCATGCACGCA
The DNA here is from genome assembly GCA_011799875.1 of Thinopyrum elongatum. Taxonomy (NCBI): domain Eukaryota; kingdom Viridiplantae; phylum Streptophyta; class Magnoliopsida; order Poales; family Poaceae; genus Thinopyrum; species Thinopyrum elongatum. The sequence continues at coordinate 528,158,768 of CM022302.1, forward strand.
CTGTTTGGATGATACCGACAGTATATATTTGGATAATTGTAAGAAGAATGTGTACCTGGGACATCGTCGATTTCTTCTGAGCAGGCATCCCGTAAGAAAGAAAGGCAAGCATTTCAAAGGTGAGGCAGATCACCGGACGAAGCCTCGCCATAGTACTGTTGATGATGTACATGATATGGTCAAGGATTTACAGGTAATCTTTGGAAATGGTCCTGACGGACAATCTGTTCCGAATGACGCTGACGGACGCGCACCCATGTGGAAGAAGAAATCTGTATTTTGGGACCTACCCTATTGGAAAGACCTAGAGGTCCGGTCTGCAATCGATGTGATGCACGTGATGAAGAATCTTTGCATGACCTTGCTTGGCTTCTTAGGCGTGTATGGGAAGACAAAACATACACCGGAGGCACGGGAGGACCAGCAACGTATGCACGGAAAAGACGGCATACATCAGGGTCATGCCAGATACGCTCTTACCAAAGAAGAGATGGAAATCTTCTTTGAATGCTTGCTCAGTATGAAGGTTCCGTCTAGCTTCTCGTCGAATATAAAGGGAATAATAAATATGGCAGAGAAAAAGTTCCAGAACCTAAAGTCTCATGACTGCCACGTGATTCTGACGCAACTGCTTCCGGTTGCATTGAGGGGGCTTCTACCGGAAAACGTTCGATTAGCCATTGTAAAGCTATGTGCATTCCTCAATGCAATCTCTCAGAAGGTAATCGATCCAGAAATCATACCAAGGTTAGAGAATGATTTGGTGCAATGTCTTGTCAGTTTCGAGTTTGTGTTCCCACCATCCTTCTTCAATATCATGACGCACGTCCTAGTTCACCTATGCCAAGAGATTGCTGTTCTGGGTCCTGTATTTCTACATAATATGTTCCCCTTTGAGAGGTTCATGGGAGTGTTAAAGAAATATGTTCATAACCGTGCTAGGCCAGAAGGAAGCATCTCCAAGGGCCATGAAAATGAGGAGGTCATTGAGTTTTGTGTTGACTTTATTCCCGACCTTAAGCCGATTGGTGTTCCTGAATCGCGGCATAAGGGCAGACTTGGTGGAAATGGCACGCTAGGACTGAAAGCAATAATATGTATGGACGGGCATTCTCTCACTCAAGCACATTACACAGTACTACAAAATTCCACCTTGGTGCCTCCATATATCAAGGAACACAAGAATATTCTACGCTCCAAACACCCGGAGCAGTCTGACGACTGGATTACACGTGAACAAATGGGGACTTTCGCTGGTTGGTTGCAGACACGTGCCATGCATGACGACGCTATTGAAGATGACCTGTAATTGCTGTCCCAGTTACCATCTTCGAATATAATGACTTTCAAAGGGTACGAGATAAATGGGAATACATTTTACACGATCGCCCAAGATAAAAAGAGCACCAACCAAAACAGTGGTGTCCGCTTTGATGCAGCAACCAAGAGGGGAAAGGACACATATTATGGTTACATAGAGGAGATATGGGAACTTGACTATGGACGTGGTTTGAAGGTCCCTTTGTTTCGGTGCAAATGGGTCAATCTGACACGAGGCGGGGTAACGGAAGACCTTCAGTACGGAATGACAACAGTGGATCTCAACAATCTTGCGTACGCAGGCGAACCATTCGTCCTAGCCAATGATGTGGCGTAGGTTTTCTATGTGAAGGACATGTCTACCAAGCTGACAAAAAGAAAATATAAGGAAGCGAATACATCATACGATGAGCCAAAGCGCTACATAGTTCTTTCAGGGAAAAGAAACATCATGGGAGTGGATGACAAGACAGACATGTCAGAAGATTATGAAAAATTTCATGAAATTGCTCCCTTCAAAGTGAATATTGACCCGAGCATACAGTTAAATGATGAAGATTGTCCATTGTTACTGCGCAAAGGGACACACGTGAAGAAAAAGTTTTACACCCAAAGATCCCACTCTGGGATGTGACCGGCTTCACTGTCATCACTTTCTTCTCTAGTGAGTTTCCGGACTTATATATATATATATATCTGGAAAGTCCCACTTTGGACAAACCGTAGGGAATCTTTGTAATAGTTAGGGTGCTTATGTGTTTTGGCATTTGGAACGTGTACTTTCTTGCTTCGGACAAACGTCATCAATTTTCAACCGTTTTTGACTTCATTTGCTATTTTTCATGCATTTACTGATTTTTTTGAGCTAAATGACCCTGAAATTGAAAAGCACAACAAATGAACCCTGAAAAGGTTGAAAGTTGGCATGGTATATCATCATTTCACCCACATAGCATGTGCAAAAAAGTTGAGAGGGTTACGGCAAAAACAGGATGCACTTAGTGTACAAAATGGACAATCTCTTTCGAAGTATCATGGTTTTGGGCTAAAATTCATCTGTTACAAAGGTATTTCATTTTTTTAAACTTATTTCAACTCCAGACTTTTTGTGCGTTCAGTATGCACCATTCAAAGCCACGTGGTCAATTTTCAACTCTTTCTGACTTCATTTGCTATTTTTCATGCATTTACTGATTTTTTTTGAGATAATGACCCTGAAATTGAAAAGCACTACAAATGAACTCTGAAAGCATTGAAAGTTGGCAAGGTATCCTCATTTCGGCCACATAGCATGTGCAAAAAAGTTGAGAGGGTTACGGCAAAAACTGGATGCACTTCGTGTACAAAATGGATAATCTTTTTCGAAGTATCACGGTTTCGGATGAAAACTCATCTGTTATAAAGGCATTTCATTTTTTAAATAACCTAAGTATTACCAAATTGAATATAATGATAAAACACACTAATATTAAATAGAAAAAAAAGAATCACTGAAAAATCTATTTTTAATGTAAAGTTATTCACAAACTAGTGATTCACACAAATTTCAAATAATTCAAATTTTAACTATTCAAAGTTGAAAACTACTGGCACTAACACAAAGTTTATATTTTTTTTACCTAAAGCAAAAAGATTCACAAAGAAACTCTAAATAAAGCAAAAAAACTCAAAAACAAAAGAAAATAAATGAAGCAGAAAACAAAAAAAATGAAAAATAAATAAATTAAAAAAGCCCGCCTACTGGGCCACAACGGCCTGCGTACGACTAGAAACCCAACCTATAGTTGGGCCAGGATGCAGGCCCGCTCGGCCCAGTAGGCCCACAGGGCAGCACAGGTGAGGTAGGCCCTGAAGGCCTGCTTTAGAGAGGAGCTCGAAGGAGTAGCCGTGGCTGGGTTTATAAACCAGTGCGGCTGCCCTTCGCTGGGCGAGGTGGGACTAAACTTTGTGCACCGCAGCTGTGGCAGCGCGCCACCTTTAGTCGCGGTTGGTGGCTCCAACCGCGACTAAAGGGGGGCTTTAGTCGCGGTTGGAGCCACCAACCGCGACTAAAGGTGGTCGCTTCCCTCCGCTTGGCCTGGCCAAAATTGACCATTAGTCCCGGTTGGTGGCTCCAACCGGGACTAAAGGTGCCTCCTATATAGACAACACTTATTATTTTTTCACTTTCCTTCTGCTTCAGGCTCGAACAGAGGACATCACCGCCGCCCCCGATGCGCCGCCAGGCTGCCCCGACGCCGTCGCCGCCCCCGACGCGCCGGCCCCCGTCGCTACCCCCCGTCGCCGCCCCCGTCGCGCGCCACCCCTCGTCGCCTTACCTCGCCGGCCGTCGCCCCGCTGTGAGCCCCTGCCGCCATGGCCGCCCTCCCATCGATGCATGAACGCACACACGCACACACACACACACACATTTTCTTATTTTTTGTTTTTCTGGTTTTTAGTTTTTTATACTTTTAGTTATAGAAATATTAGATGAATTAGATATATAAATGTTAGATGAATATATTTTTAGTTTTTTTATACTTTTAGTTATAGAAATGTTAGATGAATTTTAGATATATAAATGTTAATTAGATGAATTTTTACATTTTTTTCACTAGATGATTAGATGTATATTGAAAAAGGTTTGAATGTTGCATATTTCACGATGCAACATTTGATCCAATGTAACTAGATGCAAGAATTTTGACATATGTCAAAGTTTGATCATATGTCAAAGTTTGAATTTTGAGATATGCAACATTTGATCATATGTCAAAGTTTGATCTAGTGAAATATGATCAAATATGCAACATTTGATCATATGTCAAAGTTTGAATTTTGACATAGATACAAGAATGACATAGATGTACATTTGAGAGGAAGTTTGAATTTTGACATCCAATGTAACTAGAATTTGACATTTGATCCAATGTATAGCAATTAGTATTTGCAAAAGTTGCATATTTTAATGTTGTATTTGCAAAAGTTTGTTATGTATTTGCAATTAATTAGTATATGTATGTATAGTACAATAGATTCTCTTAGTCCTTTAATAAGGGATTTATCAAGAATGCCCCCATTATGGATGTGCACAAGTTGATTCATTTTTTTCCTGATCTCATATATCCTATATATATATATAAATGAATATATAATATATAATATATATATATATAATATAGTATATATATATATATATATATATATATTCTTCTATATGTCACGTTGTCTAGTGTCAAAGTATTGAAGAAATCCATGGCTTCATCATTAGCCGGAAGTAACTGGCGCATGATGGTACGAAGCTCTCCAAAGTTGTTTTGGAACGGAGTCCCTGATAGGATAATTCGCTTTTTGTTACGAATTTCAGCAAAGGCCTTCCAAATAGCGATATTCGGAAGGCCCTTGATGAACTTCGTACCAAAAAGCTAATTATCTTATCCGGGACTCCGTTCCAAAATAATTTGGAGAGCTTCGTACCATCATGCGCCTGTTACTTCCGGCTAATGATGATGCCATGGTTTTCTTGAATCCTTTGACACTAGACAACGTGACATATAGAAGGGTAGATGAGATCAGGAAAAATATGGACCATTTTCTGCACATCCAGAATGACGCCATTTTGTTAAATCCCTTAAAGGTTAAGAGAATCCGTTATGATTCTGAATCCTGTTCCTAGTCAGGGACTAAAGGTTTTCCTCGTATACTAAGAAATCACAATCCAAACATTTTAAAAATGTTACATTTGCATAGAATTTGTTCTCGACGTCAACGATGCCCGGCCAGCATCCTCGTCGTCGACCAGTTCGCGACAACGTCCTGATTCAGAGGTGCCATGTCCGGTACTGGGCTCCGCCGGGCTGGCACTGGGAGGTGCTACCTTCAGGGGCGCGCATCTTGGTCAGGAACCCGGGTCCCGTCGTCGACACGGAGCTTCTTTGGTGGCGGGTGCATGGGCTACATTCGGTGCGGATGCGGGCGTCCCCCGCGGAGGTGGTATGTCACCGTGTTAGGGAGGAGGACGAGCACGTCCGTCGCTACATGGTTGCGTTGGACGTCAGGTTCTCCAATACCTGGCAGGTTCTTCAGGGATCTCACCCAAGCTATGATCCTGTGATGGTTCCTTCTCTTTGGGTGTCCACCGCGAGTGAACTAGATTATTCGATAGTATTCGATCTGTATTAGCTAGTGATGTATTCGAGATTATAATTATTCGATAATATTCGAGACGATGTATTCGAGATTATATTCGATGATGCATATCAATTATCTGGATTATTCGAGATGCATATTATCTACTATGATTCAGTTTTTCCTTATTGATTGAATGCATGCATTCTAATTTGAATACTAAATTGTTTTATCTTTCTTCTGGATTAGTTAAATAAAAGCTATGGAGATGGGACCCGACAGAGAAGGAGATGAGACTCTGTTCGACATCATACGCTCCCCGAGCCCAGATGGGAATGAAGTAGATGATGGCTCGCAATATCTGAACCCTACCGATGAGGGTATGATATTTGATGAAGACGAACGAATAGATGAAGTCCAGAACAATGATGACGAAGGAAATGTTGTTCTTCAAATAACAAAGACCGGCGAGGTATATTTATATAAGTAGGCATCTGGTGATCATCACATGTTTTAATTGATTTGTATATATATTAACGAATCGATCTTTCTTCTTTTAGCCCTCCGGATCTAGCAAATCTTCTACAAGCAGCAGGACAGTTCGAGGCCCGGCTAAAAAGTTGAAGGATGGTGTAAAGTACAACATCGATGCCATCAAACCTAATGGCGAACCGCGCAAACCTAAGAAGAATGCGAACAAGTTCATTCGTCAATGCGGAGTTATTGTTAGGGACCAAATCCCGATCTCCATGCAAGAATGGAAAAAGCCAGCAAAGGAACTTCCAGATGTTACTTTTGTCGACCAAAGAGAAAAAGATGGGCTTTGGGAATCTCTCATGTCACATTTCACCCTACCAGATCATTTCACAGATGCAGATGTGGAGAAAGTCAAGAACGCTGCTCTTAGGAAGATGGCGATAGCATTCAACAACCACAAGAAAAGTATATGGGCCGCGTACATCAATGCAGGAAAGAAGACTCCAGCATTCAAGGGAACACTGGAGAAGGCAAGAGATCACTGGGACGCTTTTGTGAAATTCAAGGAATCGGAAGTAGCTCAGGAACGGTCGAGAAAAAACAAGATTAATGCCGCGAAAAAGGAGTGGCACCATAAGCTGGGGCCAGGTGGCTATGAGGTGGCCCGGCCTAAGTGGGATCTCGATGAGCAAGAGATGATGGATGTAGGGGTCACTCCAGTTACATTGAGCTGGCCCCCCAGGTCCAGGACTTGGTTCTATGCGCATGGGGGGACGTTGGACCCAAAGACATGCGAGGTTTTGGAGCGGGCAAGTCTTAAAGGAGCCGATGTGCGTATACTTGTTGCAATAGAAGAGGCTCGAACGGGGGTGTTCAAGCCCAACAAAGAGAACGACGAGCTTACGCGCGCCCTGAAGAATCCTGAACACCCGGGAAGAACACGAGGCGAAGGCGTTGTTCCATGGTTCGAGGGGTTTGCGGACTGGAACACCGATTACAGAAGCCGTGCGAGAAAGAAGCAGCAGGAGGAGCAGAAGAGGAAGCTGGAGGAGGAGGAGAGGAAGCAGGAAGCAGACCGCCTTCGCATTGTTAGAATAAAAGCACGCAGAGTTGGCACTCGATTTCCAGCGGCAGCAGCAGTAGATCGACTCACTTAGCCCGGAAAGGGGGTCTCAGCAGAGGCAGCAGCTAGTGCATTCAGCATTGGATAGCACAGTCCCATCCATGCCGAGAAGCAGCGTGGGTTCCGCCCTAGGCGATGATGCACTGCTGGATAGATACCCTGTGGATGATATCATTGATACGACAACTTGTGAACCACACTTTAAAATGAAGAACATATCCATGAAGGTGGCGGACGGCATTGCTTATACAAATCCCCCTGAAGCAACCTTCCATTGCAATTCGATTCCAGCTGGCTATGCTCGTGTCGGGGTTGATGAAGTGGTGGCACAATATTCGGGGCTAGAGCTTGACATTCCTGGAGGTGACGACGAGCGCACACTGGGAGAGGCCGTACATCGTATCATTCTATGGAGAAAGGATTGCATCGTCTTTCCAAGGCCACCGACACCGCGTTAGCCGGCTCCTCCTCCAAGTCGGCCGCCGCCTCAGCAGACTCCCGCTCCTCCAAGTCTGCCACCGCGTCAGCAGACTCCTCCTCCTCCAAACCCGCCACCGCGTCAGCCATCTCCTCCTCCTCCAAGTCCGGCACCGCGTCGGCCGACTCCTCCAAGTCAGGCACCGCATCAGCCGTCTCCGCCGCCTCAGCGGGCTCCACAACGTAAGCAACAGCGGAAGAGAGGCTTCGCAGCTACGGCGGCTAGCGGTACAACAAGAGGCAAGAAATACAAATTTGGTCCAAGCCTCAAGCCTCTTCCGATGTTGCCTTACTACCTGACTGACAAGGAAAATGAGATCGAAGTGCAAGCCCAAGTGAAGGCCCATTTTGGACTGAAACCGCCTTCGCCGTCAGAGGAGAAAGTACCTGAGCATGTCATTGACCACTTTATTCGTATGGCTCAACCACCAGCTCCCAAGCATACCGAATCAGACTATGAGCGCCAAATCAAGAAGTCATATGAAGCACACAAAAAGGAGTCGAGCTCGATCTCGAGCCAAGCAGCTGCCAAAAAAAGCGGGATAACTATTCCCCAGCTGGGAGACCAGGCGATGCAATCGATTTCCCCGCTCATTGTACCAACACATGTGAGTACCGGCGCCGATCAAATGGTAATAACCGACGATCATAGAAGGCAAGCTGAAGAGGCCGGTGTCACTGTAGAACAACTCCTAGGCATCTGATACGTCTCCAATATATCTATAATTTTTTATTGTTCCATGTTGTTATATTATCATTCTTGGATGTTTTACAATCATTTTATATCATTTTTTGTACTAACCTGTTGACATAGTGCCCAGTGCCAGTTGTTGTTTTCTTCATGTTTTTTACATCGCAGGAAATCAATACCAAACGGAGTCCAAACGCAGCGAAACTTTTTGTGGATTTTTTTTGGACTAGAAGACATCCAGTGGGCCAGAGAAGCACCTGGGGGGGTGCTCTGAGGGGAGCACAACCCACCAGGGCGCCCCTGGAGGCCCAGGCGCGCCCAGGTGGGTTGTGGCCACCTCGGCCGCCTCCCGCATCGCCTCTTTGCTCTATAAATACCCTAATATTCTAGAAACCCTAGGGGAGTCGACCAAAATCAATTCCAGCCACCACAAGTTCCAGAACCACCAGATCCAATCTAGACACCATCACGGAGGGGTTCATCATCCTCATTGGTGCCTCTCCGAAGATGCGTGAGTAGTTCATTGTAGACCTTCGGGTCCGTTTTTAGTAGCTAGATGGCTTTCTCTCTCTCGTTTGATTCTCAATACAATGGTCTCTTGGAGATCCATATGATGTAACTCTTTTTTTTTGCGGTGTGTTTGTTGGGATCCGATGAACTTTGAGTTTATGATCAGATCTATCTTCTTATCCATGAAAGTTATTTGATTCTTATTTGATCTCTTATATGCATGATTGCTTATAGCCTCGTATTTCTTCTCTGATATCTGGGTTTTGTTTGGCCAACTTGATCTATTTATATTGCAATGGGAAGAGGTGCTTTGTGATGGGTTCGATCTTACGGTGCTTGATCCCAGTGACAGAAAGGGAAACGACACATATGTATCGTTGCCATTAAGGATAACAAGATGGGGTCTATCTCTACATAAATAGATCTTGTCTACATCATGTCATCGTTCTTATTGCATTACTCCATTTCTCCATGAACATAATACACTAGATGCATGCTGGATAGCGGTCGATGTGTGGAGTAATAGTAGTAGATGCAGGCAGGAGTCGGTCTACTAATTTTGGACGTGATGACTATATAATGATCATTGCCTGGATAATGTCATGAGTATTTGAAGTTCTATCAATTGCCCAACAGTAATTTGTTTCCACCATTGGCTATTTTTCTCGAGAGAAGCCACTAGTGAAAACTACGGCCCCCGGGTCTCTTCTTTAATATATTTGCCTTCAAGATCTATTTTACTATTCGCTCTTTTATTTGTTTGCAACTTTTATTTTTAGATGTATTTATCCAAAAACCCAAAAATACCTCTCTGAATTTTCTTTTCTTTTATTTTCATCTTTCAATCTACTACAATTTTATCTATCTCGTTACCCGAAAGGGATTGCCAACCCCTTTAACACATCGGGTTGCAAGTATTTGTTCTTTGTGCACAGGAGCTGTTTACGTGGTGTTGCGTGGTTCTCCTACTGGTTCGATAACCTTGGTCTCATCACTGAGGGAAATACCTACCGTCGCTGTGCTGCATCATCCCTTCCTCTCTGTGGAAAAACAGACGTAGTTCTAGCAGACATCAAGATGAGTTTCTGGGGCCGTTGCTGGGGAGACATCATCAACATCTACCAGGCTCCTAATCACAAATCTCATCTCCTTGCAATTTACATTATTTGCCATTTGCCTCTCGTTTTCATCTCCCCCACTTCACAACATTTGTCGTTTTATTCACCCTCTTTTTTGTTCACCATTTTCTCATCAGATCTCTTGTTTGCTATCTCTACTTGGGTTACCATGTGCCTTCTATTTGCTTGCATCATTGTTTGCTAAAAATCTATTGATATGGATCCACATTCACTTGCTAATCTTTTCAAAAGATCCAATTACGAAGAACCAATTGATAGTGAATTGAATTCACTAGATTATCTTTATGAAGTTTTGCTTGAGATTTATGAATCTAAAAATTGTGATGAAGAAATTTATGAAGTGATTCATGATAGCTCCTTGAATGAAAAGCATGATTGTAATGATTTTACTATAAAATCTATTAATGCCAATTGTGCTAATAATATGCAAAATCCCAAGCTTGGGGCTGCTAATTTTGCTATGTCCACAAATAATTGCAATGATCATGATTGGGGTGATAATGTTTCTTATGATCTTGAAAAATTATTTAAGCCTCATGATGAATATGTTAGTGATAATAATGTTTGAAATAATATTGAAAGTGGGTTTGGAAGAGCATCAACTTTAGGTAAAAATAATCCCACATATTTGGAGAGTGTTCAATCTTATGAAATTTTTGATGAAAGTGGGTTTGGAGAGGTCATGTCTTTAGTTGATGTTAATCCCACTATCTTGGAAGATTGCAAAACTTTTATGCATGTGGATCATGGAGAGAAAATTTTATATGATAGCTATACTGTTGAATTTGATTATGATGCTACATGTAATTATTATGATAGAGGAAAATATGGTTGTAGAAATTTTCATGTTACTAAATTACCTCTCGTTGTGTTGAGATTGCTATTGTTTTCTTCCATGCATATGTTGTATCTTGCTTGTCTTTCTAATTTGTTTTCTTATAAAATTCCTATGCATCGGAAATATGTTAGAATTAAATATGTTTGTCACATGTTTTATGATGCTCTATTTGTGTTTTCATTATTATCTTTCATGTGAGCATCAATAAAATCTTATGCCTAGCTAAGGGCGTAAAACGATAGCGCTTGTTGGGAGGCAACCCAATGGATAAATTTTAATTTCGTCTTTTTCTTTCTGTTCTTGAGTGTTTGCACAATTATGCTACTGTTATGATTGTGTTTTTTGTGTTTTAATTAGTGTTTGTGCCAAGTAAAGCCTTTAGGATAGCTTTGGTGATAGTTGATTTGATCTTGTTGGAAGACAGAAACTTTTGCGTCCAGTAAAACAATTTTGAAAATTCACAGATGCGACGAACAATTATGAATTTTTTACACAAGATTGATATACAAATTTCCTCTGTTGTCTATATTTTTCAGAATTTTTGGAGTTACAGAAGTATGAGAACAATTCGTATATTTGCAGACTGTTCTGTTTTTGATAGATTCTGTTTTCTTTGCATTGTGTGCTTATTTTGATGAATCTCTGGTTTGTATTGGAGGTTATAATCCATGGTAAAGTTAGAATACAGTGGATATAATGCAAAAATAAAATATGAATGGGTTTTCTACAGTACTTAAAGTAAATAATGGTTTTCTTATACTAACGGATCTCATGAAGGTTTTGTTGCGTTTTGTGTGATTGAAATTTTCAAGTTTTGGGTGAGATCACGATGGATGAAGGAATAAGGATTAGCAAAAGGCTAAGCTTGGGGATGCCGGAGGCACCCCAAGGTAATATTCAAGAAGTATCAAGCAACTAAGCTTGGGCATGCCCCCGAGTGGCATCCCCTCTTTCTTCTAACGACCATCGGTATTTTACTTGGAGCTATATTTTTATTAGTCACATATTATGAGTTTTGCTTGGACCGTCTTGTATGATATGAGTCTTTGCTTGTTTTGTTTTTTATTTTAAGTCTTAAATCCTTGCTGGACACACCTTTTTTAGAGAGCCAAAAATTATGCTATGCTTGCTCCTATGCTTCACTTAAATTTTTAGAGCCTTGGAATTGCTCTAGTGCTTCACTTATATCTTTTTGAGCACGGTGTGCTTTGTTATTTTTGAAGAAATGCTCTCATGTTTCACTTAGATTTATTTGAGAGTTATTAAAATCTTGAAGAAATTATCTCTTGCTTCACTTAGATTAATTTGAGAGAAAGAAATATTATGCTCATGTTCTTCACTTATATTTGTTTGAGCTTATTAAAAGCAACTTATGAAACTAGTCCCAAAGTTATAGATATCCAAGAAGGATATAATAAAAACTTTCATGAAGATCATTGGACAAAATAAGCTTGATTCTTAGTAATAGTTTTGAGATATGACAACATAATATGTGAGCCATGTTGATGAGTAATTGTGCTTTAGTAAGAATATTGGTGTTAAGGTTTGTGATTTCCTATGCAAGTACGAAAGTCAATAGTTATGCAATGAAATTATATCTTACTTACGATGCATTATTCGGTGTTACTTATGCTTAATGCTTGCTTACGAGATTATTCGTTTCTTGGTTGGGCGCTTCTCAATCTTTTTTGCTAGCCTTCATTTGCACTAAGTATGATCACTACTTGTGCATCCAAAACCCTATAAACCAGTTTTGCCATATGAGTCCACTATACCTACCTATATGCGGTATTTCCGTGCCGTTCTAAGCAAATTTGTATGTGCCATCTCTAATTTTCAAAATAAATTTCTCTTTTGTGTGCTCGTACCGCTCGCGAGGCGGTGAGGGGTGGCCGATATTTTCCATGCTAGATGTGTTATTCTCACGATGAGTATTTATCCACTTGTCATTGCACGAGAGTACGGCAAAGGTATTAGGGATGCCCAGTCCCGAAATGAAAAATGAATTTACTTTATGTTGTCAAATAATAAATTCCTTGGAAAGTGTTAGTATGGAGGGCACCCGTGGATACGGCTAGCCATGGAAAGTGAAAGAAATGGTGGAAAAAGGAATAAACTTTATTTTCTGTTTGGGAACCGCCTATGATATATCTAGCATGGAAAGTGTTGGGAGCTTTAAGTCGTTTTAGTTAGTGGGAAAAGTATGCCTCTCAAAATCTTTTTGTCTCTCAATTTAAGTTTTGAGCTCTGGCACCTCTACAAATCCCTACTTCCCTCCGCGAAGGGCCTTTCTTTTACTTTACGCAGTTTTTATTTTTAATTTGAGTCTCCATCTTCTCTTATAAAGCACCAACTAAGGGGCACTATGATCATACTTGAGCATTGGGGGTAGCTAATATTCGACTGTGTTTCATGAATAGATCAATGATTGAGCATGACGGGCTAGGCATAACTTGCTTTAGCGTTGATATTTTGAAAGACATGGTTGCTTGTTGATATGCTTGAGTATTTAAGTTATCATGTCAAAACTAGACTATTGCTTTGAATCATATAAAAGTCCAAATGTCCATGCTATTAAGAAAAGAATATGTGATGAACATGTTAGGCAGCATTCCACATCAAAAATTCTGTTTTTATCATTTACCTACTCGAGGACTAGCAGGAATTAAGCTTGGGGATGCTGATACGTCTCCAACTTATCCATAATTTTTTATTATTCCATGCTTTTATATTATCATTCTTGGATGTTTTACAATCATTTTATATTATTTTTTGGTACTAACCTATTGACATAGTGCCCAGTGCCAGTTGCTCTTTTCTGTATGTTTTTTACATCGCAGGAAATCAATACCAAACGGAGTCCAAACGCAGCGAAACTTTTTGTGGATTTTTTTGGACCGGAAAACATCCAGTGGGTCGTAGAAGCACCTGGGGGGGGTGCTCCGAGGGGAGCACAACCCACCAGGGCACGCATGGAGGCCCAGTCGCGCCCAGGTGGGTTGTGCCCACCTCGGCCGCCTCCCGCATCGCCTCTTTGCTCTATAAATACCCCAATATTCCAGAAACCTTAGGGGAGTCGATGAAAATCAAATCCAGCCACCACAAGTTCCAGAACCACCAGATCCAATCTAGACACCATCACAGAGGGGATCATCATCCTCATTGGTGCCTCTCCGATGAAGCGTGGGTAGTTCATTGTAGACCTTCGGGTCCGTAGTTAGTAGCTAGATGGCTTTCTCTCTCTCGTTTGATTCTCAATACAATGGTCTCTTGGAGATCCATATGATGTAACTCTTTTTTCCGATATTTGGGTTTTGTTTGGCCAACTTGATCTATTTATCTTGCAATGGGAAGATGTGCTTTGTGATGGGTTCGATCTTACGGTGCTTGATACCAGTGACAGAAAGGGAAACGACACGTATGTGTCGTTGCCATTAAGGATAACAAGATGGGGTCTATTTCTACATAAATAGATCTTGTCTACGTCATGTCATCGTTCTTATTGCATTACTCCGTTTCTCCATGAACTTAATACACTAGATGCATGCTGGATAGCGGTTGATGTGTGGAGTAATAGTAGTAGATGCAGGCAGGAGTCGGTCTACTAATCTTGGACGTGATGCCTATATAATGATCATTGCCTGGATATTGTCATGAGTATTTGAAGTTCTATCAATTGCCCAACAGTAATTTGTTTCCACCGTTGGCTATTTTTCTCGAGAGAAGCCTCTAGTGAAAACTACGGCCCCCGGGTCTCTTCTTTAATATATTTGCCTTCAAGATCTATTTTGCTATTCGCTCTTTTATTTGTTTGCAACTTCTATTTTCAGATGTATTTATCCAAAAACCCAAAAATACCTCGCTGAATTTTTTTTTCTTTTATTTGCATCTTTCAATCTACTACAATTTTATCAATCTCGTTACCCGAAAGGGATTTCCAACCCCCTTAACACATCGGGTTGCAAGTATTTGTTCTTTGTGCACAGGAGCTGTTTATGTGGTGTTGCGTGGTTCTCCTACTGGTTCGATAACCTTGGTCTCATCACTGAGGGAAATACCTACCGTCGCTATGCTGCATCATCCCTCCCTCTCTGTGGAAAAACAGACGTAGTTCTAGCAGACATCAAGAGGAGTTTCTGGTGCCGTTGCCGGGGAGACATCATCAACATCTACCAGGTTCCTAATCACAAATCTCATCTCCTTGCAATTTACATTATTTGCCATTTGCCTCTCGTTTTCATCTCCCCCACTTCACAACATTTGCCGTTTTATTCGCCCTCTTTTTTGTTCGCCGTTTTCTCATCAGATCTCTTGTTTGCTATCTCTACTTGGGTTACCATGTGCCTTCTATTTGCTTGCATCATTGTTTGCTAAAAATTTATATGGATCCACATCCACTTGCTAATATTTTCAAAAGATCCAATTATGAAGAACCAATTGATAGTGAATTGAATTCACTAGATTATCTTTATGAAGTTTTGCTTGAGATTTATGAATCTAAAAATTGTGATGAAGAAATTTATGAAGTGAATCATGATAGCTCCTTGAATGAAAAGCATGATTGTAATGATTTTACTATAAATTCTATTAATGTCAATTGTGCTAATAATATGCAAAATCCCAAGCTTGGGGATTCTAATTTTGCTATGTCCACAACTAATTGCAATGATCATCATTGGGGTGATAATGTTTCTTATGATCTAGAAAAATTATTTAAGCCTCATGATGAATATGTTAGTGATAATAATGTTTGCAATAATATTGAAAGTGGGTTTGGAAGAGCGTCAACTTTAGGTAAAAATAATCCCACATATTTGGAGAGTGTTCAATCTTATGAAATTTTTGATGAAAGTGGGTTTGGAGAGGTCATGTCTTTAGTTGATGTTAATCCCACTATCTTGGAAGATTGCAAAACTTTTATGCATGTGGATCATGGAGAGAAAATTTTATATGATAGCTATATTGTTGAATTTGATTATGATGCTACATGTAATTATTATGATAGAGGAAAATATGGTTGTAGAAATTTTCATGTTACTAAATTACCTCTCGTTATGTTGAGATTGCTATTGTTTTCTTCCATGCATATGTTGTATCTTGCTTGTCTTTCTAATTTGTTTTCTTATAAAATTCCTATGCATCGGAAATATGTTAGACTTAAATATGTTTGTCACATGTTTTATGATGCTCTCTTTGTGTTTTCATTATTATCTTTCATGTGAGCATCAATAAAATCTTATGCCTAGCTAAGGGCGTAAAACGATAGCGCTTGTTGGGAGTCAACTCAATGGATAAATTTTATTTTCTTTTTTTATTTCTGTTCTTGAATGTTTGCACAATTATGCTACTGTTATGATTGTGTTTTTGTGTTTTAATTAGTGTTTGTGCCAAGTAAAGCCTTTAGGATAGCTTTGGTGATACTTGATTTGATCTTGTTGGAAGACAGAAACTTTTGCGTCCAGTAAAACAATTTTGAAAATTCACAGAAGCGACGAACAATTACGAATTTTTTACACAATATTGATATACAAATTGCCTCTGTTGTCCATATATTTCAGAATTTTTGGAGTTACAGAAGTATGAGAACAATTCGTATATTTGCAGACTGTTTTATTTTTGATAGATTCTGTTTTCTTTGCATTGTGTGCTTATTTTGATGAATCTCTGGTTTGTATTGGAGGTTATAAGCCATGATAAAGTTAGAATACAGTGGATATAATGCAAAAATAAAATATGAAAGGGTTTTCTACAGTACTTAAAGTAAATAATGGTTTTCTTATACTAACGGATCTCATGAAGGTTTTGTTGAGTTTTGTGTGATTGAAATTTTCAAGTTTTGGGTGATATCACGATGGGTGAAGGAATAAGGATTAGCAAAAGGCTAAGCTTGGGGATGCCCGAGGCACCCCAAGGTAATATTCAAGATGTATCAAGCAACTAAGCTTGGGGATGCCCCCGAGTGGCATCGCCTCTTTCTTCTAACGACCATCGTTATTTTACTTGGAGCTATATTTTTATTAGGCACATATTATGAGTTTTGCTTGGATCGTCTTGTATGATATGAGTCTTTGCTTGTTTTGTTTTTTATTTTAAGTCTTAAATCCTTGCTGGACACACCTTTTTGAGAGAGCCAAAAATTATGCTATGCTTGCTCCTATGCTTCACTTAAATTTTTAGAGCCTTGGAATTGCTCTAGTGCTTCACTTATATCTTTTTGAGCACGGTGTGCTTTGTTATTTTTGAAGAAATGCTCTCATGCTTCACTTAGATTTATTTGAGAGTTAGTAAAATCTTGAAGAAATTCTCTCTTGCTTCACTTAGATTAATTTGAGAGAAAGAAATATTATGCTCATGTTCTTCACTTATATTTGTTTGGGCTTATTAAAAGCAACTTATGAAACTAGTCCCAAAGTTATAGATATCCAAGAAGGATATAATAAAAACTTTCATGAAGATCATTGGACAAAATAAGCTTGATTCTTAGTAATAGATTTGAGATATGACAACATAATATGTGAGCCATGTTGATGAGTAATTGTGCTTTAGTAAGAATATTGGTGTTAAGGTTTGTGATTTCCTATGCAAGTACGAAAGTCAATAGTTATGCAATGAAATTATATCTTACTTACGATGCATTATTCGGTGTTACTTATGCTTAATGCTTGCTTACGAGATTATTCGTTTCTTGGTTGGGCGCTTCTCAATCTTTTTTGCTAGCCTTCATTTGCACTAAGTATGATCACTACTTGTGCATCCAAAACCCTATAAACCAGTTTTGCCATATGAGTCCACTATACCTACCTATATGCGGTATTTCCGTGCCGTTCTAAGCAAATTTGTATGTGCCATCTCTAATTTTCAAAATAAATTTCTCTTTTGTGTGCTCGTACCGCTCGCGAGGCGGTGAGGGGTGGCCGATATTTTCCATGCTAGATGTGTTATTCTCACGATGAGTATTTATCCACTTGTCATTGCACGAGAGTACAGCAAAGGTATTAGGGATGCCCAGTCCCGAAATGAAAAATGAATTTACTTTATGTTGTCAAATAATAAATTCCTTGGAAAGTGTTAGTATGGAGGGCACCCGTGGATACGGCTAGCCATGGAAAGTGAAAGAAATGGTGGAAAAAGGAATAAACTTTATTTTCTGTTTGGGAACCGCCTATGATATATCTAGCATGGAAAGTGTTGGGAGCTTTAAGTCGTTTTAGTTGGTGGGAAAAGTATGCCTCTCAAAATCTTTTTGTCTCTCAATTTAAGTTTTGAGCTCTGGCACCTCTACAAATCCCTACTTCCCTCCGCGAAGGGCCTTTCTTTTACTTTACGCAGTTTTTATTTTTAATTTGAGTCTCCATCTTCTCTTATAAAGCACCAACTAAGGGGCACTATGATCATACTTGAGCATTGGGGGTAGCTAATATTCGACTGTGTTTCATGAATAGATCAATGATTGAGCATGACGGGCTAGGCATAACTTGCTTTAGCGTTGATATTTCGAAAGACATGGTTGCTTGTTGATATGCTTGAGTATTTAAGTTATCATGTCAAAACTAGACTATTGCTTTGAATCATATAAAAGTCCAAATGTCCATGCTATTAAGAAAAGAATATGTGATGAACATGTTAGGCAGCATTCCACATCAAAAATTCTGTTTTTATCATTTACCTACTCGAGGACTAGCAGGAATTAAGCTTGGGGATGCTGATACGTCTCCAACTTATCTATAATTTTTTATTATTCCATGCTTTTATATTATCATTCTTGGATGTTTTACAATCATTTTATATTATTTTTTGGTACTAACCTATTGACATAGTGCCCTGTGCCAGTTGCTGTTTTCTGCATGTTTTTTACATCGCAGGAAATCAATACCAAACGGAGTCCAAACGCAGCGAAACTTTTTGTGGATTTTTTTGGACCAGAAGACATCCAGTGGGCCGGAGAAGCACCTGGGGGGTGCTCCGAGGGAAGCACAACCCACCAGGGCACGCATGGAGTCCCAGTCACGCCCAGGTGGGTTGTGCCCACCTCGGCCGCCTCCCGCACCACCTCTTTGCTCTATAAATACCCCAATATTCCAGAAACCCTAGGGGAGTCGACGAAAATCAAATCCAGCCACCGCAAGTTCCAGAACCACCAGATCCAATCTAGACACCATCACAGAGGGGATCATCATCCTCATTGGTGCCTCTCCGATGATGCGTGGGTAGTTCATTGTAGACCTTCGGGTCCGTAGTTAGTAGCTAGATGTCTTTCTCTCTCTCGTTTGATTCTCAATACAATGGTCACTTGGAGATCCATATGATGTAACTCTTTTTTTGCGGTGTGTCTGTTGGGATCCGATGAACTTTGAGTTTATGATCAGATCTATCTTTTTATCCATGAAAGTTATTTGAGTCTTATTTGATCTCTTATATGCATGATTGCTTATAGCCTCGTATTTCTTCTCCGATATTTGGGTTTTTTTTTGCCAACTTGATCTATTTATCTTGCAATGGGAAGATGTGCTTTGTGATGGGTTCGATCTTACGGTGCTTGATACCAGTGACAGAAAGGGAAACGACACGTATGTGTCGTTGCCATTAAGGATAACAAGATGGGGTCTATTTCTACATAAATAGATCTTGTCTACATCATGTCATCGTTCTTATTGCATTACTCCATTTCTCCATGAACTTAATACACTAGATGCATGCTGGATAGCGGTCGATGTGTGGAGTAATAGTAGTAGATGCAGGCAGGAGTCGGTCTACTAATCTTGGACGTGATGCCTATATAATGATCATTGCCTGGATATTGTCATGTGTGTTTGAAGTTCTATCAATTGCCCAAGAGTAATTTGTTTCCACCGTTTGCTATTTTTCTCGAGAGAAGCCACTAGTGAAAACTACGGCCCCCGGGCCTCTTCTTTAATATATTTGCCTTCAAGATCTATTTTGCAATTTGCACTTTTATTTGTTTGCAACTTTTATTTTCAGATCTATTTATCCAAAAACCCAAAAATACCTTGCTGAATTTTATTTGCTTTTATTTGCATCTTTCAATCTACTACAATTTTATCTATCTCGTTACCCGAAAGGGATTGCTAACCCCTTTAACACGTCGGGTTGCAAGTATTTGTTCTTTGTGTATAGGAGCTGTTTACGTGGTGTTGTGTGGTTCTCCTACTGGTTCGATAACCTTGGTATCATCACTAAGGGAAATACCTACCGTCGTTGTGCTGCATCATCCCTCCCTCTCTGGGGAAAAACCGACGTAGTTCTAGCAGACATCAGCATCGAGCCATCGAAACGTTTAAAGAGGAGGAACTAAAACGGAAATATGTCTGCGGCGAACCTATGGTCAAGCCTGAGGAGATCAAACGTCCATCAATGAGAATGTATGAATTGCATCAATGGTACATGAGAGAAGCCAAGACAACTGATAAAGAGTCCCTCATGGTGAAAGTCAAGGCAGAGCATTACTTCGATGAAAAAGATCTGTTGGTTGAGTTTCAAGAAATGTTTCAGTTATTCAATCAAGACGCACTCGACAAATCTATCGTCAGTTGCTATTGTCTGTAAGTGATTTCTTTCTGTAAGTTAAGTCTCTAGCTAGCTGTAGTGCTCGTTCATTAACTGTAATTATCCCCACTATATTCTTTTCTGTGGTATTATGCAGAATGAAGATCTATGAAATGAAAAAGCTGGACGCTATGGCATTGGGTTCATTGAGCCAAATACCATTAATGAAGAGACATGGTCCCGTGAATATGATCGACCATACACAGAGAAAACCTTGCTAGAGTTCTTGGTGCGACTAAATACCCAACCAGAAATACTACTTCCTTACAACTTCGGGTGAGTGATAATGTCTTGTACTACAAATTCTGTTTTTGCTTACTAGATGTTAATAAGTGTACACTAGTAGAAAACAGGGTTTTGGTCTAGGCCTGAAAAGGGCTTTAATCCCGGTTCACTCACGAACCGGGACCAAAGGGGGCATCCGTCCCGGTTCGTGAGGCGATGGCGGTGGTCGGGCCTCGGGGGCCATTGGTCCCAGTTCGTCTGACCCCTTTGGTCCCGGTTCTAGACACCAACCTGGGCCAATGGGCCTCGCTCCTGGCCCACAACCTTTAGTCCCGGTTGGTGGCTGGAACCGGGACCAAAGGTTGTCCTTTAGTCCCGGTTTTGGCCACAAACTGGGACTAAAGAGAGGCCTATATATACCCCCTGCCCGCTCACTGCTCTGTTCTCACTCTGTTTTTTTTGCCCTCCTATGCACATGAGGTGTGTGTTGCTCTAGCTCACCTCCTATGCACATGAGGTGTTCGATGAAATGCCCGAGCCACACTACTTAAGCTTTCTCCTCTCCAAGCTCGACCTCCAAGCTCCATTTTCCTCAAGATTTGTCTAGGTTTGGCGGTCCGTCATGTCCCGTCCCCGTCCTCACCGCCGTCGATCGCCCGCGCCGATCTCGTCGCCGGCACCACCGTGGTGAGCCTCTTGTTCTTATATTCTTTCTAAAAGAAAAAAATTCTTACTTGTATGATTTAGATAGATACTCGTATAATTTTATTACTTTTATTATTGTTTGTTATTATATAGTGCGATGGTTTTGGTATCCGCCCCCGTCGGCCCTCGTCCTGTCTATGATTCGGATGTGGTATATATTATCTTTTATAACTATTTGGTTCATTTACTGTTTATGACAATTATGCCGACCAACGTGACATAGATGTTTTTATCTAGGAGGTATGTGAACCAGAAATTCCAACCGACCCTCTTGTCGAGAGGTTAAATTTAGTTGAAAAAGAAAACGATTACTTGAAGAAAAAATTGAAAAGAATTGAGGAGGAGAAGATGGAATTGGAGTTGCATGTTGCGGATATCGTCGATGATCACAAGATCAAGATGGATAAAATGCGCTTGAAGATTAGAAAGATGAAAAAATATGCCATTTATACCGAGGCTTGGTATCATTATGCCGTTGGATCAATTGTTTCCTTAGTTACGATTATGATCACATTTGTTGTTGCATTGAAATGTTTTACATAGTTTCAGCGTATGGTTTAATTAGATGCTCTAGAGAGCTATATGTTGTTCAATGAGAACTATGTATGAACTATATGTATTTATTTTTTCAGTAATAACATTTGATCACTACTATACTTTGGTTTTAATGTGATGATGAACTTCTATTAATTTGGTCACTTCTGTATTCATGATGTTCTGAATGGTTTTTGACACACTTAATTATATATAATGCACGCAGATGAACCGACAATGGATGTACGGTGACAGATGCACCTCCGAGTACATTAAGGGCGTGCATAATTTTCTCGAAGTGGCTGAGGCAAACAAGCAGAATGGTTTTTTGTGTTGTCCATGCCCTATATGTGGGAATACGAAGTCTTACTCTGACCGGAAAATCCTTCACACCCACCTGCTTATGAAGGGTTTCATGCCACACTATATTGTTTGGACCAAGCACAGAGAAAGAGGGGTTACGATGGAAGACAACGAAGAAGAAGAGGATGATGACAACTATGTGCCCCCTGAATACGATGATGCTGCAACGGGGGAAGCTGAAGATCAAGAGGAACCCGACGATGTGCCCGATGATGATCTTCGCCGGGTCATTGTTGATGCAAAGAGACAATGCGAAAGTGAAAAGGAGAAGTTGAAGTTCGATCGCATGTTAGAGGATCACAAAAAAGGTTGTACCGAAATTGCGAAGATGGCAACACAAAGCTCGGTACCACACTAGAATTGCTGCAGTAGATGGTAGACAATGGTGTATCTGACAACGGATTTGAGAAGCTACTGAAAATATTGAAGAAGAAGCTTCCAAAGGATAACTAATTGCCCTACAGTACGTATAGAGCAAAGAAGGTTCTATGCCCTCTAGGATTGGAGGTGCAGAAGATACATGCATGCCCTAATGACTGCATCCTCTACCGTGGTGCGTACGAGGATTTGAACGCATGCCCGGTATGCGGTGCATTGCAATATAAAATCAGACGAGATGACCCTGGTGATGTTGAGGGCGAGCGGCCCAGGAAGAGGGTTCCTGCCAAGGTGATGTGGTATGCTCCTATAATACCACTGTTCAAATGTCTGTTCAGAAATAAAGAGCATGCCAAGTTGATGCGATGGCACAAAGAGGACTGTAAGAAAGATGGGAAGTTGACAGCACCCGCTGACGGGTCGCAGTGGAGAAAAATCGAGAGAAAGTGGGGGGACTTTGCAGGTGACGCAAGGAATGTATGGTTTGGTTTAAGAGTGGAAGTCATTAATCCTTTTGGGGAGTAGAGCAGCAATCATAGCACCTGGCCCGTGACTCTATGTATCTATAACCTTCCTCCTTGGTTGTGCATGAAGCAGAAGTTCATTATGATGCCAGTTCTCATCCAAGGCCCTAAGAAACCCGGCAATGACATTGATGTGTACATAAGGCCATTAGTTGAAGAATTTTTACAGCTATGGAATGGAAAAGGTGTACGTGTGTGGGATGAGCAAGACCAGCAGGAATTGACCTACATGCGGTGCTGTTTGTAAACATCAATGATTGGCCTGCTCTTAGTAACCTTTCAGGACAGACAAACAAGGGATACCACGCATGCACGCACTGTTTAGATGACACCGAAAGTATATATTTGGACAAATGCAGGAAGAATGTGTACCCAGGGCATCGTCGATTTCTTCTGACCAACCATCAATGTCGAAAGAAAGGCAAGCATTTCAAAGGCGAGGCAGATCACCGGAAGAAGCCCGCCGTCCATACTGGTGATCACGTACTTGCTATGGTCAATGATTTACATGTAATCTTTGGAAAGGGTCCCGGCGGACTATCTGTTCCGAATGACGCTGAGGGACGCGCACCCATGTGGAAGAAGAAATCTATATTTTGGGACCTACCCTATTGGAAAGACCTAGAGGTCCGCTCTGCAATCGACGTGATGCACATGACGAAGAATCTTTGCGTGAACCTGCTAGGCTTCTTGGGCTTGTATGGGCAGACAAAAGATACATCGGAGGCACGGGAGGACCAGCAACTTGTGCACGAAAAAGAAGGCATGCCTCCAAAGCAGTATGAAGGTCCTGCCAGCTATGCTCTTACCAAAGAAGAGAAGGAAATCTTCTTTGAATGCCTGCTCAGTATGAAGGTCCCGTCTGGCTTCTCGTCCAATATAAAGGGAATAATAAATATCCCAGAGAAAAAGTTCCAGAACCTAAAGTCTCATGACTGCCACGTGATAATGATGCAACTGCTTCCGGTTGCATTGAGGGGCTTCTACCGGAAAATGTTCGACTAGCCATTATGAAGCTATGTGCATTCCTTAATGCAATCTCTCAGAAGGTGATCGATCCAGAAATCCTACCAAGGTTAAGGAGTGATTTGGCGCAATGTCTTGTCAATTTTGAGTTGGTGTTCCCACCATCCTTCTTCAATATCATGACACACGTCCTAGTTCATCTAGTCGACGAGATTGCCATTCTGGGCCCTGTATTTCTACACAATATGTTCCCCTTTGAGAGGTTCATTGGAGTCTTAAAGAAATATGTTCGTAACCATGCTAGGCCAGAAGGAAGCATCTCCACGGGCCATCAAACAGAGGAGGTCATTGGGTTTTGTGTTGACTTCATTCCTGACCTTAAGAAGATTTGTCTCCCTCAATCGCGGTATGAGGGGAGACTGACTAGAAAATGCATGCTAGGAGCGGACTCAATAATATGTAGGGACGGGCATTCTTGGTCTCAAGCACACTACACAGTTCTACAGAATTCTACCTTGGTGACCCCGTATGTCGATGAACACAAGAATATTCTACGCTCCAAACACCCGGAGCAGTGTGACGACTGGATTACATGTGAACACATCAGGACTTTCGGCAGTTGGTTGCAAACACATCTCATGGGTGACAACACTGTTTCTGATGAGTTGTACTCGTTGTATAGGGGACCATCTTCGACTGTATTGACTTACAAAGGGTACGAGATAAATGGGAATACATTTTACACGATCGCCCAAGATCAAAAGAGCACCAACCAAAACAGTGGTGTCCGCTTTGATGCAGCAACCAAGAGGGGAAAGGACACATATTATGTTAACATAGTGGACATATGGGAACTTGACTATGGACATGATTTTAAGGTCCCTTTGTTTCAGTGCAAATGGGTCAATCTGTCAGGAGGCGGGGTACAGGAAGACCCACAGTACGGAATGACAACAGTGGATCTGAACAATCTTGGGTACACAGACGAACCATTCGTCCTAGCCAATGATGTGGCACAGGTTTTCTATGTGAAGGACATGTCTACCAAACCGAGAAAAAGAAAAAGATAAGGAAGCGAATACATCATACGATGAGCCAAAGCGCCACATAGTTCTTTCAGGAAAAATAGACATCGTGGGAGTGGAGGGCAAGACAGACATGTCTGAAGATTATGAAAAGTTTCATGAAATTCCTCCCTTCAAAATCAAGGTTGACCCAAGCACCCTGTGAAACGATGAAGATTATCCATGGTTACGGTGCAATAAGCAAAGGACACAAGCGAAGAAAAAGTGAAGACTTTCTCTCCAAAACTATTATGATGATGCCTTTGATCTAGAATATCACTCTAGTTACATGTGAAGAAATGAAATCCCTTTGTAACAGATGAGTTTTCGTCCGAAACCCTGATACTTCGAAAGAGATTGTCCATTTTGTACACGAAGTGCATCCACCTTTTTCCCTAGCCCTCTCAACTTTTTAGCACATGCTATGTGGTTGAAATGATGATACCATGCCAACTTTCAACATTTTCAGAGTTCATTTGTAATGCTTTTCAATTTCGGGGTCATTTTAGCTTAAAAAATCAGTAAATGCATGAAAAATACCAAATGAAGTCAGAAAGGGTTGAAAATTGATGATGTGGTTTGAATGGTGCACTTTGAACACACAAAAAGTCTGGAGTTCAAATAAGTTCAAAAAAATGAAATCCCTTTGTAGCAGATGAGTTTTCGTCCGAAACCCTGATACTTCGAAAGAGATTGTCCATTTTGTACAAAAAGTGCATCCAGCTTTTGCCCTAACCCTCTCAACTTTTTAGCACATGCTATGTGGGTGAAATGATGATACCATGCCAACTTTCAACCTTTTCAGAGTTCTTTTGAGGTGCATTTCAATTTCAGGGTCATTTAGCTCAAAAAAATCAATAAATGCATGAAAAATACCAAATGAAGTCAGAAAGGGTTGAAAATTGATGATGTGGCTTTGAATGGTGCATTTTGAACACACAAAAAGTTTGGAGTTCAAATAAGTTCAAAAAAATGAAATCCCTTTGTAACAGATGAGTTTTCGTCTGAAACCCTGATACTTCGAAAGAGATTGTCCATTTTGTACACGAAGTGCATCCAGCTTTTGCCGTAACAGTCTCAACCTATTATCACATGCTATGTGGGTGAAATGATGATACATTGCCAACTTTCAACCATTTCAGAGTTCATTTGTAGTGTTTTTCAATTTCAGGGTCATTTAGCTCAAAGAATGAACTAATAGCAAAAAGAATGAACTACAAAACTTTTATGAAACTCTAATAGCAAAAAGAATGAACTAAAAAAATCAATTAAAATATTCTGTTATGATCAACAAAAACAAAACTACAATATTCTTCAATAGCAAAAAGAATCAAATAAAAAGCTTTTATAAAACTCTAATAGCAAAGAATTTATAAAGAATCAACTAGAAAACTAAATTTATAAAAAAAATATGCAACTAAAATTATCAAAGTATTTTTTGTTCAAAACATTAATAGCAAAAAGAATTTTCATAAAGAATTTTTTTGTTAGGAACTTTAATAGCAAACTAAAATAACAAAGAGAAACCTTCTTTCCCTCCCCTCGCCTACCCACTCCCCCATCCTACTGCCACCCACCTGCTCATCCCGCACAAACAACTCAACACTCACCCAACCCCTTCCTTTTATACACCACAGCCACGACTCCTTCTTCCCCCTCTCAACCTTCCCCCTTCCCATCACGACGCTCCAATCCTACCTTTATCCTCTCACTTTTTCTAACCCCTCTACTCACCCATATATCCCCAGCTATTACTAGCAATGATCGATCTCCGCTTTCTACCACAAATCACTACACTAGTTTTTCACTTCTCTCGTACACTCACCCATCTCTAATTGACTTTCTTCACAATCTTCTCCCTCCTCGTGCCCATTTCATCAACGATTACTCCCCTCTACCCACCCAGTGCTATCCCCGACCCCATCTGTACCCCTACACCACCGTAAATGGTAACCCCCCCTTCCTCCTCCACGCCTACTCACTAAACCCCCCTCATTCCATCCAGATACTCCACCCAACCCCTTTCTTCCTCCACTATCCCCCTTTCCCCCCATCATTTATTCCATCGCACCTACTCTCTCAATCCTTGGCCACCACTACCTAGTCCCCAACTCCCCGCACCACTCCCCCTCTCTTTTTTTTCTTCCCCCCAACCTCGATTTTCACCACATCTTCTACCCCCTCCCCCTTCTCGTCTTTTACCTACCTGCTCTCCCGCCTTCACCAACTCTCATTCCTCCCCCCTTAACACAACTCCCTCCTTCCCACCCGTAGTCTCCCTCCACCTTTTTCTTATTCCTTCTTGGCAACAAACCCAACTGTTTTTGAATATAATGATAAAACACAGTAATATTAAATAGCATGAAAAAGAATCACTCAAAAATCTATTTTTATAGTAAAGTTATTCACAAACTAGTGATTCACACAAATTTCAAAGAATTCAAATTTAAACTATTCAAATTTGAAAACTAATGGCACTAACAGAAAGTTTATAATTTTTGTGACCTAATAGCAAAAAGAAATAAAAAATAAAGCAAAAAACAAAAGAAAATAAATAATGCAAAAAACAAAATAAAAAAATGGATTTTTTAAAAAAAAAATGCCGCCTACTGGGCCACCACGGCCTGAATACGGCTAGAAACCCAACCAGCGAGTTGGGCCGGGATTCAGGCCCGCAGAAGGCCCAGTAGGCCCATAGGCAGATACAGAGTGGTTAGGCCATAAGCCTGCTTTAGAGAGGAGCTCGAAGGCTCAGGCGCACAGCACCTTATAAACAGGTGCGGCACTCTCTCAACCAGCGAGGTGGGACTAAACTCCCACCACGCCGCTGTGCAAGGCCATTGGTCCCGGTTGGTGGAACGAACCGGGACCAATGCCCACCTTTGGTCCCGGTTCGTGGAACCAACCGGGGCCAATGCCACCCTTAGGTCCCGGTTCGTGCCACCAACCGGGACCAAAGGTCTCTGCTTCCCGCCTTTGGGCTGACGAAAAGAGAACTTTGGTCCCGGTTGGTGCCACGAACAGGGACCAAAGGGTGGCATTGGTCCCGGTTGGTGCCACGAACCGGACCAATGCCTCGTGTATATAAGCAGCACTTGTGAAAATTTCCATTCAGTTCTTCGATCCTGTGCTCTCTCCCCCGACGGTCCTGTCGGTGTCAAAACCGGCGGATCTCGGGTAGGGGGTCCCGAACTGTGCGTCTAAGGTCGATGGTAACAGGAGACGGGGGACATGATGTTTACCTAGGTTCGGGCCCTCTCTATGGAGGTAATACCCTACGTCCTACTTGATTGATCTTGATGAATATGAGTATTACAAGAGTTGATCTACCACGAGATCGTAATGGCTAAAACCCTAGAAGTCTAGCCTGTCTGATTATGATTGCCCCTACGGACTAAAACCCTCTGGTTTCTATAGACACCGGAGGAGACTAGGGTTTGTACAAAGTTGGTTACAGAGAAAGGAATCTTCATATCGAACGCCAAGCTTGCCATCCACACCATGGAGAGTCCCATCTGGACACGGGAGAGAGTCTTCTGTCTTGTATCTTCATGGCCCATCAGTACGGCCCACGTCACGTAGCCCGGACGCTCGAGGACCCCTAAATCCAGGACTCCCTCAGTAGCCCCCGAACCAGGCTTTCAATGACGATGTGCCCGGAGCGCAGATTGTCTTCGGCATTGCAAGGCGGGTTCCTCCTTCGATTACTTCGAAGTACCCGACTTAAGGAGCTGTATTCGGCCCTCCACTTAATGCCGTGCTCATCGGCTTCCACGCCTTCATGACTTCAGTTTCCACGTGTCGAGCGAATACGAGAGGTTGGGGTATCTTTGCATATAACTCCCTGACCATGTAAGAAAGGCGTCTGTTCAAAGAGATTGGATCCTCAGATCCATTCCTCGCCAAGCGGGAAATCCTCAAGGCTTGCTAGGAGAAACCATTCCAACATGGCTAGTGCTCCCAGTTCTTCCACCCACCCCCACGACTCCAAAAAAGGCGATTAGGAAAGCTGTTCTGTATCCCATGATCAGCTGGTGGAGCTCCAAACACAGGGATTTCTTCCCTCCGCGGATCTGGTCCCTATTCGAGCAGGTTTGACTTCCTTCTCAGGTGAAGTTTTGGCGGAAAATTTCCCCAATCCAACCAGGGGGGAGCGGGTGTGCTTCATTTCTTATTTGCTAAGAGGCGTTGGGTGTCCAATCCACCCTTTCCTCCGGGGACTCCTGGAGTACTATGGCCTCCAACTGCACAACCTCACGCCGGCCTCTATCTTGCACATCGCGAGTTTTCTTGCCCTTTGCGAGCTTTTCCTAGGCTGTGAAGCCCACTTTGATTTATGGAGAAAACTATTTTGCCTCGTTCCTTGTACCCAATAGGGATCCATATTCGAGGTGGGCGGCGCCGAAGTATGGCGCATAGCCGGAACCGGATACCTATCCGGAACACCTAAGAAGGCATCCGAGGAGTGGCCCTCAGAGTGGTTTTATATTGAGGACGTCGCTCTCCCTGACACAATCCGAATGGGTCTCCCTGAATTTTCCAGCGCTCCTTTGAAGAAATGCCACAGCTGGCGCCCTAGGAGCCTCGAGGAGGAAGATAGTGCGGAAATCCATCAATTAATGAGTAAGATAAAGACGCTCGCCCAGTCCGGATTATCAATAATCGAGGTAATGGCGATCTCCATAGTGCGGGGTGTCCAGCCACTCCAATTTAGAGGGCTTCCTATGTGGCACTACAATGGGGAAGATGACGCCTCACGCTTTGGCCGGAAAGGTCCGGACACCCCCGCCGCTTTGGCCAAAATATTGGCCGATCTGTACAAAGGGGAGAAAGAGGAATTTATTTGTCTTAAACGCCGAGAGGGATTTTCCATGTACAATCCTCCCAGCTGGGTGAGTTTTAATCCCACCACCATACTCAATCCTTTCCATGAGTCACTTTTGACTGATACTAACCCGTCCATTTGTAACAGGAATGGCAAAAGGCCGTCACGGGGATCTACAGCCCCGCTCCACAGCCGGAGGACCGTAACCAGGATCTTGACCCCGGATTCGAGGAGGATCCGGACATATTTGTGAAGCTAGAGGGGGGAGTATTTTACTAGG
Source organism: Thinopyrum elongatum (assembly GCA_011799875.1). Taxonomy (NCBI): domain Eukaryota; kingdom Viridiplantae; phylum Streptophyta; class Magnoliopsida; order Poales; family Poaceae; genus Thinopyrum; species Thinopyrum elongatum. The sequence continues at coordinate 528,188,881 of CM022302.1, forward strand.
CGAGCTACGATGGCACAGAAGTGGCCATTATAGCAGACTATCCCGGCCTCCTTCCTGCCTCACACGTAAGTAATCAGGAGACCTCTCCTCCGAAAGAGCTTCCTCATTCTGCCTCACCCACCACACTATCTCGTGTTCCAAAGGGGAGGCGCTCGGCGCGCCATGTCACACCAGAGGCGACTCAAAAGAGAACGGCGCCTACATCGGGCAAGCCTTCGAAGAGGAAGGCAAACGAAGTCACGATCGAGCCGTCGTCAAAGAGGTACGGCTTCGTAAATATGCCCCTTGGCAGTCACATCCACCTGTGATATTGTCTGTTTGTGTCCCATCAGGAAGAGCGTTCGCCGGACTATTTCCGGAGGTCCTGCAGGACACGCTCCCAACAGCCAGGCCCAGAATCTGCCATAAGGACGAGGGCCGGTACGGGAGTGACGCCGGATTGTCCTTTGACAAAGAATTCGGATGATGTATCCGTCACAAACTCAGAAGTGGAGAGCGCCATGAATCATCGGCGCCGGAGGTCCGCTCTTCGCGACCCCGGCTTTACAAAAGAGGCATTCAATGCCTTCAGCTCGGCTGATGCATACATCCGAGCTGCTAGAGACGGGCTTGCCAGAGCCACAGACTAGCATTTGAAAGATATGCGGGTAAGTTCACATCGTACAAACCTGATAATTATATACCAGTAGCCCCCGAGACTTGAAGGAGTTGATACAACTGATTTAAGGATCATTGTATAAGCAGGTTCTTACAGAGAAGAACAACCTGCTATCTCAAGAACTGGAAAAGTGTCGGACTCAGCTAACTGCTGCCACCGCCGAATTGGAGAAATCCAAGAAGGCGTCGCCTGGTAATGTTCCCCTCCATCGAGAAAATATAATCATATACCAACAATGCTAACAGTGTTGCATATCTCATGGCAGGATCGTCAGATCAGCTGAAGGAGGCACTTGAAATCGTGCAAGTGGATAAACAAGAAGTCAAAAGGCTACTGGCCGCGGGCGAACGTGTGCTGACACGGGTCAGGGTGGATAAAAACAAGCTGCAGGATTCCAACACCCTGCTGGGCGAAGAACTGAAAGATGTGCGAGCCCAGCTAGCTGACTCCGTGAAGGAAAATAAGAGGCTACGAGGCGGCATATTTAGTATGCTTTCAAACTTACCTCCGTGTAATTCGGCGAGGAAAGGAACTGACAGATTTATGTCTACAGGTATGCTGACCGGCCGTCCCGAAGAGGAAATGTCCGGATCTTCAGGCGATCTGCTACAAGAGCTGTCGCAAATGCACGAGCGAGCTCGGCAGGCAATGCGGAGTGTTGCCAAGGCCTTGTGGCCATCCGCCTCCCCTCCAGGAAGTATGGAGGAACTTGTGCAGCTTTTTAAAGGAGCGCGGAGGCGCTTCCGTTTATGGAAGATATCGGCCTGCCGAGAAGGTGCGCGAGAGGCCTGGGCCATGGTGAAAACACGGTATACCAAGCTTGACCCGAATCATATGGCTCGGGTCGAACCTCGAGGATCAGACGGAAAAGAGGTTCCAGTTAGTTTAGTATATGACCAAGTAAAGGTAGCCGCCGAATTGTCCCAACAGGATTGTAAGCTAGACAGCCTGTGGGACGGCATAGAGGAAGAAATTTTTGAGTCTAAGTGACTATGTGCTTCGATTGAAAAATTTGTCCCTAGGCGGATTGTAAAACGATTGTCATGGCGGACCTTTTCGCTTCGACCTCCGGACCCGAAGGTGCGGAGTGTTTCCGAATACCCGCACGGTAATATAAACCGGGGTATGCGTGGAAACCAGGCGTAGGGGTCGTAGTTGCTTGAACAGACAAGTTGTATCCGGCTAGCTATGTTATATTACGTATGATCGTAAGAAACATCTTCCAGAGAGAATAGTTCCGTTAAGGGTTCCTTTCCCTGGGTGAACATGCGTTAATGTTCATGTCCGAATTGTGATTACAAAATCGCAGTATACATAGCATCTGGGGGTTCATAGTGTAATGAGTGAAAAAACATCTTTAGTCCACCGACCGAATATTCCCTTAAGAACGCTAGCTTTCGGCTTCACCCAGTCTGAGGTACACATCCGGATGACCCGGCAGTAACAATCGCAGAGGTGCTCCCTTTATGCCCTAGCCGAACTAACGGGAACGTAGGGCATAAGCACAGGAGCCAGGCAACCCAGCTTGGCCAAAACTTAAGTCATAACGATGCATATAATGGCGAAGAAAAGGTACATATGAGGAAAAGGCACATATGGGGTGAGCTTGATGCTCGGAAAATAATAATAATAATAATAAGCTTCTGTACAAGAAGCCCCCAGGTATTATGGACGTACATATTCAAGGATGTGTACGTCATAGGTGCGCGGTTTAGCCGCTCAAGAGCTTAAAGCTAGAAAAAAAACAAAAGAGAGGAAAAAAAAGGTAATCGACAAAAAGGGAGAAGAAGACGAACAAAGAGTCTGGCTCTAGGCGTATAATCTGTTGAGTCTGGCGGCATTTCATGGGTTCGGCTCCAAGCGATTGTCCGATGCATCACGCAGTCGGTACGCTCCTCCAGTGAGAACTTTGTCAATGATGAAGGGACCCTCCCATTTGGGCTTGAGTTTGTCCTTTTTCTTCTCTGGCAAGCGTAGAACGAGTTCGCCAACATTATAAGTCTTGGCCCGCACTTCTCTGCTGTGATATCTGCGAGCCTGTTGTTGATACAATGCGGAACGGGCCTTTGCAACTCCACGCTCCTCCTCCAGGGCGTCTAACACTAGTAGAAAACAGGGCTTTGGTTGAGGTAGGATAAGGGCATTAATCCCGGTTCACTCACGAACCGGGACCAAAGGTGGCATTAGTCCCGGTTCGTGAGGCGCAGGCATCAGTCCCGGTTCGAACGGGACCTTTAGTCCCGGTTGGAGACACCAACCGGGACTAAAGGGTCTGCGACCGCCCTCGAATGGTGCCAGCCCCTTTAGTCCCGGTTGGTATCTCCAACCGGGACTAAAGCGCCCCCCCCCTTTAGTCCCGGTTGGAGATACCAACCGGGACTGGAAAAAAAAATTCAAATTTTTTTTCAAAAAAAAATTTTTTCAATTTTTTTTCCCAGCCCTTTAGTCCCGGTTGGTGTCTTCAACCGGGACTAAAAGTCTATCTTTAGTCCCGGTTGGAGATACCAACCTGGACTAAAGGGGGGGCCCCTAAACCCTAAACCCCTTTACCACATTAATGTTAGAAAAATCATAACTAAATCATTGTAATTCAGAAAAATACAAATAATATATCAAAATTTGCAGAAAAAAAAGTTTTGTCCGATGAAACAACAAGTTTTCCGTTTCGACAAATTTTTAAAATCACCAAATTTCAAAGGGAAAATAGAGTTTTTGGACGTTTTTAGGGTTTAGGGCTATGGTTTAGATTTCTAAGTTTAGGCTTATGTTTTAGAATTTGACCCTTTAATGTTTACTGTTTAGAATAGAGTTTCAGACGTTTTAAGTTCTGGGTTTAGGGTTTTCAGAGTTCATTTGTAGTGCTTTTCAATTTCAGGATAATTTAGCTCAAAAAAATCATTGAATGCATGAAAAAATAGCAAATAAAGTCAAAAAAGGTTGAAATTTAAGGATGTGGCTTTGAATGGTTCATATTGAACACACAAAAATTCTAGAGTTGAAATAAGATTAAAAAAATGTAATGTCTTTGTAACAGCTGAGTTTCGTCTGAAACCCTGTTACTTCGAAAGAGATGGTCCAGTTTGTACACAAAGTGCATCCAGTTTTTGCCATAACCCTCTCAACTTTTTAGCACAAGCTATTTGGGTGAAATGATGATACCATGCCAATTTTCAACCTTTTCAGAGTACATTTGTAGTGCTTTTCAGTTTCGGGCTAATTTAGCTCAAAAATCATTAAATGCATGAAAAATAGCAAATGAAGTCAGAAATGATTGAAATTTGAGGATGTGGCTTTGAATTTTCATATTGAACACACAAAAATTCTTCAGTTAATATAAGTTAAAAAAATGAAATGTGGTCAAACTCTAGTCAAACAGTGGTCAAACTACTAAATAATTATTGTTTTTTAGAATAATAGTTTCAAACTCAAACGGTGAAGCATGTGACATCATGGTCACATTTTTCTGATAATAATGGATATATTATTTGTCGAATTTCGATTTACAGATTTAAAGATATTAAGTATGCCATATTAAATGAATAAACGGCATAATAATAATAATAATAATAATATTACTTATTTTATTTTCATTGAAATTCAATATTATTATTACTTATTTTATTTTGAACTATTTGTATTATTTTGGATTTTTTGATTTTTTTGATTTTTTTTATTTTTGATTTTTTTGAAAAATTTTCATTTTTTTGAAGTACTTTTTAGTTTTAAAATTAATCATTGTTGTTTGTTAATCATTGTTGTTTATTTTAATAATTGTTTGGAATTCAAAAAATTAAATCATGTGACATCAAGACCTAAGGGTTAACAGGATTGATAGCTTACTATTGTCAGGAAAACAACAAGTGCAGATTTGGAAACTAGGGGGAATAGAACCTGAAAGTTAAGCGTGCTCGGCCTGGAGTAATGAGTGTTGATTAGAGATTAGAGATTAAATTCCGAAGCAGTGAGGAGGGGTGATTAGAGATTAAATTGTCAAATAATTCGAAGATTTGAAAATCGAAAAAAAAAATAAAAACAAAAAAATTGAAAAAAAAAGTTTGAATTTTTTTTTTTCGAAAAAATTCCTTTAGTCCCGTTTGGTGTTACCAACCGGGACTAAAGATCCTCCAGCCCCCGCCCAGCCAGCGGCCACGTGGAGGGCCTTTAGTCCCGGTTCGTAACAGAACCGGGACTAAAGGGGGGGACCTTTAGTCCCGACCCCAGAACCGGGACTAAAGGCCCTCTGGAACCGGGACTAAAGGCCCTTTTTCTACTAGTGAAGCTGTCCTGCCGATCAAGCTCGGCCTCTCTCTCTTCATACATGCGCACTCGTGGTGAGTCATGCATAATGTCGCAGGGCAACACGGCCTCTGCGCCGTACACCATGAAGAACGGTGTGTATCCGGTAGTACGGTTGGGCGTGGTCCGCAGCCCCCAGAGTACGGAGCCGAGCTCCTCAACCCAGTGCTTGTCTGATTCTTTCAAAGACCGCACTAGCCTGGGCTTAATGCCACTCATAATAAGACCATTGGCTCGTTCGACTTGACCATTTGTTTGCGGGTGATAGACGGAGGCATAATCGAGCTTGATGCCCAGGTTAGCGCACCAGGTTTTCACCTCGTCGGCTGTAAAATTAGAGCCGTTGTCTGTGATAATGCTGTGTGGAACACCATAACGGTGTACGACACCGGATATAATGTCTATCACTGGTCCGGCTTCGGCCGTTTTAACCGGTTAGGCCTCAATCCACTTAGTGAATTTATCTACCATGACCAGCAGGTATTTTTTCTTGTGGCTTCCCCCTTTAAGGGGTCCAACCATATCAAGCCCCCAGACCGCGAAAGGCCATGTAATGGGGATTGTTTGTAGCGCAGTAGGTGGCATATGGCTTTGATTAGCGAAAAGCTGGCATCCGACACAATGTTGGACAAGGTCCTGTGCATCTGCTCGGGCCGTAGGCCAAAAGAAACCTGTACGGAAGGCTTTACTCACAAGGGCCCGAGCCGCGGCGTGATGACCGCCAAGGCCAGCATGGATTTCGGCCAGGAGCTGCCGCCCCTCTTCTTTGGAGATACATCTTTGAAGGACTCCGGTAGCACTTTTCTTGTAGAGCTCACCGTCATGGACCTTGTAGGCTTTCGAGCGCCGGACAATGCAGCGAGCCTCGTTAGGATCCTCAGGGAGCTCTCGCCTATTAAGGTAGGCCAAGAAGGGTTCGGTCCATGGGGCAATTACTGCCATTATGAGATGGGCCGATGGTGTTGCTTCGGTGGCTGAGCCCCCGACGATATCGGTATTGTGCTCGGACTCAGGGGATATGATCAGGTCCGGGCTAGTTTTGCCGCTTTCATCCTGCCACACCACGGATGGCTTGAAGAGCCGTTCCAGAAAGATGTTAGGCTGGACGGGGTCGCGCTTGGCTCCCATGCGAGCAAGGACATCCGCCGCTTGATTACTTTCTTGAGCCACAAGATGGAACTCGAGTCCCTCGAACCGGGCTGATATTTTGAGTACGGCGTTACGATAGGCCGCCATTTTCGGATCTTTTGCATCAAAGTCTCTGTTTATTTGGGATATTGCGAGATTTGAATCCCCGCGCACCTCCAGACGTTGTATGCCCATGGAGACGGCTGCGAGATTTGGAGTACGTACTGGACTGTGTCTCCCATTGAAGATGTTAAGACGACGCCCGCTCCCAAACCGGCCAGCATCTTAGAGCCATCGAAGTACATGACCCAGTTGGAATATGCGCCGTACTCTTTAGGGAGTTCGGCCTCTGTCCATTCGGCGATGAAGTCAGCCAACACTTGGGATTTAATGGCTCGGTGCGGTTTATACGTTATGTCCAATGGCAGGAGCTCAATGGCCCATTTGGCAATCCGGCCCATAGCGTCGCGGTTGTTTATTATGTCATTGAGTGGTACTTCGGAAGCCACCGTGACCGAGCATTCTTGGAAGTAGTGTCGTAGCTTCCGGGATGCCATGAAGACCGCGTATGCTATATTTTGGTAATGAGGGTACCGGGATTTGCAAGGTGTGAGGACAGTGGATATATAGTATACCGGCTTCTGAATCGGGAATTTGTGTCCGTCCTTCTCTCATTCAACGATGATCACTGCGCTCACCACCTGGTGAGTCGCAGAGATGTATAACAACATTGGTTCGCCGACGTTTGGCGCGGCCAGGATTGGGTTGCTTGCTAAAAGAGCCTTTATTTCTTCCAGTCCGGCCGTTGCTGCATCCGTCCACTCGAAGTGATCGGTGTGTCGGAGAAGGCGATAGAGTGGCAATGCCTTTTCTCCGAGTCTGGAGATCAAGTGGCTTAAAGCTGCCACGCATCCGGCTAGTTTTTGGACCTGTTTAAGGTCAGTTGGTATAGCCAATTGTGACAAAGCTCGAATTTTGGCTGGATTTGCCTCAATTCCTCTACTGGAAACAATGAAGCCCAGCAGCTTTCCAGCGGGAACGCTGAAAATGCACTTTTCCGGATTGAGCTTGATGTCATATGTACGGAGGTTGTCGAATGTGAGACGTAAGTCGTCTATTAATGACTCGACGTGCCTAGTTTTGATGACGACATCATCCATGTATGCTTCAACTGTCTTGCTGATTTGCTTCTCCAAGCATGTTTGAATCATGCGTTGGTAGGTAGCGCCGGCGTTTTTAAGCCCAAAGGGCATAGTGTTGAAGCAGAAAGGCCCGTATGGGGTAATGAATGCCGTTGCGGCTTGATCGGACTCCTTCATTTTGATTTGATGGTATCCGGAGTATGCGTCAAGGAAACACAGTGAGTCGTGTCCTGCAGTAGCATCTATCATCTGATCGATGCGGGGGAGGGGGAAGGGATCCTTGGGGCAGGCTTTGTTGAGGTCTTTGAAATCGACGCATAGGCGCCAGGATTTATCCTTCTTTGGTACCATCACCAGGTTTGCTAGCCAGTCCGGATGTTTTATTTCTCTGATGAATCCGACCTCGATTAACTTGGCCAGCTCCTCCCCCATAGCTTGTCGTTTGGGTTCGGAAAAGCGCCGCAGTGTTTGTTTGACCGGCTGTGTTCGGCCAACCTGCGTGGAATTCCTGGCATATCAGAAGGGTGCCAGGCAAATATGTCCCAATTTTCTCGTAGGAACGCTCGTAACGCGGCGTCAACCGTTGGCTCCAGCTGTGCCCCGATAGAGGCTGTCTTCTTGGGGTCCGTTGGATGGACCTGGAATTTGACGATTTCGTCTGCTGGTTTGAAGGAGGTGGATTTGGGTCGCTTGTCCAGGATTACGTCGTCCCTATCCACCGTGTAGCGCAGTGCGGCTAATTCTTTGGTCGCGAGGGCTTCGGACAATGCCTCAAGGGCCAGGGATGCGGTTTTGTTTTCGCCGCGGAGTGCTATGTCCGGATCACTGGAAAGGGTGATAATACCATTGGGCCCGGGCATCTCGAGCTTCATGTACCCGTAATGAGGTATGGCTTGGAAGCGTGTAAATGCATCTCGCCCCAATAGGGCGTGATATCCACTGTTGAAAGGGGCCACTTGGAAGGTCATCTCTTCGGACCGGTAATTCTCTGATGTGCCGAATACCACATCGAATGTGATTTTTCCCGCGCACCGCGCCTCCCGACTGGGAATGATTCCTCGGAAGGTCGTGCTACTTTGCTCGATGCGGCTCCTGTCTATTTCCATTTTGTTGACCGTTTCCTCATAGATGAGGTTTAGTCCCCTGCCGCCGTCCATGAGTACTTTGGTGAGCCGAAAGCCGTCCACGATTGGACTGAGGACCAAGGCAGCTGGTGCCCGTACTATCTTGGATTTTGGTTCGTCACTGGCCTTGAAAGTTATGGCCGTGTCATTCCAGGGGTTTATTGTTGCGACTTGGCAGACTTCGGCGAGGTCGCGGAGTGCCCTTTTGCGCCTATTGTTTGAAGGGAAGGTCTTTAAGACCGTCAATACTCTGAGGTCGTCGTCTTCCGGGGGGTGTTGTTCTGAGGTGTTTTTGGTGAGGATATCCTCGCCGCTCTTGCCCACTTGCCGGAGTATCCAACATGTTCTAAGGCTGTGAGTTGGTACGGTATCCGGTGTTGTGTGTATTTTGCATGGCCTATCGAGCCTTCCCTCCAGAACGGTTCTACGCCCCGTAATAGGCTTGGATTTATTTACTATTGGGTCGGGCACCCCATGGGGGTGCATCCTTTTTGCTCGGACGAGGGGTTGAGTGGGAACCAGTGGTTCCCGATGAGCTGCCTGAGTTTTCCAGGCGCTTTCCATTGCGCAGTACTTCTGTACTATGGTTGCCAAGTCAGCGAAGTGTGATACGCGATGGCGGTTGATGGCGTTGAGGATTCCTTCGTCCGTGCAATTTGTTGCAGAATGCTGAGATCGCATCTTCGTCGCGGCAATCTTCAATCTTGTCTTTGACAAGGAGGAATCTGACCCAAAAGTGATGGACTGCTTCCTGAGACTGCTGTCGTGCGTACATGAGGTCGCGTCTGTCTGGATGGGTGGGCGGCTTTGAATCCGAACCCTGACCCAGTTTAGGATCCGGAGTTTGAGAAACTTCCGGGCTTAATAATTCGGTCTCCGGGATATCGACTAATTTTTCGGGCCCATCGTCCGATTCTAGGTTCAGAGGACAGGGCGTGCCGTTCCGCAGACAGGTATCCGGCTCTTCGGAAATCTGGACATAGTTCGTCCTCCACACAGGGGAAGAGTTGTTGTTTTGCTCTTCTACCACCGCTATCTGATGGGTGATCGGTGGAGATTTGATTTCTCTCTGATCGGGTTTAAGCCCAATCCGATCGTAGTCTGTAACGACCCCCAAGGCGGCGATGCGATCCAGGAGTTCGTTTAAAGACGACAACTTCGTCGGATCCATCCGTTTGGAGTATTCGGAGTCAACGCGGAGGCGATTTTCGATGACCCGAGAAGTCATCGTCGGCTTAACGGCCGGACGTGCGGTCATGATAAAGCCGCCCAGCCGGAGGGTTTGGCCTGAGGCCAGGGCTCCTCCGGAGGTGATATTGTCCTTGACAACAAGGCGAGCCATCAACCCTGTCTTCGACGTCACAGCGAAACTCTCAATGAAAGCACCAATGTCGGTGTCAAAACCGGCGGATCTCGGGTAGGGGGTCCCGAACTGTGCGTCTAAGGTCGATGGTAACAGGAGACGGGGGACACGATGTTTACCCAAGTTCGGGCCCTCTCTATGGAGGTAATACCCTACGGCTTGCTTGATTGATCTTGATGAATATGAGTATTACAAGAGTTGATCTACCACGAGATCGTAATGGCTAAAACCCTCTAGACTAAAACCCTACAGACTAAAACCCTCCGGTTTATATAGACACTGAAGGAGACTAGGGTTTGTACAAAGTCGGTTACAGAGAAAGAAATCTTCATATCGAACACCAAGCTTGCCATCCACGAAAAGGAGAGTCCCATCTGGACACGAGAGAGAGTCTTCTGTCTTGTATCTTCATGGCCCATCAGTCCGGCCCACGTCACGTAGCCCGGACGCCCGAGGACCCCTAAATCCAGGACTCCCTCATGCGCCGACGAACACCTCGACGCCACCAGGCTGCCGGACCGCATCGTTGACTCCCCGAGCCTGCCGTCCTCGTCGCCGGCATCCCCGAGCCCGCCGTCCTTGTCCACGTCCCCGTCGCCTCCCCGAGCCCGCCGTTTTCGTCCCCGTCGCCCCGAGCCCGCCGTCCTCGTCCCCGTCGCCGCGTGCCACCCCGAGCCCGCCGTCCTCGTCGCCGGCCTCCAGCCATCGCCGCCCCCAGTGAGCTCCCCCTGTAAGTACTACTTCTGTAATTAAGTCTCTATATATAGCTCAGCTCTTTCATTGCATGTATACATAATTATCCTCACTATATTATGCAGATTGAAGATCGTCGAATGCAGAAAAGCACAAATCTATGACATTGGGTTCATTAACCCAAATATCTTACATGAATGGACAGTTAAAAACAGAGTCACAGATACCGAGGACAACTTGCTACAATCATTGCTTAAAAATCAAAACAAAGATAAAATACTCTTTCCTTACAACTTCAAGTGAGTGTTACTGTCTTGTGCATATTCGGTTTCCCTTACTCGAGGTTATAGTAATGTAATTGATGAGTTATGCATGCGTGCGCAGCTTCCACTTTATTCTGCTAGAGATTAAGCTTGACCGGGGAGTAGTAACTGTCTTAGACTCGAGACGAAAAGATCCCGAGGACTATGCGGACATGACTGAAATGCTCCAGAAGTAAGTTCAATCGATCATTATCCCACCATATCGGCAACTTTGTTCATTTCCTGATATCAAGTAATTATTTTCTTTGTCTGGCAGGTTTTGGAAAGAGTTCACCGCAATTGCGCTGGGACTGCCAAGGAAGCTGCGATTTACACACCCGAAAGTAAGTACTACTAGCTAGTTCCGCGCATCTCCCATTGATTGTAGCTGGTTTCATCAATACCATTTATCGTGCTTGATTATCAGTTTGATTGCACTCTATTTCTCGTACAGTGCTTGTGGCAGGAAGCCGGGAATGATTTTTGTGGATACTACGTTTGCGAGTTCATCTACAACGCGACGGCCTCTCAGCGGGGCTACTCTGAAAAACAATATGAAGTACGTAAACAATAATATTCACAATTTTATTTTATTACCATCATTTGTGTTGAGTTTCATTCATATATATGTATTTACCCCCTTCTTTAAATTAGATGTGGCAGATGCGGGATGAACTCCTACCACATGATCGCATACGAGCAATTCAAGAGGAATAGGCGGGATTCTTTCTTGACCACATCATACATAAAGCCGGAGAATATCATGTGGATATAGACTTTAGATGTTAGGGATTGTAAGAGATCTTATATTGTATATATGTAGCAAGTAGCGTCGGATAGATATATGAAAACTTGTTGTTCGACCAATCTGTCGGAGAAAGAGAGGTCACTTCTCTCTGTATATGTTCATGACGATCTTGTGTACTTAATGGTTCCTTCATTTGCTTACTAGCTAGCGTGTCGAGTTCTCTCTATACGTATAGTAGCTAGCGTCGACCAAGCACGGAGATAAAGAGAGGTCACTTCTCTCTATTAGCTAGCTAACATAATATGAAACCCCTAAATTAACCCTCCAAAACCCCTAATCCCCCCCCCCTTCAAAAAAAACAAAAACCCCAGCTCCTGCCAGATGCTGACGCGTGGATGACTTTTGGTCCCGGTTGGTGTTACCAACCAGGACTAAAGGTCTTCCTGCCTGGGCGCCCCGCAGCGGCCACGTGGAGCCCCTTCTGTCCCGGTTCGTAAGCGAACCGGGACTAAAGGTTTTGGGCTTTAGTCCCGACCCTTTAGTCCCGGTTCTAGAACCAGGGCTAAAGGGCCTCTGGAACCGGGGCTAATGGGTCGTTTTCTACTAGTGGTAGTTGATGAGTTATGCACATGCCAGCTTAATTATACAAACGTGTGCGCATGTAGTTTCCACTGGATCTTGTTAATCATTGAAGTTGACGAGGGAAAAGTTCAAGTACTGGACTCATTACTTAAAGAACCTAAAGAATACTCAATCGTGAAGGGGATGCTCGACAGGTAATTTCAATCATTATCGCACTATGTCGGCCTCTTTAGTTCGTTTCCTGATATCAACTAATTAATAACTCATTTATTCATTTTCTTTGCCGGCGGGCAGGACTTGGGAAAAGTTCATAAAAAAGGTTAAAGGCCAATGGAAACAACAGCTGAAATGGGTGCGACCCAAGGAAATTAATTAAGTAGTACTAGCTAGCTAACATCTCTTTAATTCTAGTTTCAATACCATTATCATGCTTGATTAATTATTATCTGATTGAATTCTATTCTCGTAAAGGCCCTGAAGCAGGCACCGGGGACTAATTTATGTGCATACTATGTTTGCGAGAACATTCGCATGATGGCGTCCGAAAGGAGCAAAGATGATAGAAACCGATGGGTACGTTTGCCAGAACACTATTCACAATTTTTACATCATTATCTAATATACACACACACACAACTAATACATGCATATTGATCTCCTTCTTTAAAGATGACGAGAGAATCGCGTACGAGCGATTCAAGAGGAAATAGCGGGATTTTTTCTCGACCAGGTCATAGATCCCAAAGGAGAATACCATTACACCGTACCTAGCTAGATCGACCTAATGCCTCCATGTAATGATCTGCAAATTGTAGGAGAAATTGTATATACCAAATTGTATATATATATGTATGTGAATGGTCGTGCAAGAAATTCGATGATATATATATGATCGATTCTACGAGAAATTCTATTTATGTAAATGCATAACGTGTACAATATGTAGTAGCGTAAAATATGTTTGAAATGAAAAAGAATTAAATGCAAAACACAAAACTAAAACGAAAAATAAATCATAAACCCATAAACCCTAAACCTTTTAGTCCCGGTTGGTGTTACCAACCAGGACTAAAGGTCTCCCAGCCCCCGGCGCGGGCTCGTGCCACGTGGAGGGCCTTTGGTGCCGGTTCGTGTTGAACCGGGACTAAAGGGGGGGGGGCCTTTAGTCCCCACCCTTTAGTGCCGGTTGCAGAACCGGCACTAAAGGCCCTTACAAACCGGCACTACAACCCGGTTCTGCACTAGTGTGGGAACACCAACTCGAAACTGATAAGACATTGCGCCAAATCATTCTCTAACTTTGGTATGATTTCTGGATCGATTACCTTCTGAGAGATTGCATTGAGGAATGCACATAGCTTCACAATGGCTAATCGAACGTTTTCCGGTAGAAGCCCCCTCAATGCAATAGGAAGCAGTTGCTACATAATCACGTTGTAGTCATGAGACTTTAGGTTCTGGAACTTTTTCTCGGCCATATTTATTATTCCCTTTATATTCGACGAGAAGCCAGACGGGACCTTCATACTGGGCAGACATTCAAAGAAGATTTCCTTCTCTTCTTTCGTAAGAGCGTAGCTGGCACGACCCTGATGTATGCCGTCTTTTCCATGCATACGTTGCTGGTCCTCCCGTGCCTCCGGTGTATCTTTTGTCTTCGCATACACGCCCATGAAGCCTAGCAGGTTCACGCAAAGATTCTTCGTCATGTGCATCACGTCTAGGTCTTTCCAATAGAGTAGGTCCCAAAATATAGATTTCTTCTTCCACATGCGTGAGCGTCCGTCATCGTCATTCGGAACAGATTGTACGCCAGGACCCTTTCCAAAGATTACTTTTAAATCCATGACCATATCAAGTACATTATCACCAGTACGGTGGCGAGCCTTCTTCCGGTGATCTGCCTCACCTTTGAAATGCTTGCCTTTCTTTCTTACGGGATGCCTGCTCGGAAGAAATCGACGATGTCCCAGGTACACATTCTTCTTATAATTATCCAAATATTTACTGTCGGTATCATCCAAACAGTGTTTGCATGCGCGGTATCCCCTGTTTGTCTGTCCTGAAAGGTTACTAAGAGCAGGCCAATCATTGATGGTCACAAACAGCAACGCATGTAGGTCAAATTCCTCCTGTCAGTGCTCATCCCACGCAAGTACACCTTTTTTATTCCACAGCTGTAAGAGTTCTTCCACTAATGGCCTTAAGTACACATCAATGTCGTTGCCGGGTTGCTTAGGGCCTTGGATGAGCATTGGCATCATAATGTACTTCTGCTTCATGCACAACCAAGGAGGAAGGTTATACATACATAAAGTCACAGGCCATGTGCTATGATTGCTGCTCTGCTCCCCAAAAGGATTAATGCCATCTGCGCTTAGACCAAACCATACGTTCCTTGCGTCATCTGCAAAGTCCCTCCACTTTCTCTCGATTTTTCTCCACTGCGACCCGCCAGTGGGTACTCTCAGCTTCCCGTCTTTCTTACGCTCTTCTCTGTGCCATCACATCAACTCGGCATACTCTTTGTTTTGGAACAAACGTTTCAACCGTGGTATTATAGGAGCATACCACATCACCTTGACAGGAATCTTCTTCCTAGGGTGCTCGCCCTCAACATCACCAGGGTCATCGCGGCTGATTTTATAGTGCATTGCACCACATACCGGGCATGCATTCAAATCCTCGAACTCACCGCTGTAGAGGATGCAGTCATTAGGGCATGCATGTATCTTCTGCACCTCTAATCCTAGAGGGCATACAACCTTCTTTGCTTCGTACGTACTGTCGGGCAATTCGTTGTCGTTTGGAAGCATCTTCTTCAACATTATCAGCAACTTTTCAAATCCCTTGTCAGATACACCATTCTCTGCCTTTCATTGCAGCAATTCCAATGTGGTGCCCAGCTTTTTCTTGTCAGCTTCGCAATTTGGGTACAACAATTTCTTGTGATCCTCTAACATGCGCTGCAACTTCAGCCTCTCCTTTTCAGTTGCGCAGTTTCTCTTTGCATCGGCAATGGCTCGACCAAGATCATCAGCGGGCTCATTTGATGCCTCTTCTTCAGCTTCTTCCCGCATTGCCGGCTCAGCTTCTTCCCCCATTGTTGTACCATCGTATTCAGGGAACCCATTGCCAGGATAGCTGTCGTCGTCCTCTTCTTCTTCATTGTCTTCCATCATAACCCCTCTTTCTTCGTGCTTGGTCCAAACATTATAGTGGGGCATGAAACCGGACTCAAACAGGTCGACGTGAATGGTTTTTGACTTCGAGTAATTCTGATCATTCTTACAGACAGCACATGGACAACACATAAAACCATCCGCCCGCTTGTTTGCCTCAGCCGCAATCAGAAAAGTATGCACGCCTTTAACGAACTGGGGAGAGCATCGGTCATCGTACATCCATTGCCGGCTCATCTTCATTACACAACACCGAAAAGACCAAATTAATACAAGTTCATACATAAAGTACATACACACTTATTCTCATAAAACAACATACAAACTCTCTAGCTAAAGCATTTAAATGCAAC
This sequence comes from Thinopyrum elongatum, assembly GCA_011799875.1. Lineage (NCBI taxonomy): Eukaryota > Viridiplantae > Streptophyta > Magnoliopsida > Poales > Poaceae > Thinopyrum > Thinopyrum elongatum. Next base: position 528,204,452 of record CM022302.1, read on the forward strand.
AACAAATGCGATCAAGATTGCAACTAAGGTAACAATTGATCCAACAGCATAATGATACCAAGCCTCACTATCAATGGCATATTTTCTAATCTTTCTAATCTTCAAGCGCATTTTCTCCATCTTGATCCTGTGATCATCAACGACATCGGTAACATACAACTCCGGTTTCATCTTCTCTTCTTCAATTCTTTTCAATTTTTCTTTCAAATACTCGTTTTCTTTTTCAACTAAATTTAACCTCTCGACAAGAGGGTCGGTTGGAATTTCCGGTTCACATACCTCCTAGATAAAAATATCTATGTCAACTTGATGTGCATAATTTGTCATAAACACGAAATGCAACAAATAGTTATAAAAGACAATATACCACATCCGAATCATAAACCGGACGAGGGCCGACGGGGACGGATATCAAAACCATGCCACTATGTATAACAAACAACGTACGGGTAAGAAAATTATACAAGTAACTATATATCTAAATCACACAAACATGATTTTTTATATATAAAAAAGATAGGAACAAGAGGCTCACCAAGGTGGTGCCGGCGACGGGACGGTGCGGGCGATCGACGGTGGTTAGGACGGGGACGGGAAGGCACTAAGTAAACCACACCTATATATGCAAACTAAGAGTTAACTTGAGCTCAAATTGCATATAAATCAAATAAACTACCACATATAATTACTCTCATACTAAAACCCACAAATTACTATACTTATAGAGCATTGCAAGAGCTAATCTAGCAATGAGAGATAAAATGACAAAGTTGCTAACCTTTGTGATCACATGGATGGATGGGGGGCCTTCAAATCTTGATAAATTTCGGACAAAATGAAGGATGAGCTTGAGCTTTGGGGAAAAACAGAAAGGAGAGGAAAGGGGAAGAACAGAGAGCTCGATCGCGGGCTGGACGAAGGGTTTATATAGGAAGACCTTTAGTCCCGGTTCATGACACAAACCGGGACTAAAGGTGAGATTCTAGTACCGGTTCGTGCCACGAACCGGGACTAAAGGGCCTGGTGGGGCCCCAGGCTGACAACAGTCTGCCACCACCTCTTTAGTCACGGTTTGTGGCACGAACCGGTACTAGAGGTTCAATACGAACCGGGACTAATGATGCCCGCCCGGCCAGCCGTTGGAACCGGCACTAATAGTCACATTAGTGCCTGTCCGTTTACAAACCGGGACTAATGTATTTCACGTAAAGTAGTTTTTCTACTAGTGTAGCCACTCTCTAAGGTGCTGTGTATCTATGTCTGGTAAGTGATGCACCACTTATGTGTCGCTGCGCGTTTTGCATGCATGTCTTTTCGTCCTATCTAATAATTTGGATAAGTGTCTTCTAATTAAGTAGTACGTGAGTTCATACATTGGGCTGCGTGTAACAATGCATGCATGCATCCAAGTCTGGCGACCGAGACATTTTCTTACAAAGTAGCCTATTTAGGAGGCAAGCTACGGAGTATATCTGATACAATCACAATGGCTGCCTTCTAAAGCATGGTGCTGGTCATACCTAAAAATGCACGCGTATCCTCGCTGAGGTAAGGTGTCGATTCAAATAAGCTGGATCAGTGTCACTGACGGGGCTAATGCAAATGTTGTTCCTATGTCATGTTTCTCACTCAAGTTAAGGAAAGTGCAAGGGTAATATCCTTGCGTGCATGATGCACCATAATTAATTGGTCCACGAAAGAGATGGAGTGTTAGGACGGATGGAACCATGTATAAGATAACTTTGAATTGGCATGCTCTAAGGCATCTACACACCCAATACACAAATTCTCCATTGAGGAATCCATCACACGGTCCGACCATCACCATGGCAGGATCGTTGACGCCTCGGTGGTACCAATCCGGCAACCGTCGTCAGCGGTAACTCCGTGTCGTCGAGGGCCAGCTGCAAGCTCTCGAGCTCGAACAGGTTAGACTGTTGGAGCTGGACTCGCTACTCTGCTTGGCCTGCTCCCTCGCTTTCGCCACGCCCGCAGTAGCTCCATCGTCCTTCGCTCTGCCTCACTCGCTGATAGCTCAGTCTCACTGCCGCCAGCATGGGGCAGCCTCGCCGTCGTCCTAGCTCCATGGCCGTGCTCCTACTCGTTCAACACGACCTCCACCGCCGGAGAAAACCTCACAGCCCGTCTCCCCGGAGTCAGAACCCCGGCAGCAGCCGCCGCGGAGTCCCGCCGGGAAGCGCGTGATGACATGATCGGGGTATCGGGCAGCCTCGCCGTAGTCCCACTCCCAGCTCCATGGCTGTGCTCCTCCTTGTCCATCAGGACCTCCACGGCTCTGTTAGGACTAATCTTGATATTATTGTATCAGCATTTTAGTTTGGTTTTTCGTCATGCATGTAACTTAGGTGATCTAGGGAGTAGCTAGTCATCAAGACTTTAGTTGAGTGCACGGAGAAGGCGAGATGTCGGGCTGCCGTGCGATGCGGCAATCAAGGTGGGATGCCGATGGTGGCAAGAGGCTGCCGTGCTGTGTGATACGGCATCGTCGTGTGATGCGGCCAGGCGTACGAGGAGCTGGAGACCACTCTGGATGACCAAGAGAATTGGGTGAGTTAGTCGTTAGCTGCATGCATAGGTTAGTTGGTGAGCTAGCTAAAAGATAGGTTAGTTGATCGGCATGGACTGAGTGATTCAGTCATCGGGTGCATGGTAGTTGCGTCTGTTTGTGTAGTGGACGGTTGGCCGGCCGAGTTATCCGCAGCAGCGAGCGACTCCAGGAGGTGAAGGTGGACGTGCGTACGTGGGATTAGTTTCCCAGAGATGTGGCTGGCTAGTGCGTGCGTGAGTCGAGTCCCCTGTGTATATATGTTGCACTTTGAGTTAATGAAAATACAAGGCCGAGAGGGCTGAGAAAACATGTAGCGCCTGTGATTTTCACGGGGAGACAAGGCAAAGCCAGCTTTCTCCTTGGTGAAGTGTGTGTGCGTATGAGTTTCCATGGTGTGCGTTCTTGTGTTCTTGAGAGAAGAGGAGAGAAACCTCAAGAGAGTTGTGCGAGGCAGTTCGAGGTAGAAGAAGAAGCGGCGCTGCGAGAGGAGCGGCGCCAACAGGCTCCACCGCTGGAGAAAACCTCACGACCAGCCTCTTGGGAGTCGGTGTCCCCGCAGCGCCGCCGCGGAGTCCCACCGGGAAGCACGCCATGGCATGATCGACCTCGCTGACACTGGTTCCGCGACCACTGTCAACACCAGGACCCGCATTGCCGCGGTGCCGCCGCATCAGTCGACAACGACCTTGCCGGCGGCTTCCTGCTGCAGGCATGCGGCGCCGACGTATTTCTCTTCTACCTCCTGGTCTTCCTATTCTCCTTGCTTTCCGATTGCCGAAGGCCGCAAGAGAAGCGACGGGTTTTTCAAATCGGCGGGTAGGGCAAGCCGCGGGACGGCAGTGGCGGCTTTGGCGGCCGAGCAGACGATACCGACGGCCGCGATGAACCAGTGGAGGACGGGTGCCAAAGGCAACGAAGGAATCTCTGACAGGGACACGTTGGCTCGGCGTGGCAGAAATATCGAGAGGCCGCCGCCTGCACCACAGGGCCCCACACTCCGGCCACCGCTGGCTGTCCTCCCCGCACAACCTACCGCCTGGATGCGTCCACCCCTGCACCACAGGGTTCCACACGGCAGCTGCTCGAGCCCGCGGCCATTCCGTCGATCTCGCGCCACCACGGCCTGGGCTCCGCCTTCCTCACGGACGCGGCGTACGCGCTAGCTCCTGCATGTGCCACCACCTCGGCTGGTTACAGACCTACAGGCAAGATGAAGCAGGCGCTGGAAAGGGAGATGGGGAGCCGGCAGGCGGCAGCGACGTGGAAAGGATGGGTGAGGGCCTGCGCCGCCAGCAGCAGCCGAACCCACCCGAACATGGCAAGCAACCAGCTGCTGCTCCACTCGCTCCTGTGCCGCGTGGCCGCACTCAAAGACGACCCTGCCGCATCGAATCGCCTCCGCCCGGCACGGCCGCCCGAGCAGGCTAACACTCCGCCGACATCACCGCACGCATGCGCATCAGGAGGACCACCCTCGCCGCAGCCGTGTAGTGCGCTGGCTGATGGAGAGGGCGGAGCTCGATGTAGCGTTCAAGGAAACCAATCCAGCCTTAAATAGACGGCCAAGCAGTGTAATCACGGCCATCTAAGAGCATCTCCAACGGCCGCGCTAAATACGCGCGGCGCCGCAAATTTGTCTTTTTAGCGCGCGCAATGGATAGAGGGGCTCCAGCGGACGCGCAATAATCGCGCGCGGCATATAGAGTTGGGCACGCGGTCCGAATCACCATCGCGCGCTGTGTATTTGATGCGCCCGGTTCCGCACGCCGCACACTCGAGCGCTCGCGCCGCACTCTCTCCGCCGCGCCACCTTTCGCCCCGCCCGCGCCGCCGCCGGCGAATCGACCCGATGGACGCCCGCGCCGGCACCCCCCTCACCCCTTCCTACTCCCGCGACCCCTCCTCCGCCGCCGCCGCCGCAAACCCTAGCGCGGGGAGCTTTGTCTTCGCCTCTGCCAGAGCTCCTCCAAGCACCGGCATCGCGCGCGGCCTTTTCATGCCTCCACGGATGACCTTGGCGGCGTGTGGCGTCGTGCCGGCGCCCGCCGTGAAGCCACGTGCCCCCCTCTCGAAGCTCCCAAATGCGGCGCGGCCGAAGAAGGGCAAGGTATCGGCGAAGAAGAACAAGGCGGCGGACGGCTCCGGCTCCTCGAAGCCGTCGAGGAAGAAGCTTGCAGGGCCTCACACACCTTCGCATGAAGATGCCATTGAAGAACTTGCCAACACCTTCCGAGCTTCACATGATGATGCGGCGCGCGACAATGAAGAGGAGGAGGAAGAATCGTCTTCGGATGATGAATCGGAGGAAGAGGAAGAGGAAGATGAAGACGAGGATGAGGACGAGGCTTGATTGTTGATGGGCCATTCCTTGGTGTGAACTTTTGTGTCATGAGCTTGGTTCGGATTTTGAACTTGATTGGATGATGTTGTGGGCATGAACTTGAACTTGCGGGCATGAACTTTTTATGTCATCATGAACTTGTTTGTGTGATTTAAATTATGCCATGTCATTGTTTTGATGTTTGAAATTCATTTCGTGTCCAAAATGCAACATATGGCAAGCGCCGGCTGCTTGCGCGCGCTGCATTTTAGCGCGCCTGCTGGAGCTACGCGCGCGCGCTAAAGTTTACAGCGGCCGCTGGAGCCAGCGCTCCCCGCCGCGCCAAAACAGGCGATCGGCGTGCCGCAAACACATTTTTAGCGCGCCGCGCATTGGGCGGCTGTTGGAGATGCTCTAAAGTATGAGCTGTAAGTTTGGGAGAAAGGGATTGTGTGCATCGTTATTCTCATTGATCGTGCACTAGGCACCACTACTGAAATTTTCGTATACGCCGGGTGTCGACGTCTTCGCCGAGAGCCAAAACACGGGCACTCGGCAAAGTAAAGAACGCCGAGAGTCGCACTCGGCAAAGGGAGTAAGTCGGCAAACACACGACAATGCCGACAATATTGCTCGGCAAACAGGCTATACTCGGCAAAGGCACTATTTGCCGAGGGCAAACCGGCCACACACGGCAAAGTTTTGCCACATGGCACATTCGGCGGCGACTAATGGCGCGGTTACGGTTGCAACTCTTTGCTGAGAGTGGCGCTCGGCAAAGATTTAGTCCCGCCTCGCCTACCGTCTAGCAAAATGACCTGTTTAAATAGTTCAATAGTCCAACCGCAGTAAGCTTCGGTCTTCTCTCATTACTAAGAGTCCATACAGTCACTATGAATCTTCTAGTGGCTGTTACCCGAGAGTGGCTCTCGGTAAACGAGCAGTTGCCGAGAGTGGCTCTCGGTAAAGATAAGGTCACCATCAAAGTTTAGTCCCACCTCGCCCCCCGAGCAAGTCCTGCACATGCTTAAATACCTTCATCTATTAGATTGTTACAAGCGTGGGTCTTCCTTGCACTCTAGTTAGAGGATATGCAGGATGAATATGATTTATCATCTGTAATAAAGACTGTATTCATCGTGTATATTCTTCAACTGGAGAGCATGGATGACTGATGTATTTTTTCGGATTTATCGGCCTATATTTTTTTTCTAGTTCGAGTAAGCCTCCCCTGAGGCCACTTGTAAACCGCACCGTCTCCGAGCTAGTATCTGGGTATCGAGAGGGAACGTGTCCGGTTTGTGCAGAAAGTGCTGGTCCTGTTGCTCCGTTGGCCTCGAAACTTCTCGTGCTCTAAGAGGGGGCAACCGCATGGCACGTGCCACGGCCTCGCATTTTTCGGGGACGCGCGCAATATTTGAGAAATTTATTGCTCTGCTATGGTTTCATCGCCGGGAATTGCAGATCAGCAAGGTGGCACATGAAATCATGCCAGGTAGCGGCATGGGGAATCTTTTGTGATGTCCTTGTGGCATGCCTACGCCTTGATTGGACGAGGGAGGGGCATGCCCTGCCACCGGGTTACCAAAAGTACCTCGGTGTCATTCCTGATGCAACCGTTGAAATCCTCGGAAAATCATACGATGGTAGGATAGCTCAGGATCTGGCACGGTGTAATCACAGGGCCTCTGTAGGGTGTGGTAAAAGTTTGCACGCGTTTCTAGTAAGCCTCCTCTGAGGCCGCTAGAAACCGCACCGTCTCCGAGCTAGTATCTGGGTATCGAGAGGGAATGTGTCCGGATTGTGCAGGAAGTGCTGGACCTGTTGCTCCGTTGGCCTCGAAACTTCTCGTGCTCTAAGAGGGGGCAACCGCATGGCACGTGCCACAGCCTCGCATTTTTCGGGGACGTGCGCATTATTTGAGAAATTTATTGCTCTGCTATGGTTTCATCGCCGGGAATTGCAGATCAGCAAGGTGGCCCATGAAATCATGCCGGGTAGCGGCATGGGGAATCATTTGTCATGTCCTTGTGGCATGCCTACGCCTTGATTGGATGAGGGAGGGGCATGCCCTGCCACCGGGTTACCAAAAGTACCTCGGTGTCATTCCTGATGCAACCGTTGAAATCCTCGGAAAATCGTACGATGGTAGGATTGCTCGGGATATGGCACGGTGTCATCATAGGGCCTCTGTAGGGTGTGGTAAAAGTTTGGACGCATTTCGAGTAAGCCTCCCCTGAGGCCGCTTGTAAACCACACCGTCTCCGAGCTAGTATCAGGGTATCGAGAGGGAACGTGTCCGGTTTGTCCAGGAAGTGCTGGTCTTGTTGCTCCGTTGGCCTCGACACTTCTCGTGCTCCAAGAGGGGGCAACCGCATGGCACGTGCCACGGCCTCGCATTTTTCGGGGACGCATTCAATATTCGAGAAATTTATTGCTCTGCTAGGGTTTCATCGCCGGGAATTGCAGATCAGCAAGGTGGCACATGAAATCATGCCGGGTAGCGGCATGGGGAATCATTTGTGATGTCCTTGTGGCATGCCTATGCCTTGATTGGACGAGGGAGGGGCATGCCCTGCCACCGGGTTACCAAAAGTACCTCGGTGTCATTCCCGATGCAACCGTTGAAATCCTCGGAAAATCGTACGATGGTAGGATTGCTCGGGATCTGGCACGGTGTCATCACAGGGCCTCTGTAGGGTGTAGTAAAAGTTTGGACGCATTTCGAGTAAGCCTCCCCTGAGGCCGCTTGTAAACCGCACCGTCTCCGAGCTAGTATCTGGGTATCGAGAGGGAACGTGTCCGGTTTGTGCAGGAAGTGCTGGTCCTGTTGCTCCGTTGGCCTCGAAACTTCTCATGCTCTCGGTATGTTTGCCATTTCCGAGTGTGCTTTAACCTTTGCCGAGCGTTTCTCTCGGAAAAGGTGTAAAACCTAGATATAGTCTCGTACCTTTACCGAGAGCCGCACTGATAGACGCTCGGTAAAGGTCGGCGAACACTTAACCCCCCGCGCGGTCTCTTCGCTCTCTCACTTCTCTCTCTCTTTCTCACCAGCGCCCCCCACCACACCCCACCGGCGCCCTCCTCCCGCCCCGGCCGGTGCCCCCCGACCCCACCGGCGACCTCCCCACCGGCGGCCCCCGCCCCACCGGCGCCGCCCTACCCCACCGGCGCCCCCCGACCCCGCCGGCGCCCCCGCCCCACCGGCGCCCTTCCCACCGGCGGCCCCCGCCTCCACCGGCGCCCCCGACCCCACCGGCGCCCCCCCTCCCCAACCCCGCCGGCACCACCTCCCCCTCTCGGTGAGCTTCATCCCCCCTCCCCGGTCTTGTATTTATGCATGAGTGTATGTATGGATGCATGGATTTTTATATGGATGTAAGGATTGATGGATGCATGGATTTTTATATTGATGCAAGGATTGATGGATGCATGGTTGTATGAATGTATATATGTATGTATTAATGCATGGATTGCATGAACTTTTTTTGTAGTAAATTTTTTTGTAGTTTTTGTTATGTATCAATATATAGATGTATGTATGTATGTATGCATGAATGAATAGATGGATGCAAAGAAGTATGGATGAATGTAGATAATTGTTACGGAGAGAGTTCCACCATATATACGTGAGAGAGATGAGAGTTGTTCTTGGAGGCAGAAAATTGACTTTTGACGATGGCGGTCGATCTGGGCGAGTTCTTCTTGTGATATACATTTTTCACGCACGATGGACTCGCCCAGCTCGACCATCACCAAAAGTCAAAATATCCGTGAGATAGTGACCACCATATATACCACCACCAGAGAAAGTTCCACCATATATACGTGAGAGAGATGAGAGTTATTCTTGGAGAAAGAAAATCGTCTTTTGCCGATGGCGGTCGATCTGTGCGAGTTTGTCCTGTGATATACATTTTTCACGCACGATGGACTCGCCCAGCTCGACCATCACCGAAAGTCAAAATATCCGTGAGATAGTGTCCATCATGATTAATTTGCTTAGAAGTAATCTTTGATGTTTGATTCTTATGCTATTTTTCATTGTGTGATGAAAGGTGTTAGCACCGATCGATTTCGTGGCTATGGCTTTCTCCGACGACGCATCTTCCATTAGGGTCGACTCCGCGGTCAAGGAGAAGCTCGCCGAGGACCGCTTGGCGGCGCTCATTGAGAAGCACCCGCAGCTGATCCTAATAAAGTTTTGAGGATCTGGCCAAGAAGAATCCCCCAGCCAAGGAGAAGAAGGCCCCACCACGTAAGTTGTGTGACGACTCGATGTCATTGAGTCCACCGACGTACATTCCCGACGACGCTTGGTCCTCCACCGTGGGGGATGCCCCGACGTGCTCTGACTCCACGATCACTCGTTTCACGGACTACACCTCTAAGTAGTCCGCCTATATAGTTTGGCCTTGATTTAGTGATGTAGTCATGTAGGTGCTGATATGGACTTCTTAGATTGCCACTTGTGATGCTTTTGATTGTATGAGTGATGAACGCTTATGTCGATTATGTATGATGTGCTATTTTTAACCTTGCATTATTTCTCTGCCTTTTTTTTCTCTATCTTTGTAGATGAAGTGGTATGCGGTGTACAGAGGTAGATGTCCAGGAGTCTACGATTCATGGTCTGAATGCAATGAACAAGTGATTTACTATGAAGGCAGCTCCCACGACTCGTTTAATAGCAGAGAGAAGGCAGAGTATCATTACAATCAGTATTTGCTTAAGCAGAAGAGAAAATCTGAAATAGTGGGTTCACTGGATGGATTGACTGGATGTGCTAGCCAGAAACGGCTTATCGGGTTTAGTAGATGGCAGAACTTGATAATTCTTCTTCAGTTTGTGATAATTCTGGTGTTGCTTTTATCTTGTGGTCGCATGTAGAAATGCATTAACCACTTTATTGTTTAGTAAGTAGGCATTTGTACTAAAGAGCTAACTTGTGATCTCAAAAGAAGTTCGTGTGAACTATTTTATGTAATGGTTATGTGAGTTTGTTGTTAGACATTGAGACTTGAAATGCTTGTTTGTGTATTGTATATAAATTATTGCGGCAGGGATCAGGGGAAAAGTGTTGGAAATATGCCCTAGAGGCAATAATAAAATGGTTATTATTATATTTCCTTGTTCATGATAATTGTCTGTTATTCATGCTATAATTGTGTTATCCGGAAATCGTAATACATGTGTGAATACATAGACCACAACATGTCCCTAGTAAGCCTCTAGTTGACTAGCTCGTTGATCAATAGATGGTTACGGTTTCCTGACCATGGACATTGGATGTCATTGATAACGGGATCACATCATTAGGAGAATGATGTGATGGACAAGACCCAATCCTAAGCCTAGCACTAGATCGTGTAGTTCGTTTGCTAAAGCTTTTCCAATGTCAAGTAACTTTTCCTTAGACCATGAGATTGTGCAACTCCCGGATACCGTAGGAGTGCTTTGGGTGCACCAAACGTCACAACGTAACTGGGTGGCTATAAAGGTGCACTACGGGTATCTCCGAAAGTATCTGTTGGTTTGGCACGAATCGAGACTGGGATTTGTCACTCCATGTAACGGAGAGGTACCTCTGGGCCCACTCGGTAGGACATCATCATAATGAGCTCAATGTGATCAAGGAGTTGTTCACGGGATGATGTGTTACGGAAACGAGTAAAGAGACTTGCCGGTAACGAGATTGAACAAGGTATCGAGATACCGACGATCGAATCTCGGGCAAGTATCGTACCGATAGACAAAGGGAATTGCGTACGGGATTGATTGAATCCTCGACATCGTGGTTCATCCGATGAGATCATCGAGGAGCATGTGGGAGCCAACATGGGTATCCAGATCCCGCTGTTGGTTATTGACCGGAGAGTCGTCTCGGTCATGTCTGCGTGTCTCCCGAACCCGTAGGGTCTACACACTTAAGGTTCGGTGACGCTAGGGTTATAGAGATATTAGTATGCGGTAACCCGAAGGTTGTTCGGAGTCTCGGATGAGATCCTGGATGTCACGAGGAGTTCCGGAATGGTCCGGAGGTAAAGATTTATATATGGGAAGTCCTATTTTGGCCACCGGAAAATGTTCGGGATTTTTCGGTATTGTACCGAGAATGTTCTAGAAGGTTCCGGAGTGGGGCCCACCTGCATGGGGGGACCCACATGAACGTGGGTAGTGGGGGCAAGGCCCCACACCCCTAGTCAAGGCGCACCAAGATTCCCCCTTAGAAGGAATAAGATCATATCCCGAAGGGATAAGATCAAGATCCCTAAAAAAGGGGGATAACAATCGGTGGGGAAGGGAAAGGATGGGATTTCTTTCCTTCCACCTTTGCCAACGCCCCAATGGACTTGGAGGGCAAGAAACCAGCCCCCTCCACCCCTATATATAGTGGGGAGGTGCATGGGAGAAACAGCTCAGCCCCTGGCGCCTCCCTCTCCCTCCCGTGACACCTCTTCCTCCTCCAGTAGCGCTTGGCGAAGCCCTGCTGAAATCCCGCTGCTTCCACCACCACACCGTCGTGCTGCTGGATCTCCATCAACCTCTCCTCCCCCCTTGCTGGATCAAGAAGGAGGAGACGTCTCTGCTCCGTACGTGTGTTGAACGCGGAGGTGCCGTCCGTTCGGCGCTCGGTCATCGGTGATTTGGATCACGACGAGTACGACTCCATCAACCCCGTTCTCTTGAACGCTTCCGCTCGCGGTCTACAAGGGTATGTAGATACACTCCCCTCTCACTCGTTGCTAGATGACTCCATAGATTGATCTTGGTGATGCGTAGAAAATTTTAAAATTCTGCTACGTTCCCCAACAGTGGCATCATGAGCTAGGTCTATGCGTAGTATCTTGCACGAGTAGAACACAAAGTAGTTGTGGGCATCGATTTGTCAATCTTCTTGCCGTTACTAGTCTTATCTTGATTCGGCGGCACTGTGGGATGAAGCGGCCCGGACCGACCTTACACGTACGCTTACGTGAGACAGGTTCCACCGACTGACATGCACTAGTTGCATAAGGTGGCTAGCGGGTGTCTGTCTCTCCCACTTTAGTCGGATCGGATTCGATGAACAGGGTCCTTATGAAGGGTAAATAGAAATTGGCATATCACGTTGTGTTTTTGGCGTAGGTAAGAAACGTTCTTGCTAGAAACCTATAGCAGCCACGTAAAAACTTGCAACAACAATTAGAGGACGCCTAACTTGTTTTTGCAGCAAGTGCTTTGTGATGTGATATGGCCAAAGGATGTGATGAATGATATATGTGATGTATGAGATGATCATGTTCTTGTAATAGGAATCACGACTTGCATGTCGATGAGTATGACAACCGGCAGGAGCCATAGGAGTTGTCTTAATTTATTATATGACCTGCGTGTCATTGAAATTCACCATGTAATTACTTTACTTTATTGCTAACCGTTAGCCGTAGTAGTAGAAGTAATAGTTGGCGAGACAACTTCATGAAGACACGATGATGGAGATCATGATGATGGAGATCATGGTGTCATGCCGGTGACGATGATGATCATGGAGCCCCGAAGATGGAGATCAAAAGGAGCAAAGTGATAATGGCCATATCATGTCACTATTTTGATTGCATGAGATGTTTATCTTGTTTTTGCATCTTATTTGCTTAGAACGATGGTAGCATATATAAGATGATCCCTTACTAAAATTTCAAGAAAGTGTTCCCCCTAACTGTGCACCGTTGCGAAGGTTCGTTGTTTCGAAGCACTACGTGTTGATCGGGTGTGATAGATTCTAACGTTCGAATACAACGGGTGTAAGCCAGATTTACACAGCAATACACTTAGGTTGACTTGACGAGCCTAGCATGTACAGACATGGCCTCGGAACACAAGAGACCGAAAGGTCGAGCATGAGTCGTATAGAAGATACGATCAACATGGGGATGTTCACCGTTGATGACTAGTCCGTCTCACGTGATGATCGGACACGGCCTAGTCGATTCGGATCATGTAATCACTTAGATGACGAGAGGGATGTCTATCTGAGTGGGAGTTCATTACATAATTTGATTAGATGAACTTAATTGTCATGAACTTAGTCTAAATGTTACATATATATCTTGTAGATCAAATGGCCAACGCTAATGTTACCCTCAACTTCAACGCGTTCCTAGAGAAAAACAAGCTGAAAGACGATGGTAGCAACTATGCGGACTGGGTCCGTAACCTGAGGATTATCCTCATAGCTGCCAAGAAATCATATGTCCTTGAAGCCCCGTTAGGTGACCCACCTGCTCTCCCAGCACTGCCAGACGATTTGAACGTTTGGCAGACACGCACCGATGATTACTCCTTCGTTCAGTGCGGCATGCTCTTCAGCTTAGAACCGGGGCTCCAAAAGCGTTTTGAGCATCACGGAGCATATGAGATGTTCGAAGAGCTGAAAATGGTTTTCCAAGCTCATGCCCGGATCGAGAGATATGAAGTCTCCGATAAGTTCTACAGCTGTAAGATGGAGGAAAATAGTTCTGTCAGCGAGCACATACTCAAAATGTCTGGGTTGCACAGCCGCTTGTCTCAGCTGGGAGTTAATCTCCCGGATGACGCGGTCGTTGACAGAATCCTTCAGTCGCTTCCACCTAGCTACAAGAGCTTCGTGATGAACTTCAACATGCAGGGGATGGGAAAGACCATTCCTGAGGTATATGCGATGCTGAAGTCAGCGGAGGCAGAGATCAGAAAGGAACATCAAGTGTTGATGGTGAATAAAACCACTAAGTTCAAGAAGGGCAAGGGTAAGAAGAACTTCAAGAAGGACGGCAAGGGAGTTGCCACGCCCGGTAAGCCAGCTGCCGGGAAGAAGTCGAAGAATGGACCCAAGCCTGAGACTGAGTGCTTTTATTGCAAGGGAAACGGTCACTGGAAGCGAAACTGCCCCAAGTACTTGGCGGACAAGAAGGCCGGCAATACCAAAGGTATATATGATATACATGTAATTGATGTGTACCTTACCAGCACTCGTAATAGTTCCTGGGTATTTGATACCGGTGCGGTTGCTCATATTTGTAACTCAAAGCAGGAACTGCGGAATCAGCGTAGACTGGCAAAGGACGAGGTGACGATGCGCGTTGGGAATGGTTCCAAGGTCGATGTGATTGCCGTCGGCACGCTACCTCTGCATCTACCTACGGGATTAGTTTTAAACCTCAATAATTGTTATTTAGTACCAGCTTTGAGCATGAACATTGTATCTGGATCTCGCTTAATGCGAGATGGCTACTCATTTAAATCTGAGAATAATGGTTGTTCTATTTATATGAGAGATATGTTTTATGGTCATGCCCCGCTGGTGAATGGTTTATTTTTATTGAATCTCGAACGTGATGTTACACATGTTTATAATGTGAATGCCAAGAAATGCAAGGTTGATAACGATAGTCCCACATACTTGTGGCACTGCCGCCTTGGTCATATCGGTGTTAAACGCATGAAGAAACTCCATGCAGATGGACTTTTGGAGTCTCTTGATTATGAATCATTTGACAGATGCGAACCATGCCTCTTGGGCAAGATGACCAAGACTCCGTTCTCCGGAACAATGGAGCGAGCAACCAACTTATTGGAGATCATACATACTGATGTGTGTGGTACAATGAGTGTTGAGGCTCGCGGTGGTTATCGTTATGTTCTCACCCTCACCGATGATTTGAGTAGATATGGGTATGTCTACTTGATGAAGCACAAGTCTGAGACCTTTGAAAAGTTCAAGGAATTTCAGAGTGAGGTTGAGAATCAACGTGACAAGAAAATAAAGTTCTTACGATCAGATCGTGGAGGAGAATATTTGAGTCATGAATTTGGCACGCACTTAAGGAAATGTGGAATTGTTTCACAACTCACGCCGCCTGGAACACCTCAGCGTAATGGTGTGTCCGAACGTCGTAATCGCACTCTATTGGATATGGTGCGATCTATGATGTCTCTTACCGATTTACCGCTATCCTTTTGGGGTTATGCTTTAGAGACTGCCGCATTCACTTTAAATAGGGCACCGTCAAAATCCGTTGAGACGACACCGTATGAATTATGGTTTGGGAAGAAACATAAGCTGTCGTTTCTGAAAGTTTGGGGATGCGATGCTTATGTGAAGAAACTTCAACCAGAGAAGCTCGAACCCAAGTCGGAAAAATGCGTATTCATAGGATACCCTAAGGAAACTATTGGGTATACCTTCTACCTAAGATCCGAGGGCAAGATCTTTGTTGCCAGGAATGGATCCTTTCTAGAGAAAGAGTTTCTCTCGAAAGAAGTAAGTGGGAGGAAAGTGGAGCTTGATGAGATGACCCTCGAACCGGAGAGTAGCGCAGCACAGGAAAATGTTTCTGTGGAGCCTACACCGGCTAGAGAGGAAGTTATTGATAATGATCATGATCAAGCTACCACTGAACTTCGAAGGTCCATGAGGACACGTTCCGCACCAGAGTGGTATGGCAATCCTGTCCTGAAAATCATGTTGTTAGACAACAGTGAACCTTCGAACTATGAAGAAGCGATGGCGGGCCCGGATTCCGACAAATGGCTTGAAGCCATGAAATCCGAGATAGGATCCATGTATGAAAACGAAGTATGGACTTTGACTGACTTGCCCGATGATCGGCAAGCCATAGAAAATAAATGGATCTTTAAGAAGAAGACTGACGCGGATGGTAATGTGACCATCTATAAGGCTCGGCTTGTCGCTAAGGGTTATCGACAAGTTCAAGGGGTTGACTACGATGAGACTTTCTCACCCGTAGCGAAGCTGAAATCCGTCAGAATCATGTTAGCAATTGCCGCATACTATGATTATGAGATATGGCAAATGGACGTCAAAACGGCATTCCTTAATGGGTTTTTTAAGGAAGAGTTGTATATGATACAACCGGAAGGTTTTGTCGACCCTGAGAATGCTGACAAGGTATGCAAGCTCCAGCGCTCAATCTATGGGCTGGTGCAAGCATCTCGGAGTTGGAACATTCGCTTTGACGAGATGATCAAAGCGTTTGGGTTCACACAGACTTATGGAGAAGCCTGTGTTTACAAGAAAGTGAGTGGGAGCTCTATAGCATTTCTCATATTATATGTGGATGACATACTGCTGATGGGAAATGATATAGAATTCTTGGAAAGTATAAAGGCCTACTTGAATAAGTGTTTTTCAATGAAGGACCTTGGAGAAGCTGCTTATATATTAGGCATCAAGATCTATAGAGATAGATCGAGACGCCTCATAGGTCTTTCGCAAAGCACATACCTTGATAAGATATTGAAGAAGTTCAATATGGATCAGTCCAAGAAGGGGTTCTTGCCTGTATTGCAAGGTGTGAAATTGAGCTCGGCTCAATGCCCGACCACGGCAAAAGATATAGAACAGATGAGTGTCATCCCCTATGCCTCAGCCATAGGGTCTATTATGTATGCCATGCTGTGTACCAGACCTGATGTAAACCTTGCTGTAAGTTTGGTAGGTAGGTACCAAAGTAATCCCGGCAAGGAACACTGGACAGCGGTCAAGAACATCCTGAAGTACCTGAAAAGGACTAAGGATATGTTTCTCGTATATGGAGGTGACGAAGAGCTCGTCGTAAAGGGTTACGTCGACGCTGGCTTCGACACAGATCCGGATGACTCCAAGTCACAAACCGGATACGTGTATATTTTGAATGGTGGAGCGGTAAGCTGGTGCAGTTGCAAGCAAAGTGTCGTGGCGGGTTCTACATGCGAAGCGGAGTACATAGCAGCCTCGGAGGCAGCACACGAAGCAGTATGGATGAAGGAGTTCATCACCGACCTAGGAGTCATTCCAAATGCGTCGGGTCCAATGGCTCTCTTCTGTGACAACACTGGAGCTATTGCCCTTGCCAAGGAGCCCAGGTTTCACAAAAGGACCAGGCATATCAAGCGTCGCTTCAACTCCATACGTGAACATGTTCAAGATGGAGACATAGATATTTGTAAAGTGCACACGGATTTGAATGTAGCAGATCCGTTGACTAAACCTCTTTCACGAGCAAAACATGATCAACACCAGTACTCTATGGGTGTTCGATTCATCACAATGTAACTAGATTATTGACTCTAGTGCAAGTGGGAGACTGTTGGAAATATGCCCTAGATGCAATAATAAAATGGTTATTATTATATTTCCTTGTTCATGATAATTGTCTGTTATTCATGCTATAATTGTGTTATCCGGAAATCGTAATACATGTGTGAATACATAGACCACAACATGTCCCTAGTAAGCCTCTAGTTGACTAGCTCGTTGATCAATAGATGGTTGCGGTTTCCTGACCATGGACATTGGATGTCATTGATAACGGGATCACATCATTAGGAGAATGATGTGATGGACAAGACCCAATCCTAAGCCTAGCACTAGATCGTGTAGTTCGTTTGCTAAAGCTTTTCCAATGTCAAGTAACTTTTCCTTAGACCATGAGATTGTGCAACTCCCGGATACCGTAGGAGTGCTTTGGGTGCACCAAACGTCACAACGTAACTGGGTGGCTATAAAGGTGCACTACGGGTATCTCCGAAAGTATCTGTTGGGTTGGCACGAATCGAGACTGGGATTTGTCACTCCATGTAACGGAGAGGTACCTCTGGGCCCACTCGGTAGGACATCATCATAATGAGCTCAAGGTGATCAAGGAGTTGTTCACGGGATGATGTGTTACGGAAACGAGTAAAGAGACTTGCCGGTAACGAGATTGAACAAGGTATCGAGATACCGACGATCGAATCTCGGGCAAGTATCGTACCGATAGACAAAGGGAATTGCGTACGGGATTGATTGAATCCTCGACATCGTGGTTCATCCGATGAGATCATCGAGGAGCATGTGGGAGCCAACATGGGTATCCAGATCCCGCTGTTGGTTATTGACCGGAGAGGCGTCTCGGTCATGTCTGCGTGTCTCCCGAACCCGTAGGGTCTACACACTTAAGGTTCGGTGACGCTAGGGTTATAGAGATATTAGTATGCGGTAACCCGAAGGTTGTTCGGAGTCTCGGATGAGATCCTGGACGTCACGAGGAGTTCCGGAATGGTCCGGAGGTAAAGATTTATATATGGGAAGTCCTATTTTGGCCACCGGAAAATGTTCGGGATTTTTCGGTATTGTACCGAGAAGGTTCTAGAAGGTTCCGGAGTGGGGCCCACCTGCATGGGGGGACCCACATGAACGGGGGTAGTGGGGGCAAGGCCCCACACCCCTAGTCAAGGCGCACCAAGATTCCCCCTTAGAAGGAATAAGATCATATCCCGAAGGGATAAGATCAAGATCCCTAAAAAAGGGGGATAACAATCGGTGGGGAAGGGAAAGGATGGGATTTCTTTCCTTCCACCTTTGCCAACGCCCCAATGGACTTGGAGGGCAAGAAACCAGCCCCCTCCACCCCTATATATAGTGGGGAGGTGCATGGGAGAAACAGCTCAGCCCCTGGCGCCTCCCTCTCCCTCCCGTGACACCTCTTCCTCCTCCAGTAGCGCTTGGCGAAGCCCTGCTGAAATCCCGTTGCTTCCACCACCACACCGTCGTGCTGCTGGATCTCCATCAACCTCTCCTCCCCCTTTGCTGGATCAAGAAGGAGGAGACGTCTCTGCTCCGTACGTGTGTTGAACGCGGAGGTGCCGTCCGTTCGGCGCTCGGTCATCGGTGATTTGGATCACGACGAGTACGACTCCATCAACCCCGTTCTCTTGAACGCTTCCGCTCACGATCTACAAGGGTATGTAGATACACTCCCCTCTCACTCGTTGCTAGATGACTCCATAGATTGATCTTGGTGATGCGTAGAAAATTTTAAAATTCTGCTACGTTCCCCAACAGTGGTATCAGAGCTAGGTCTATGCGTAGTATCTTGCACGAGTAGAACACAAAGTAGTTGTGGGCGTCGATTTGTCAATCTTCTTGCCGTTACTAGTCTTATCTTGATTCGGCGGCACTGTGGGATGAAGCGGCCCGGACCGACCTTACACGTACGCTTACGTGAGACAGGTTCCACCGACTGACATGCACTAGTTGCATAAGGTGGCTAGCGGGTGTCTGTCTCTCCCACTTTAGTCGGATCGGATTCGATGAACAGGGTCCTTATGAAGGGTAAATAGAAATTGGCATATCACGTTGTGGTTTTGGCGTAGGTAAGAAACGTTCTTGCTAGAAACCTATAGCAGCCACGTAAAAACTTGCAAAAACAATTAGAGGACGTCTAACTTGTTTTTGCAGCAAGTGCTTTGTGATGTGATATGGCCAAAGGATGTGATGAATGATATATGTGATGTATGAGATGATCATGTTCTTGTAATAGGAATCACGACTTGCATGTCGATGAGTATGACAACCGGCAGGAGCCATAGGAGTTGTCTTAATTTATTATATGACCTGCGTGTCATTGAAATTCGCCATGTAATTACTTTACTTTATTGCTAACCGTTAGCCGTAGTAGTAGAAGTAATAGTTGGCGAGACAACTTCATGAAGACACGATGATGGAGATCATGGTGTCATGCCGGTGACGATGATGATCATGGAGCCCCGAAGATGGAGATCAAAAGGAGCAAAGTGATAATGGCCATATCATGTCACTATTTTGATTGCATGAGATGTTTATCATGTTTTTGCATCTTATTTGCTTAGAATGATGGTAGCATATATAAGATGATCCCTTACTAAAATTTCAAGAAAGTGTTCCCCCTAACTGTGCACCGTTGCGAAGGTTCGTTGTTTCGAAGCACTACGTGTTGATCGGGTGTGATAGATTCTAACGTTCGAATACAACGGGTGTAAGCCAGATTTACACAGCAATACACTTAGGTTGACTTGACGAGCCTAGCATGTACAGACATGGCCTCGGAACACAAGAGACCGAAAGGTCGAGCATGAGTCGTATAGAAGATACGATCAACATGGGGATGTTCACCGTTGATGACTAGTCCATCTCACGTGATGATCGGACACGGCCTAGTCGATTCGGATCATGTAATCACTTAGATGACGAGAGGGATGTCTATCTGAGTGGGAGTTCATTACATAATTTGATTAGATGAACTTAATTGTCATGAACTTAGTCTAAATGTTACATATCTATCTTGTAGATCAAATGGCCAACGCTAATGTTACCCTCAACTTCAACGCGTTCCTAGAGAAAAACAAGCTGAAAGACGATGGTAGCAACTATGCGGACTGGGTCCGTAACCTGAGGATTATCCTCATAGCTGCCAAGAAATCATATGTCCTTGAAGCACCGTGAGGTGACCCACCTGCTCTCCCAGCACTGCCAGACGATTTGAACGTTTGGCAGACACGCACCGATGATTACTCCTTCGTTCAGTGCGGCATGCTCTTCAGCTTAGAACCGGGGCTCCAAAAGCGTTTTGAGCATCACGGAGCATATGAGATGTTCGAAGAGCTGAAAATGGTTTTCCAAGCTCATGCCCGGATCGAGAGATATGAAGTCTCCGATAAGTTCTACAGCTGTAAGATGGAGGAAAATAGTTCTGTCAGCGAGCACATACTCAAAATGTCTGGGTTGCACAGCCGCTTGTCTCAGCTGGGAGTTAATCTCCCGGATGACGCGGTCGTTGACAAAATCCTTCAGTCGCTTCCACCTAGCTACAAGAGCTTCGTGATGAACTTCAACATGCAGGGGATGGAAAAGACCATTCCTGAGGTATATGCGATGCTGAAGTCAGCGGAGGCAGAGATCAGAAAGGAACATCAAGTGTTGATGGTGAATAAAACCACTAAGTTCAAGAAGGGCAAGGGTAAGAAGAACTTCAAGAAGGACGGCAAGGGAGTTGCCGCGCCCGGTAAGCCAGCTGCCGGGAAGAAGTCGAAGAATGGACCCAAGCCTGAGACTGAGTGCTTTTATTGCAAGGGAAACGATCACTGGAAGCGAAACTGCCCCAAGTACTTGGCGGACAAGAAGGCCGGCAATACCAAAGGTATATATGATATACATGTAATTGATGTGTACCTTACCAGCACTCGTAGTAGTTCCTGGGTATTTGATACCGGTGCGGTTGCTCATATTTGTAACTCAAAGCAGGAACTGCGGAATCAGCGTAGACTAGCAAAGGACGAGGTGACGATGCGCGTCGGGAATGGTTCCAAGGTCGATGTGATCGCCGTCGGCACGCTACCTCTGCATCTACCTACGGGATTAGTTTTAAACCTCAATAATTGTTATTTAGTACCAGCTTTGAGCATGAACATTGTATCTGGATCTCGCTTAATGCGAGATGGCTACTCATTTAAATCTGAGAATAATGGTTGTTCTATTTATATGAGAGATATGTTTTATGGTCATGCCCTGCTGGTGAATGGTTTATTTTTATTGAATCTCGAACGTGATGTTACACATGTTTATAATGTGAATGCCAAGAAATGCAAGGTTGATAACGATAGTCCCACATACTTGTGGCACTGCCGCCTTGGTCATATCGGTGTTAAACGCATGAAGAAACTCCATGCAGATGGACTTTTGGAGTCTCTTGATTATGAATCATTTGACAGATGCGAACCATGCCTCTTGGGCAAGATGACCAAGACTCCGTTCTCCGGAACAATGGAGCGAGCAACCAACTTATTGGAGATCATACATACTGATGTGTGTGGTCCAATGAGTGTTGAGGCTCGCGGTGGTTATCGTTATGTTCTCACCCTCACCGATGATTTGAGTAGATATGGGTATGTCTACTTGATGAAGCACAAGTCTGAGACCTTTGAAAAGTTCAAGGAATTTCAGAGTGACGTTGAGAATCAACGTGACAAGAAAATAAAGTTCTTACGATCAGATCGTGGAGGAGAATATTTGAGTCATGAATTTGGCACGCACTTAAGGAAATGTGGAATTGTTTCACAACTCACGCCGCCTGGAACACCTCAGCGTAATGGTGTGTCCGAACGTCGTAATCGCACTCTATTGGATATGGTGCGATCTATGATGTCTCTTACCGATTTACCGCTATCCTTTTGGGGTTATGCTTTAGAGACTGCCGCATTCACTTTAAATAGGGCACCGTCAAAATCCGTTGAGACGACACCGTATGAATTATGGTTTGGGAAGAAACCTAAGCTGTCGTTTCTGAAAGTTTGGGGATGCGATGCTTATGTGAAGAAACTTCAACCAGAGAAGCTCGAGCCCAAGTCGGAAAAATGCGTATTCATAGGATACCCTAAGGAAACTATTGGGTATACCTTCTACCTAAGATCCGAGGGCAAGATCTTTGTTGCCAGGAATGGATCCTTTCTAGAGAAAGAGTTTCTCTCGAAAGAAGTAAGTGGGAGGAAAGTGGAGCTTGATGAGATGACCCTCGAACCGGAGAGTAGCGCAGCACAGGAAAATGTTTCTGTGGAGCCTGCACTGGCTAGAGAGGAAGTTAATGATAATGATCATGATCAAGCTACCACTGAACTTCGAAGGTCCACAAGGACACGTTCCGCACCAGAGTGGTACGGCAATCCTGTCCTGGAAATCATGTTGTTAGACAACAGTGAACCTTCGAACTATGAAGAAGCGATGGCGGGCCCGGATTCCGACAAATGGCTTGAAGCCATGAAATCCGAGATAGGATCCATGTATGAAAACGAAGTATGGACTTTGACTGACTTGCCCGATGATCAGCAAGCCATAGAAAATAAATGGATCTTTAAGAAGAAGACTGACGCGGATGGTAATGTGACCATCTATAAGGCTCGGCTTGTCGCTAAGGGTTATCGACAAGTTCAAGGGGTTGACTACGATGAGACTTTCTCACCCGTAGCGAAGCTGAAATCCGTCAGAATCATGTTAGCAATTGCCGCATACTATGATTATGAGATATGGCAAATGGACGTCAAAACGGCATTCCTTAATGGTTTTCTTAAGGAAGAGTTGTATATGATACAACCGGAAGGTTTTGTCGACCCTGAGAATGCTGACAAGGTATGCAAGCTCCAGCGCTCAATCTATGGGCTGGTGCAAGCATCTCGGAGTTGTAACATTCGCTTTGACGAGATGATCAAAGCGTTTGGGTTCACACAGACTTATGGAGAAGCCTGTGTTTACAAGAAAGTGAGTGGGAGCTCTGTAGCATTTCTCATATTATATGTGGATGACATACTGCTGATGGGAAATGATATAGAATTCTTGGAAAGTATAAAGGCCTACTTGAATAAGTGTTTTTCAATGAAGGACCTTGGAGAAGCTGCTTATATATTAGGCATCAAGATCTATAGAGATAGATCGAGACGCCTCATAGGTCTTTCGCAAAGCACATACCTTGATAAGATATTGAAGAAGTTCAATATGGATTAGTCCAAGAAGGGGTTCTTGCCTGTATTGCAAGGTGTGAAATTGAGCTCGGCTCAATGCCCGACCACGGCAAAAGATATAGAAGAGATGAGTGTCATCCCCTATGCCTCAGCCATAGGGTCTATTATGTATGCCATGCTGTGTACCAGACCTGATGTAAACCTTGCTGTAAGTTTGGTAGGTAGGTACCAAAGTAATCCCGGCAAGGAACACTGGACAGCGGTCAAGAACATCCTGAAGTACCTGAAAAGGACTAAGGATATGTTTATCGTATATGGAGGTGACGAAGAGCTCGTCGTAAAGGGTTACGTCGACGCTAGCTTCGACACAGATCCGGATGACTCCAAGTCACAAACCGGATACGTGTATATTTTGAATGGTGGAGCGGTAAGCTGGTGCAGTTGCAAGCAAAGCGTCGTGGCGGGTTCTACATGCGAAGCGGAGTACATAGCAGCCTCGGAGGCAGCACACGAAGCAGTATGGATGAAGGAGTTCATCACCGACCTAGGAGTCATTCCAAATGCGTCGGGTCCAATGGCTCTCTTATGTGACAACACTGGAGCTATTGCCCTTGCCAAGGAGCCCAGGTTTCACAAAAGGACCAGGCATATCAAGCGTCGCTTCAACTCCATACGTGAACATGTTCAAGATGGAGACATAGATATTTGTAAAGTGCACACGGATTTGAATGTAGCAGATCCGTTGACTAAACCTCTTTCACGAGCAAAACATGATCAACACCAGTACTCTATGGGTGTTCGATTCATCACAATGTAACTAGATTATTGACTCTAGTGCAAGTGGGAGACTGTTGGAAATATGCCCTAGAGGCAATAATAAAATGGTTATTACTATATTTCCTTGTTCATGATAATTGTCTGTTATTCATGCTATAATTGTGTTATCCGGAAATCGTAATACATGTGTGAATACATAGACCACAACATGTCCCTAGTAAGCCTCTAGTTGACTAGCTCGTTGATCAATAGATGGTTACGGTTTCCTGACCATGGACATTGGATGTCATTGATAACGGGATCACATCATTAGGAGAATGATGTGATGGACAAGACCCAATCCTAAGCCTAGCACTAGATCGTGTAGTTCGTTTGCTAAAGCTTTTCCAATGTCAAGTAACTTTTCCTTAGACCATGAGATTGTGCAACTCCCGGATACCGTAGGAGTGCTTTGGGTGCACCAAACGTCACAACGTAACTGGGTGGCTATAAAGGTGCACTACGGGTATCTCCGAAAGTATCTGTTGGGTTGGCACGAATCGAGACTGGGATTTGTCACTCCATGTAACGGAGTGGTACCTCTGGGCCCACTCGGTAGGACATCATCATAATGAGCTCAATGTGATCAAGGAGTTGTTCACGGGATGATGTGTTACGGAAACGAGTAAAGAGACTTGCCGGTAACGAGATTGAACAAGGTATCGAGATACCGACGATCGAATCTCGGGCAAGTATCGTACCGATAGACAAAGGGAATTGCGTACGGGATTGATTGAATCCTCGACATCGTGGTTCATCCGATGAGATCATCGAGGAGCATGTGGGAGCCAACATGGGTATCCAGATCCCGCTGTTGGTTATTGACCGGAGAGTCGTCTCGGTCATGTCTGCGTGTCTCCCGAACCCGTAGGGTCTACACACTTAAGGTTCGGTGACGCTAGGGTTATAGAGATATTAGTATGCGGTAACCCGAAGGTTGTTCGGAGTCTCGGATGAGATCCTGGACGTCACGAGGAGTTCCGGAATGGTCCGGAGGTAAAGATTTATATATGGGAAGTCCTATTTTGGCCACCGGAAAATGTTCGGGATTTTTCGGTATTGTACCGAGAAGGTTCTAGAAGGTTCCGGAGTGGGGCCCACCTGCGTGGGGGGACCCACATGAACGTGGGTAGTGGGGGCAAGGCCCCATACCCCTAGTCAAGGCGCACCAAGATTCCCCCTTAGAAGGAATAAGATCATATCCCGAAGGGATAAGATCAAGATCCCTAAAAAAGGGGGATAACAATCGGTGGGGAAGGGAAAGGATGGGATTTCTTTCCTTCCACCTTTGCCAACGCCCCAATGGACTTGGAGGGCAAGAAACCAGCCCCCTCCACCCCTATATATAGTGGGGAGGTGCATGGGAGAAACAACTCAGCCCCTGGCGCCTCCCTCTCCCTCCCGTGACACCTCTTCCTCCTCCAGTAGCGCTTGGCGAAGCCCTGCTGAAATCCCGCTGCTTCCACCACCACACCGTCGTGCTGCTGGATCTCCATCAACCTCTCCTCCCCCCTTGCTGGATCAAGAAGGAGGAGACGTCTCTGCTCCGTACGTGTGTTGAACGCGGAGGTGCCGTCCGTTCGGCGCTCGGTCATCGGTGATTTGGATCACGACGAGTACGACTCCATCAACCCCGTTCTCTTGAACGCTTCCGCTCGCGATCTACAAGGGTATGTAGATACACTCCCCTCTCACTCGTTGCTAGATGACTCCATAGATTGATCTTGGTGATGCGTAGAAAATTTTAAAATTCTGCTACGTTCCCCAACAAAAAGCAGTAAAAAGTTGTCTGGGAACGGATCTTTGCCGAGAGCAGCTCTCGGCAAAGTGGCACGCTGGCAGTTGGCTGTGGCGGCTTTGCCGAGAGCCACTCTCGGCAAAGTGGCATGCGCCAGCTGTTTGCTGTGGCATCTTTGCCGAGAGCCACTCTCGGCAAATAGCTGACGGAACCAGCCAACGTGAAAGTCACTTTATTTTGCCGAGCTGTATTGTTTGGCTCTCGGCAAAGTCTTTGTCGAGTGCCCGTACCCTGGCTCGAGGCAAATTCCTGTTTGCCGGAGAGGTGTACGCCGGGTGGCTTTTGCCGAGTGCAGCACTCGATAAAGGCTTTGCCGGCGGTTATAGGCCCTTTGCCGATTGTCCGTGGCACTCGGCGTATAACTAGATTCTAGTAGTGCACATATATAGGTACAAGGGGTGCGACCGGTGTCTTGTCTCCCAAGATACAAGTAAATACAGGGGGAGAGAGACACTGCAGGTGCGGCATACAAAACCCAGACCTACATGCGTAAATACATGTTCAACGCCCCCCCGTAGTCGAAGCATCGCCGGTGACGCAAACACTGGACCGAAAGCCCTCGAAAGTCGAGGTAGGTAGTCCCTTCATCATGACATCAGTGAACTGCTGATCGGTGGGCACATGCAAAACTCGAACACGACCAAGTGCGACGTGCTCCCGACGAAGTGGATGTCGAGCTCAATATGCTTCGTCCGGCGATGATGAACAGGGTTGGTAGAGAGGTAGACCGCGGAGACATTGTCACAGTAGACAATCGTGGCCTTGGGAACCTCACATAGCAACTCCTAAAGTAGCTGTCGTAGCCAGGAACACTCCGCGACGGCATTAGCCACAGCCCTGTACTCGGCCCCGGTGCTCGATCGTGAAACCATAGGCTGTCGTTTAGACGTCCATGAGATCAGAGAGGGCCCGAGGTAGACGCAGTAGCCGGAGGTGGAGCGCCGAGTGTCGGGGCACCCAGCCCAGTCGGCGTCAGAGTAGGCGACGAGGCCGGTGTCGGAGGATGCCGTCAAGGTGAGACCCATCGCCATAGTGCCACGTATGTACCAGAGGATACGTTTCACCAAAGCCCAATGGGTGTCACGAGGGGCGTGCATGTGAAGGCACACCTGCTGAGCAGCATACTGAAGATCCGGCCGCGTCAGCGTGAGGTACTGAAGAGCACCGACGATGGAGCGGTAGAAAGGAGCGTCGGCCGCCGGAGAGCCCTCGACGGCGGACACCTTAGCCTTCGTATTGATAGGCGTGGAAGCAGGCTTGCAATTAAGCATGCCGACTCACTCCAGAAGCTCGTAGGCGTACTTCTGCTGATGCAGAAAGAAGCCAGTGTCACAGCGAACAACCTCGATGCAGAGGAAGTAGTGGAGAGCCCCCAAGTCCTTGAGGGCGAACTCGGTGCCAAGACAAGCGGTGATCTGCTGAAGTAGCGCTGGCGAGGACGCGGTCGGGATGAAGGTACGCGGTAGCGGCACCCTAGTGATAAACAAACAGGGAGGCATTGGACCGTGTGGACCAGAACCTCTGCTGCTGAAGGAAGGCCGCAATCCACTGGTACCAGGCCCGAGGTGCCTGCTTCAACCCGTAAAGAGAACGGAAGAGCAAGCACACGTGGTCCGGATAGGCGGTGTCGACGAAAGCAGTGGGCTGCTGACAAAACACCTGCTCATCGAGATGACCATGCAAGAAAGCATTAGACACGTCGAGCCGGTGAACTGGCCAGGTGTGAGAGACAGCCAGCTGGAGAACAGCGCGAATCGTGCCCGGTTTGACAACAAGGGTGAAGGTGTCAGTGAAGTCCACGCCGGCGCGCTGTCGGAAACCGCGCACCACCCAACGCGCCTTATAGCGCTCGAGTGAACCATCGGGGCGAGTCTTGTGGCGGAAAACCCACTTGCCAGTGATAACATTGGAACGGGGAGGCCGTGAGACAAGCTGCCATGTACGGTTGCGCTGCAGGGCGTCGAACTCCTCACGCATCGTAGCGAGCCAGTTCGGATCCCGAAGGGCTGCGCGAGCAGAGGTGGGCAGCGGAGATTGGGCCGAGGTAGACGCGGCACACGCGTACTCGTCGGAGGTGTAGCGCGTGCTAGGACGAAACGTCCCAGTCCGAGCCCGAGTGACCACACCGGTGAGGGGTGCAGCCACTGATGGCGGAGCCGAAGGGGAGACAGGCGATGAGGAGGTCGAGCCGGACTCCGACGACGCCGAGGGGTCCGCGGCAGCGCCCGGCGGGACCGAGCCGGCTGCGGGGGTACCCGAGGGGGCGCCGAAGGCCGCGGCGGCAAGGGCGCCCGAGGGGGTGGCCTCACCCGAGACGCCGCTGGAGGGGGAGGCCGCACCCGAGGGTGTGGGGCGCGCGGGCGGGGCCGGGGTGCTGCTCGGCGAAGGGGGCGGCCCGCCATAGGTGGTGGCAGGGGCGAGCCGCGCCGCAGGAGGCGCCAATGACTGTGCGGGGAGGGACGGTACCTGCTGAAATGGGAACAACGGCTCATCAAAGTACACGTGCCGCGATGTATAAATGTGGTGGGACACTGGATCATAGCACCGGTAACCTTTGGTGTTGGGAGGGTAACCGAGAAAGATGCAAGGAACCGACCAGGGAGCGAGTTTGTAAGGAGTGGTGGACGCGGTGCTAGGATAACAAAGACACTCGAAGATGCGAAGGCCATCATAAGATGGGGCCGACCCGAAGAGGAGCTGGTGAGGAGCATAGTTCCAGCGAGGGTGGCACGGGCGGATGTTAATGAGGATGCTGGCGGTGGCGAGAGCATCCGGCCAGAACCGAGGGGGCACGTTGGACTGGAAGAGCAACTTGCGGATGGAGTCATTAAGAGTGCGAATGACACGCTCGGCGCGGCCATCTTGCTGGGACGTGTAAGGACAAGTGAGGCGAAAGATGGTGCCGTGAGAAGCGAGGAGGTTACGGACGGCGACGTTGTCAAACTCTTTTCTGTTGTCAGTTTGTAGGGCAAGGATAGGATGGCCGAACTGTGTGGTGATGTAGGAATAAAAGGCGGTGAGTGTGGCGAGGGCATCGGACTTGCGGCGGAGAGGAAAACTCCACACATATTGGGAAAAATCATCCAATATTACCAAATAGTATAGGTAGCCCGTGTTGCTTGCAACCGGGGACGTCCAAACATCACTATGCAATAACTGAAACGGAAAAGTGGAAATATTTGTAGACTCGCTAAAGGGAAGACGAACATGCATGCCGAGACGGCATGCCTCACAAGTGTGGTTGTCAACCTTATTACATGAGAATGAAAAACTCTGAAGAATCTGACGCAAAACTGTGGAGTTGGGATGACCGAGACGAGCGTGCCAAAGGTTGACACTAGCGGCGAGGGCGGCTGGACGGGTGGCGGTGGTGGCGGAGGGATGCACCGGGTAGAGCTCGTCGGGGCTATCACATCGGTGGAGTACCATCCGTGTACGGGCGTCCTTCACAAAAATCCAACATCGTCAAATTCGACAGTAATAGGATTCTCACGAGCAAGGCGATGAACAGATACAAGGTTTGTGACTAAGTCAGGAGAGACAAGAACATTAGACATGTTAATCGGAGTGGAAGTAGAAGGAAACGACATATGACCGACATGTGTAATGGGTAAAGAGGAACCGTTACCAACGGTGATGCGAGTGGGAGTATGAACGGGAGTGGAAGACGTGAGGTTACCGGGATGAAATGTCATATGAGCAGTGGCGCCCGAGTCCATGTACCAGTCACCTCCGCCACCATTGTTGCTGGGTGACGGAGCCGAGTGCAGGGCGGCGAGAAGGGCGAGATCCCACGGCAGCGGCACCTGGGGCGGGTAGAATCCTCCATAAGAGGGCGCGGGAGCGGCGCCATAGCCGCTCGTGGCCGGCGATGCAGGGAGGGCTGGGTAGGGGGCAGTGTAGGCGGCAGCGCCGGGCATGGCGAGGTATGCCTGGTGGCTCGCCGGACGGGGCCTAAGGATGCCCGGGGCGGGAGGCCGGGGAACCGGCATCGAGTACGAGTGGACGACACCCTTCCACGGGTTGTTGCCATAGGTCCATGGCGGGGAGGGCTGCGGCTGACGAGCCCCTCCCCCCCCCCCCCCCCGTTCGCCAGCTGCTGCTGCTGCTTGCGCCCGCCCCCGTGGAGGTTGCCGCGCCGCCCGCCACCCTGCGGCTGCTGCTGGGGAGCAGCGGGAGGGGCGGGGCCCGCGGGCGGGAGGGGGTAGAACCTCGGAGG
Source organism: Thinopyrum elongatum (assembly GCA_011799875.1). NCBI lineage: Eukaryota > Viridiplantae > Streptophyta > Magnoliopsida > Poales > Poaceae > Thinopyrum > Thinopyrum elongatum. Next base: position 528,234,441 of record CM022302.1, read on the forward strand.
CGCAGGGGGCCGCGGCTGCTGCCGCGGCGCGGGCGGGACGGGTGTCGTGGGAACGGATCTGACAGTAGAGATGGGGGGTACGTAGGAGAGGGCAGAGTCCTAGCTACGGCGAGGTTGTACGCACAGTTTTACGAGTTCAAGCCCCTCTCGGAGGAGGTAACAGCCCTACGTCTTGGTGCCGCAGAGGCTTGTCGATTGAAATGATGTATAGTTACAGGGGTGCGAACCCTTGTGCAAGAGGGGAGGGGTAGCTTATATAGAGTGCGCTGACCCCTTGATGCCCTCGGTTACACAAGGGTTTAATGAGGAAATAAAGCCACGTACGTTACTGGTAACGCCTGTGTTTAATGACCTTTAAGGCGACAGAGTGAATGCCCGACCATTTCCATACTGGGGTGGCTCTTGGTCTTCTGTCTTCCGAGTGGAATTTTGTACTCCGAGTGAATAACGTAGGTCGAGTGGAATTGGGATATCCGAGTGGACTCTCTGTCGAGTGAATCACACTTGAGGATTTCAGTCGGTATCTTCTGTTCAGCTTTGTGGGCCTTGACCACCTGTGCAGTGTCCTTGGGTAGGGCGCACAGGTCAGGCCTATGACCCTACCCTAGGTACATGTCATCATCATTAGCCGCCGAATGGATCGAGGACCGAGTGAAGAAGGATTGAAGCTGGTTTCGACCCGACACATTGTCTCTGGAACACCTTCTTTGAGGTTCGACGGTATGTTGGTAGTTTAATCCATCGCCAGTCGCCTCGATCTATTCTAGCTTCTGGAATTGCCGAGTGAAATATGTAGCATGGGACTGAGCAGATTGGATTTGAGTATCATTGGCGTGATCGACTGACGCACCGCGCCCGGATTTCACGGGATTCAAAATTTGGAGAAGCGCGCGGGTCGGGGCGTGGCGTGGTAAGCGGAGCAAATGGAGATGGACTCCTCAATCCTCGCGCCACCTTTTTCGCCACTTATCGAGCAGGAGCCGGTTGCGGGATGCGCCGAGATTACTCAGGCCCACCAGTCAGTCACTCGGACACGTGGATATTTATAGCGACGCAGCCGATGCGTGCAAATGTGCCCACAATTATCCCCTTTCTTCCTCGCCCTTCCGCCTCGCTTTCTCAAACGCTGCGCCGCTCAGGTCGCCCCCGACGACCATTGCCGCAATGGTGAAGGACAAGACGAAGGCCCTGGAGTGCGCGAAGAAGACGACGGCGAAGGGTAAGAAAGCGGCCAAGGGGTCGACCTCGCGATCCGGTCTGCCGCTGGGATGGATCCAAGTGGATTGGATCGGCTCGTCGGTCTCGGAGGAGGATCTGGAGGGGCTCGCCGCCGACAGTCTGATAGCGCCTAGATCCTGGAGGCTGCCGGAGGGAGAGATTGAGCCTGCGCCGCGCGACGGCCAGCAGGTTCTCCTCATGACTCATGTGGAAAGAGGTTTCTCCCTGCCTCCACATCCATTCTTTCGCGGGTTCTTAAATTTCTTTGGTGCTCAGATCCATCACTTTCCTCCAAACACCATCTCGTATCTTGCTGCATTTGTCTCAATGTGTGAAAACTTCCTTGGGTGCCATCCTCATTGGGGCCTATTCAAGCACATCTTCACTTGCCGATCTCAGTCGGTAAAAAAAACCAATCCGACTGATGAGTGGACCCATGTGATCCAAAAGTGTGGTGGTTTGCGAATCCAAATGAGGGGTAGGAGCTCTTTCCCTCCTATGACCTTTCCTGAGTCGGTTAGGGGGTGGCAATCGACCTGGTTCTACTGCAAAGAGGCCCCAACTCCAGGCCAGTCTACTGGCCTTCTCCCCTTTTCTTTGGAGAGACCCCGCGCCCCTCGTTCATTGGTTGTAGAGGAGGAGGAGAAGGGTGAAGTGGCCATCCTGGTTGACGCAGTCGTTGCACTGTTTCGGGGCGGAGTGACGGGAATGGATTTGCTGGAAGTGTTTCTCAGTCGACGCATCCAACCCTTGCAAGCTCGCGACAACACTATGTGGCTATACTCGGGCACAGAGGGCACTGCCCGGACCAACCCGGAGGAGGTATGAGAGGAGATAGTTGCACAGTGGCTTCGGAGCATTACAGGGAACAAGGATAATCCTCGTGGAGCAAAATGGATTTTGCCATTCGACGCCGATCACCTCCCAGGAGAGGTGAGACATAATCTTGCAGAGTGTTTTTGTCTTTTGCTTTCGAAATGCATCTGTATTGCAGTCCGACTGATCTTTGCAATCTGTGTCTTAAAGGTATTCACAAAGCTGTACTCGCTTGTTGATACGTCTCCAACGTATGCATAATTTTTGATTGTTCCATGCTGTTATATTATTATTCTTGGATGTTTAATCATTTTATAGTCATTTTATATCATTTTTTGGTACTAACCTGTTGAAATAGTGCCAAGTGCGAGTTGCTATTTTTTGCATTTTTTTTACATCGCAGGAAATCAATACCAAACGGAGTCCAAATGTACCGAAACTTTTGGTGGATTTTTTTTGGACCAGAAGACATCCAATGGGCCGGAGAAGCGCCTGGGGGGTGCTCCGAGGGGAGCACAACCCACCAGCGCGCCCTTGGAGGCCCAGGCGCGCCCTGGTGGTTTGTGCCCACCTCGGGTGCCCCCCGAACCGCCTTTTTACTCTATAAATACCACAATATTCCAGAAACCCTAGGGGAGTCGACGAAAATCAATTCCAGCCGCCGCAGAGTCCAGAACCAGCAGTTCCAATCTAGACACCATCATGGAGGGGTTCACCACTTCCATTGGTGCCTCTCTGATGATGCGTGAGTAGTCCTTTGTAGACCTACGGGTCCGTAGTTAGTAGATAGATGGCTTTCTCTCTCTCGTTTGATTCTCAATACAATGATCTCTTGGAGATCCATATGATGTAACTCTTTTTGCGGTGTGTTTGTTGGGATCCGATGAACTTTGAGTTTATGATCAGATCTATCTTTTTATCCATGAAAGTTATTTGAGTCTTCTTTGATCTCTTATATGCATGATTGCTTATAGCCTCGTATTTCTTCTTCGATATTTGGGTTTTGTTTGGCCAACTTGATCTATTTATCTTGCAATGGGAAGAGGTGCTTTGTAGTGGGTTCGATCTTATGGTGCTTGATCCCAGTGACAAAAGGGGAACCGACACGTATATATCGTTGCTACTAAGGATAAAACGATGGGGTCTATTTCTACATAAATAAATCTTGTCTACATCATGTCATCGCTCTTATTGCATTACTCCGTTTCTCCATGAACTTAATACACAGGATGCATGCTGGATAGCGGTCGATGTGTGGAGTAATAGTAGTAGATGCAGGCAGGAGTCGGTCTACTAATCTTGGACGTAATGCCTATATAATGATCATTTCCTGGATATCGTCATGATTATTTGAAGTTCAATCAATTGCCCTACAGTAATTTGTTTACCCACCGTTTGCTATTTTTCTCGAGATAAGTCACTTGTGAAACCTACGGCCCCCGGGTCTCTTCTTTAATATATTTGCTTTCATAATCTGTTTTGCTATTCGCTCTTTTCTTTATTTGCAACTTTTATTTTCAGATCTATATTTCCAAAAACCCAAAAATACCTTGCAGCACTTTATTTTAATTTTCTTTTATTCGAGATCTATTTATCCAATCTATCATATTTTTATCACGTCCGTTTGCCAATTTCTGGCGCCGTTGCCCGAAAGGGATTGACAACCCCTTTAATACGTCGGGTTGCGAGTATTTGTTATTTGTGTGCAGGTGCTGTTTACGTTGTGTTGCTTGGTTCTCCTATTGGTTCGATAACCTTGTTCTCATCACTGAGGGAAATACCTACCGTTGCTGTGCTGCATCATCCCTTCCTCTTTTGGGAAATACCGATGTAGTTCAAGCCGCAATCAAAAGGAATTTCTGGCGCCGTTGCCGGGGAGGATCTTCAACATATACCAGGTTCCTAATCACAAATCTCATCTCCTCGAAATTTACATTATTTGCCATTCGCCTCCCGTTTTCCTCTCCCCCACTTCACAAAAATTTGCCGTTTTGTTCGCCCTCTTTTTCGTTCGCCGTTTTCTCGTCAGATCTGCTTTTGAGTGCAATCTTGTTGCGAAGTCACCATGACTCACGAGAACACCAAGTTGTGTGATTTCTCAAATACCAACAACAATGATTTTCTTAGCACTCCGATTGCTCCTCCCGCCACTAGTGCGGAGACTTGTGATATTAATACTGCTTTGCTGAATCTTGTTATGAAAGATCAATTTTCCGGTACTCCTAATGAGGATGTTGCGTCCCATCTTAACACATTCATGGAATTATGCGATATGCAAAAGAAAAAAGATGTGGACAATGATGTTGTGAAGTTGAAATTATTTCTGTTTTCTTTGCGAGATCATGCAAAAATTTGGTTTTCTTCTTTGCCTCGTAATAGTATCGATTCTTGGAATAAGTGCAAAGATGCTTTTATCACTAAGTATTTTCCGCCCTAAAAAATTATTTCCCTTAGAACCCAGATTATGAATTTCAAGCAACTTGAACATGAGCATGTTGCACAATCTTGGGAAAGGATGAAAATGATGCTAAGGAATTGCCCAACTCATCGGTTAAATCTTTGGATGATCATACAAAAATTTTATGCGGGGTTGAATTTTGTTTCTCGTAATCTTTTAGATTCCGCCACGGGTGGTACTTTTATGAAAATTACTTTGGGTGAAGCCACCAAATTGCTTGATAATATCATGGTGAATTATTCACAATGGCATACCGAAAGAGCTCCTACTAGTAAAAAAGTTAATTCGGTTGAAGAAATTTCTTCTTTGAGTGAAAAAGTTGATGCTCTTATGAAATTGGTTGCTAGTAAAAGTGCTCCTATTGATTTTAATGATGTGCCTTTGTCTACTTTGATTGAGCAAAATAGTGATGCCATAGATGTGAATTTTATCTCGCGAAACAATTTCAATAACAATGCTTATAGAGGTAATTTTAATCCTAGGCCTTTTCCTAGTAATTCCTCTAATAATTATGGTAATTCCTATGGTAATCCTCCTTATAATAATAATAGGAACACCTCTGATCTTGAGAATAATATTAAAGAATTTATCAATACCCAAAAAGTTTTCAATGCTTCGATGGAAGAAAAGTTGAATAAGATTGATGATTTGTCTAGAAGTGTTGATAGAATTTCTCATGATGTGGAAAATCTAAAGATGAAAATTTTTGTGCCTAGAGTTGAGGAATCAATTAAAGCTCTTTATGTTTCTATGGATGAAAGTAAGAAATGAACCGCTATGCTTAGAGCTAGAAGAGAATTTTAGAAAAGGCGTTTTCTAGTGATTGCTTTCATAAAAGTGATGAAGATCTTAAAATGATTAGTGTTTCTTCTATTGATTCCTTGTTTAGTAAAATTAAGATTGATGAAAAAGGGACTGGAGAAGATTCAACTTTAGTTAGAAGGCGTCCCGATAATTTGGAGGGTGAAAATCTTGTTGAAATTTTTTATAAAAGTGGGTTTGAAGAGGTCAAGAGTTTAACTAGTGATGTGCCCACTATTTTGGATTACAAAGTCTTTAATTATGATAGCTACTCTTTGATTGATTGTATTTCTTTGTTGCAATCCATGATAAATTCACCCCATGCTTATAAAAAAAATAAAGCCTTTACTAAACATATTGTTGATGCTATGATGAAAGCTTTGGAAGAAAAGTTGGAATTAGAAGTTTCAATTCCTAGGAAATTACATGATGAGTATGAACCTACTATCAAAGTCAAGATTAAAAATTATGAGTGTTTTGCTTTATGTGACTTGGGTGCTAGTGTTTCTACAATTCCGAAATCTTTATGTGATGTGCTTGGTTTTACCGATATTGAAGAATACTCTTTAAATTTGCACTTGGCAGGAAGAATTAATGTTTTTCTTATTCTTGCAAATAGGAATTATGTGCCCATAGATTTTATTATTCTTGATATTGATTGCAATCCGTCTTGTCCAATTATACTTGGTAGACCGTTTTTACGTACTATTGGTGCCGTGATTGATATGAAAGAAGGCAATATTAAATTTCAATTTCCACTAAGGAAGGGTATGGAACACTTCCCTAGAACTAGAATTAGGCCTCCATATGAATCAATCATGAGGGCATCTTATGGATCTCAAAACAAAGATGACAAAACTTAGATCGTTGCTTTATGCCTACCTAGGGGCGTGAAACAATAGCGCTTGTTGGGAGGCAACCCAATGAATAAAATTTATTTTTTGCTTTTTGCTTTATGTTCTTGAGTGTTTGCACAATTATGCTACTGTTATAATTGTGTTTTTTGTGTTTTAATTAGTGTTTGTGCCAAGTAAAGCCTTTAGGATTATGCTTGGTGATAGTTGATTTGATCTTGTTGGAAAACAGAAACTTTTGCGTCCAGAAAAATAATTGTTTAGAATTACAGAAGCGACGAAAAAATTCTGAATTTTTTATAAAAGATTTATATCCAAATTTCCTCTGTTGTCCTAATTTTTCAGATTTTTTGGAGTTTCATAAGTATTCGAAATGTTCAGATTGCTACAGACTGTTCGGTTTTTGACAGATTCTGTTTTCTTTGCGTTGTGTGCTTGTTTTGATGATTCTATGGTTTTCTTTGACTAGTTTTTGCCATAGAAAAGTTGGAATTCAATAGATATAATGCAAAAATAAAATATGAATTGGTTTTCTACAGTACTTATAGTAGTGATTTGCTTTCTTATACTAACGGATCTCACGAAGGTTTTGTTGAGTTTTGTGTGATTGAAATTTTCAAGTTTTGGGTTATCTTACGATGGATGAAGGAATAAGGAGTAAGAAGAACCTAAGCTTGGGAATGCCCATGGCATCCCAAGCTATTATCCAAAGAGAAGCAAGCAACTAAGCTTGGGGATGCCCCGAGTGGCATCCCCTCTTTCTTCTAACGACCATCGGTATTTTACTCGAAGCTATATTTTTATTCGTCACATACTATGAGTTTTGCTTGGAGCGTCTTGTATGATATGATTCTTTGCTTGTTTTGCTTTATGTTCTAAGTTATGAATCCTTGCTGGACACGTATTTTTGAGAGAGCCAAAATTATGCCATGACTTGTTAGAATTGCTCTCTATGCTTCACTTAAATTTTTTATGAGCTATGGATTTGCTCTAGTACTTCACTTATATCTTTTTGAGCACGGCGTGCTTTAGAATTTTTGAAGAAATTCTCTCATGCTTCAATTATATTTATTTGGGAGTTAGTAATTTTTTTAAAATTCTCTCTTGCTTCACTTAAATTAATTTGAGAGAAAGAAATAGTATGCTCTTGATCTTCACTCATATTTGTTTGAGCTTATCAAAAGCAACACATGAAAATTAGTCCCAAAGTGATAGATATCCAAGAAGGATATAATAAAAACTTTCATGAAGATCATTGGACAAAATAAACTTGATTCCTTGTAATAGTTTTGAGATATGATGATGTGATATGTGAGTTATGTTGATGAGTAATTGTGCTTTAGTAAGAATATTGGTGTTAAGGTTTGTGATTCCCTATGCAAGCACGAAAGTCAATAGTTATGCAATGAAATTATATCCTACTTGTGGTGCATTATTCGGTGTTAGTTATGCTTAATGCTCGCTTATGAGATTATTCGTTTTTTGGTTGGTCGCTTCTCAATCTTTTGCTAGCCTTCATTTTGCACTAAGTATGGTCACTACTTGTGCATCCAAAACCCTTTAAATTAGTTTTGCCACATGAGTCCACTATATCTACCTATATGCGGTATTCTCTTGCCGTTCTAAGCAAATTTGTATGTGCCATCTCTAATTTTCAAAATAAACTTCTCTTTTGTGTGTTCGTAAGGGGTGGCTAATATTTTCCATGCTAGATGTGTTATTCTCACGATGAGTGTTTATTCACTTGTCATTGCACGAGAGTAAGGCAAAGGTATTAGGGATGCCCAGTCCTGAAATGAAAAATGAATTTACTTTATGTTGTCAAATAATATATTCCTTGGAAAGTGTTGGTATGGAGGGCACCCGTGGATACGGCTAGCCATGGAAAGTGAAAGAAATGGTGGAAAAGGGAATAAACTTTATTTTCTGTTTGGGAACCGCCTATGATATATCTAGCATGGAAAGTGTTGGGAACTCTAAGTCATTTTCGTTGGTGGGAAAAGCACACCTCCCAAAATGTTTTTTTTCTCTAAGTTTTTCGCTTTGAGCTCTGGCACCTCTACAAATCCCTACTTCCCTCTGCGAAGGGCCTTTCTTTACTTTATGCAATTTTTATTTTGAGTCTCCATCTTCTCTTATAAAGCACCAACTAAGGGGCACTATGATCGTACTTGAGCATTGGGTGTAGCTAATATGCGAGTGTGTTTCATGAATGGATCAATGATTGAGCATAATGGGCTAGGGATAACTTATTTTAGCGTTGATATTTTTAAAGACATGGTTGTTGGTTGATATGCTTGAGTATTTAAGTTATCTTTCAAAACTAGACTATTGCTTTGAATCATATAAAAGTTCAAATGTCCATGCTATAAAGAAAAGAATATGTGATGACATGTTAGGTAGCATTCCACATCAAAAATTCTGTTTTTATCATTTACCTACTCAAGGACGAGCAGGAATTAAGCTTTGGGATGCTGATACGTCTCCAACGTATCTATATTTTTTTATTGTTCCATGCTATTATATTATCATTCTTGGATGTTTTACAATCATTTTATAGTCATTTTATATCATTTTTTTGGTACTAACCTATTGACATAGTGCCAAGTGTTAATTGTTGTTTTTGCATGTTTTTTTACATCGCAGGAAATCAATACCAAATGGAGTCCAAACGCAGCGAAACTTTTTGTGGATTTTTTTTGGACCAGAAGACATCCAATGGGCCGGAGAAGCGCCTGGGGGGTGCTCCGAGGGGAGCACAACCCACCAGGGCGTGCCTGGAGGCCCAGGCGCGCCCTGGTGGGTTGTGCCCACCTCGGGTGCCCCCCGAACCGCCTCTTTACTCTATAAATACCCCAATATTTCAGAAACCCTAGGGGAGTCGATGAAAATCAATTCCAGCCGCCACAGAGTCCTGAACAACCAGATCCATTCTAGACACCATCATGGAGGGGTTCACCACTTCGATTGGTGCCTCTCCGATGATGCGTGAGTAGTCCTTTGTAGACCTACGGGTCCGTAGTTACTAGCTAGATGGCTTTCTCTCTCTCGTTTGATTCTCAATACAATGATCTCTTGGAGATCCATATGATGTAACTCTTTTTGCGGTGTGTTTGTTGGGATCCGATGAACTTTGAGTTTATGATCAGATCTATCTTTTTATCCATGAAAGTTATTTGAGTCTTCTTTGATCTCTTATATGCATGATTGCTTATAGCCTCGTATTTCTTCTTCGATATTTGGGTTTTGTTTGGCCAACTTGATCTATTTATCTTGCAATGGGAAGAGGTGCTTTGTAGTGGGTTCGATCTTATGGTGCTTGATCCCAGTGACAAAAGGGGAACCGACACGTATATATCGTTGCTACTAAGGATAAAACGATGGGGTCTATTTCTACATAAATAAATCTTGTCTACATCATGTCATCGCTCTTATTGCATTACTCCGTTTCTCCATGAACTTAATACACAGGATGCATGCTGGATAGCGGTCGATGTGTGGAGTAATAGTAGTAGATGCAGGCAGGAGTCGGTCTACTAATCTTGGACGTAATGCCTATATAATGATCATTTCCTGGATATCGTCATGATTATTTGAAGTTCTATCAATTGCCCAACCATAATTTTTTTACCCACCGTTTGCTATTTTTCTCGAGAGAAGTCACTAGTGAAACCTACGGCCCCCTGGTCTCTTCTTTAATATATTTGCTTTCAAGATCTGTTTTTCTATTCGCTCTTTTCTTTATTTGCAACTTTTATTTTCAGATCTATATTTCCAAAAACCCAAAAATACCTTGCTGCACTTTATTTTAATTTGCTTTTATTCGAGATCTATTTATCCAATCTATCATATTTTTATCACGTCCGTTTGCCAATTTCTGGCGCCGTTGCCCGAAAGGGATTGACAACCCCTTTAATACGTCGGGTTGCGAGTATTTATTATTTGTGTGCAGGTGCTGTTTACGTTGTGTTGCTTGGTTCTCCTACTGGTTCGATAACCTTGGTCTCATCACTCAAGGAAATACATATCGTTGTCGTGCTGCATCATCCCTTCCTCTTTGTGGAAATACCGACGTAGTTCAAGCCGCAATCACCTGTACCCAATTGGGAACAACTCACTGGAGAAGAGGAGAGCGAGGGGGCAGCGCCGACATCAAATATGCGGACGATAGTGAAGGTGACAGTGACGATTCAGAAGACGACGAGGAGGTCGAGTCACCACCGCGTACAGAGTGTCGTACCAAGCAGACCCAAGATCCCGCAGCTAGCCAGGGCAAGGCTGGGGGGTTGAGTGCCAGTACTCTGAAGCGCGCTCGGACGCCGACCCCTGACTCGACTGAGAAAAACGCCAAACAAGCAAAGGTTGCTCCACCCAAACCTCGGAAGGCTTCGCCCAGGATCAAGGTTGCTGCGCCTATCGCTTTAACGTAAGTTCCTTTGTTGCAAATTGTTTCACTTTCTGTCTTGTTCTGCAGACCCTTATGTTTTTGCTGACCAAGTGGAATTCTGAATCCCAGGGCGGCTACCTCTACGTCCCATATGGAGATTGACGATGAACATGCTGACGCGAAGACTGCAGACGCGGCCACTTCTCGAGCAGGTATGATTAGTTCTCATTTTCTCAATTGTTTTGTCGGTCGATTGGGATCTTACTGTCAAGTGATCTTAGTGCCAGCAGACGTTATCCAACTTCCAGACAATGACGAGGAGGTGCCTCCAAGGAGTGCAGGGGGAAAAAGTAGGGCCTCGGACACTTTGCGGAACCTCGCCCGGAGGGTGGCTTCCAGTCGGACGTCTCTTCAGCCACCTGAACCTGCTACTCCAGAACTTGGTAGCTCGTCTTGAGTTGGTGTCTCTTTTGCTGACCCTTTGTCGACTGTCCAGCCTCATGTGTCGACTGCCCAAACTACAGGTCCGACTGAGCAGCCTCAAACGCTGAACCCTCCAGCTGTATCACCAACTCCTGCGTCGAGTGGATTCGCTCTGCATCATGTCCCGGAGGATCAGACAGGAGCTGCCAAGGAGGTCATGATCCAAGCTGGCTTGATGATGCAGCGGATGAAAGAGGTGTATGAATCTAGCAAAGCTCCTTACGACGCCAGTTCTGCCCTACAAAACAATGTCCGAGTAAGTGCGATTGTAAGTTGATTTCCGATTGGACTCTCTTCGTCTTGAATCTGTACACCCAACGGGTGTTCTCCTTTTTAGTGTAGTTCTTCTAGTCGGGGCACGCTAAGTGCACCCACTGGGTGTAGTCCCCGAGACCCTTGTCGAATATGCTTGTTTGTAGCTCTTCACTCGGGCTGGTCGGGCCGCGCCGAGCGAGTGGGTAACTGATCCAGTGGGGGCATGCTTGGTGCACCCACTGGGTGTAGTCCCCGAGACCGCTGTCGACTGCGGGCAGTCGGCGGGGGTCTGAGAACAAGGTTTTTTTTCTTCCACTCGGGCCGGCAGGCCATTCCAAGTTGGAAATTTATTCAGTGGGGGCACGCTGAGTGCACCCACTGGGTGTAGTCCCCGAGACCGCTGTCGACTGCGGGTAGTCGGCGGGGGTCTGAGAACAAGGTTTTGATAACAGCAAACTGGATTTGCTCTTCTCCACTCGGAAGTAAAGGGTAGTTGTCCTTGTCGACTGAATTGTCTTTTTCTTGCTTCCAGAAATCTTTTGAACTTGGGACTCGATACGCTGCCCTGGAGAAGGAGAAGATACAACTCCAACTTGATCTGGAAGTTGCCAAGAAAAACCTGAAGGAAGCTCAGGCTGAGGTGAAGACCATTGGAGGTAATCCTTTGCTGACTGTATGCTTTGCAATTTTTTCTTATCCGTCCCTTGAACCAGTGACTCCACTCGAACAGATGTGCGTAGTGAAAACCGCCAACTCCAAGCACGACTGAAGAATGTTATTTCTTTAGACACTATGAAGCAAGCGCTGGAGAGGAAGGACACTGAGCTCGCGGGGGCGCAGAAGGTGGCCCGAGAGAAGACTAAAGTCGCCGAGAGGAAGCTAGCTTCAGTCGGTAAGCTTGAGGTGGAAAATGCTACTCTGAAGACTATTGTTGACGAGGTAAAAAAGGAAGCTGCACAACTGAGAGAAGAGAAAGTTGTCTTGGCTCACAAGGTGGACCAGCTCACTCGGAAGAGGGACGAGCTGGAGGTTTACTTAGGGGGCCTTGCAAAGAAGATGTTCATGATGCTCGAAGGTACCTTTCTACGTCCGACTGAATCTGTAAAACTTCTTCACAATGTTGCTGCTGGCTCATACTTACCCTCTTTGCGCAGAGTTTTGTCAGAATTTTGAGGAGGAAACCGAGCGGATTGAACCAGGCCTGGACCCCTCAAACTCACTTGTCAAATATGAAGCTACAATGAACATGCTGCGACTGGAAGCTCGTCTCGCCAGCGTCTTGGAGTATATTGCCCGACTGAAGGTTGTGCTGACACGGATAGACAAGGAGCTGTGGCCAGAGGATGTGCTTTAGAATGACCTCGAGTCACTGATGACTCAGCTCAATGAAATTCCTAGTCGAGTGCAGGCATGGAAGAAATCAGCTGCTCGCTGCGGAGCTGATGTGGCTCTCTCACTCGTCAGAGTCCATTGCAAGGACGCTAAAGAAGAAAAGCTGAAGGCTCTCCAAGTGGCGAACACGAAGAAACTCCAGTTTGAATCCTTCATGGAGACCTTCATTGCGGCAGCCACTCGCATGGCTGACAGCATCGACCTAGACACTTTCGTCGAGCCAGCGAGTCCTCCTCCTGCTGAGTGAAGAAAAAACTTGATGACTCAAATTTATTTGCCTCGTAATGCCGAGTGATCCTGTAATCGTTAGACTGTCTCGGGCTTGACGTCCGAATACTTTTGCTTGCGCTTCTGAACTTGACGGTTTTATCCGAATATTGCTTTCATTCTTGCAAAATGTTTTGTGCGAACAGATTTTATAACTTAGGCGAAACTGATTCGCGGCTAAGCCCCCGAGTGAGAGGGATGCTCTGGCTTGGAGTAAGTTTTTAACTTAGGCAAGGACGGGCTCGCGGCTAAGCCCCCGAGTGAGAGGGATGCTCTCACTCAAAGTAGTTTATAACTTAGGCAAAACTGATTCGCAGCTAAGCCCCCGAGTGAGAGGGATGCTCTCACTCGGAGTAGGTTTTTAACTTAGGCAAGGACGGGCTTGCGGCTAAGCCCCCGAGTGAGAGGGATGCTCTCACTCAGAGTAGTTTATAACTTAGGCGAAACTGAGTCGCAGCTAAGCCCCCGAGTGAGAGGGATGCTCTCACTCGGAGTAGGTTTTTAACTTAGGCGAGGACGGGCTCGCGGCTAAGCCCCCGAGTGAGAGGGATGCTCTCATTCGGAGTAGTTTATAACTTAGGCAAAACTGATTCGCGGCTAAGCCCCCGAGTGAAAGGGATGCTCTCACTCGGAGTAGGTTTTTAACTTAGGCGAGGACGGGCTCGTGGCTAAGCCCCTGAGTGAGAGGGATGCTCTCACTCGGAGTAGGTTTTTAACTTAGGTGAGGACGGGCTCGCGGCTAAGCCCCTGAGTGAGAGGGATGCTCTCACTCGGAGTAGTTTATAACTTAGGCAAAACTGATTCGCGGCTAAGCCCCTGAGTGAGAGGGATGCTCTCACTCAGAGTAGGTCTTTAACTTAGGCGAGGACGGGCTTGCGGCTAAGCCTCTGAGTGAGAGGGATGCTCTCACTCGGAGTAGTTTATAACTTAGGCGAAACTGATTCCGCAGCTAAGCCCCCGAGTGAGAGGATTAATCTCACTCGGAGTAGGTTTTTAACTTAGGCGAGGACGGGCTCGCGGCTAAGCCCCCGAGTGAGAGGGATGTTCTCACTCGGAGTAGTTTATAACTTAGGCGAAACTGATTCACGGCTAAGCCCCCGAGTGAGAGGGATGCTCTCACTAGGAGTAGATTTCTAACTTAGGCAAAACTGGTTCGCGGCAAAGCCTCCGAGTGGGAGGGATGCTCCCACTCGGAGTGGATTTTTAACTTAGGCGAAAATGGATTCCGCAGCTAAGTTACCCACTGGGGGATTTGAACACATGTTTATGCGAGAACAATCATTATGAGACTGCAGGAATCATGTCTTGATAAACAATCTAGGAAAAAGTACTCTTATTACATCCTGACAGTCCGACTGTCAACTATAAAAACAACGAAGAAGATCTGCGTTCCAGGAGCGCGGCTCGTCTTTTTTTAGCTTCAAGTTGTAAAGATGATATGCCCCATTGTGAAGCACCTTAGTGATGATGAAAGGACCTTCCCACGCCGGGGCGAGCTTGTGTGGTCACTGCTGATCCACTCAGAGTACCAGGTCTCCTTCCTGAAATGCTCGACCCTTGACGTTTCTTGCATGGAATCGACAAAGATCCTGCTGATAAATGGTCGACCAAACCAAAGCCATCTCTCGCTCTTCTTCCAGAAGGTCAACGGCATCTTGGCGTGCTTGCTCGGCTTTCTCTTCGGAATAAAGTTCCACTCGGGGTGCATTGTGAAACAGGTCACTAGGAAGCACGGCTTCAGCCCCATACACCATGAAGAAAGGAGTTTGGTTGGTAGATCGGTTGGGAGTCATCCTCAATCCCCACAGATCAGACGGCAGTTCGGTCACCCAAGCTCCAGCTGCGTGTTCAAGGTCCCGCTTGAGTCGAGGTTTCAGCCCTTGGAGAATGAGACCATTTGCTCTTTCAGCTTGTCCATTCGACTGTGGGTGCACAACGGATGCGTAATCTACCCGAGTGCCCTGGGAAGCGCAGAATGCTCTGAATTTTTCTGAATCGAAGTTTGAGCCGTTATCTGTGATAATACTGTGCGGAACACCATATCTGAATATCAACTCTTTTATAAACTTGATGGCTGTGCGTGAATCTAAGTTCTTGATAGGCTTGGCTTCAATCCACTTGGTGAACTTGTTGACTGCGACAAGTAAATGAGTGAAACCGCTTCTGCCGGTCCAGAGCGTCCCAATCATATCCAACCCCCACACAGCGAGTGGAATGGTTTTCAAAGCAGATGCGGGCTTGTGCGACATGTTTGCATAGAACTGGTAACCTTCACACTTGTCCACGATTTCTTTTGCAGCTGCATTAGCCCGGGGCCAGTAGAATCCCGCTCGGTATGCTTTGGCCACAATGGTCCGAGAGGACGCATGGTGACCACAGGTCCCCGAGTGGATCTCGTCCAGAATCAGTCGACCTTCTTCTGGGGAAATGCATCGTTGGACGACGCCAGTGACACTTTGTCTATAAAGCTGCCCATTGATCACTGTCAATGCTTTGGTCTGTGGACAATCTGTCTCGCTTCAACATCATCTTCTGGAAGTTCCTTCCTGAGCAGATAAGCGATGAATGGTACTATCCAGTCGGGGGTCATTACCAGGATCTCCATCACCAAGTCAATAACAGCAGGTATCTCAATTTCAGTCGGATCCGTAAGACTTTTCGCCTGAGGAGGCTCTTCAGTGAAAGGATCTTCCTGTACTGATGGGGAATGGAGATGTTCTAAAAAAAAATTGCTGGGGATGGGCTTCCGAGTGGAACCTATCTTTGCCAAATCGTCAGCTGCTTGATTTTTGAGTCGGGGAATGTGGTGAAGCTCCAATCCCTCGATCCTTTTCTCTAATTTCCTCACTGCATTGCAGTATCCAGTCATGGCAGGGTTTCTGACGTCCCACTCCTTCATCACCTGATTGACCACCAAATCTGAGTCACCGTAGACCAGCAGGCGACGGACGCCGAGTGAGATGGCCATACGCAACCCATAGAGGAGTGCTTCATACTCAGCTTCGTTATTGGAGGAATCAAAGTGAATCTGGAGAACATAACTGAGTTTGTCGCCTCTTGGGGACACCAGGACCACTCCGGCACCATAACCATTCAACATCTTAGACCCATCAAAGAACATAGTCCAGTGTTATGATAGAACTTGAATCGGTTGTTGCTGTTCAATCCACTCGGCCAAGAAATCTGCGAGCGCCTGAGATTTGATCGCCTTCTCTGATTTGAACTTGATATCCAAAGGGAGAAGTTCAATTGCCCACTTATCCACTCGACCAGTTGCATCTCGATTGTTCATGATCTCAGAAAATGGAGCATCACTGACAACTGAAACCGAGTGGTCATGGAAATAATGTGCAACTTTCTTCGCAGTCAAGTAAATTACATAAACAAGCTTCTGGTAATGTGGATACCTCTGCTTGGATGGAGTCAAGACTTCAGAGATGTAATACACTGGGCGTTGAACTTTATAGGCCTTGCCTTCTTCTTCTCGCTCCACTGCAAGCACCGTGCTAACAACCTGACCAGTACCTGCAATATACAAGAGCAGAGGCTCTTTGCTGTTTGGAGCAGCAAGCACCGGCTGGGTGGAAAGCAGGGCTTTGAGCTCCACAAACACTGCTTCGGCTTCGGGAGTCCACTCGAACGTGTCAGACTTTTTCATCAGACGGTAAAGAGGCAGAGCCTTTTCTCCGAGTCGTGAAATAAACCGACTCAATGCAGCGAGACAACCTATGAGCTTCTGAATGTCGTGCACACGTACAGGGCGTTTCATTCGGAGAATTGCGCTGATCTTCTCGGGATTGACATCTATTCCTCTTTCGGAAACGAGGAAACCGAGTAGCTTGCCTCCTGGTACTCCGAATGTGCACTTGGACAGATTCAACTTAATGTCATACCTTCTCAAATTTGCAAAGGTTTCAGCTAGATCGATCAGCAGGTCAGAACTTCTACGTGACTTGATCACAATGTCATCCATATAGGCCTCCACATTCCAACTGATCTGAGTGAGCAGGCACTTCTGGATCATGCGCATGAATGTGGCGCCAGCATTTTTGAGGCCGAATGGCATAGTGATATAGCAAAAACATCCGAATGAGGTGATGAAGGCCGTTTTTATTTCATCTGGCCCATATAGTCGGATCTGATGGTATCCGGAATACGCATCAAGGAAAGACAAATGCTCACACCCCGCAGTTGAGTCAACTATCTGATCAATGCGGGGGAGCGGAAAATGATCTTTCGGGCAGGCCCGGTTGATATGTTTGAAGTCAATGCACATGCGGAGTGATTTATCCTTCTTAGGTACCATGACGACGTTGGCGAGCCACTCGGAGTGGTATATCTCGTGTATGAACTCAGCTGCTAAGAGCCGAGCCACTTCCTCGCCAATCGCCTTCCTCTTCTCCACGGTGGACCGACGGAGGTGCTCTTTGATAGGTTTGGCTTTGGAGTCGACACTCAAACGGTGCTTAGCCAGTCCCCTGGGTACACCTGGCATGTCCGATGGTTTCCACGCGAGGATGTCCCAGTTCTCACGGAGGAACTGGATGAGCGCGGCTTCCTATTTGTTGTCGAGTGTTGTTGAAATGTGGCTCAGAGCAGCTGCGGGATCTTTCGAGTGAATGTGAACTGGCTTCGTCTCGCCAGCAGACTGAAATGCTGAGTCAGAAGCGGGCTTCTTGGACCGGAGCAAATCACTCGGGTCAGAATTCTTCTTGTACTCTTCCAGCTCTACCACCGCCATTTGCTCATAAGCTATCTTGGAACCCTTCTGGAGGCATTCCTCTGCTCTCTGTCTATTCCCAGTGACCGTGATCACACATTTGGGCCCGGGTATCTTTAGTTTGAGATATATGTAACATGGTCGAGCCATGAAGCGAGCATACGCCTGTCTGCCCAGAATGGCATGATAAGCACTGTGAAAATCGACCACTTCAAACGTCAGTTTTCCTTTGCGAAAATTCTTCGAGTTGCCAAAAATCACATCCAAAGCTATCTGTCCGAGTGATTTCGCTTTCTTTCCTGGGATGACCCCGTGGAACTGCATGCTGCTCTCAATGAGTCGGGACATCGGAATGCCCATCCCCTGAAGGGTCTCAGCATACAGAATGTTCAAACCACTGCCACCGTCCATGAGAACTTTACGCAGTCGAGTGTCTCCGACGACTGGGTCGACCACCAAAGCTTGCCGCCCAGGGGTAGCAACATGAGCTGGGTGATCCGACTGATCGAAGGTGATCGGAGTCTTTGACCACTTGAGGTATGTAGTAGTTGCCGGAGCAACCATGTTCACCTCTCTGTTGATGACTTTCAGTCGACTTTTGCTCTCAACGTCAGCAAAAATCACTAGGGTTGCGTTGACCTTTGGGTAATCATCCACCTTTTCTTCATCCTCATCCTTATCAGAGCCCTTCTCACTCTGCTGACCTTCACGGAACTGCTGGATAAGGAATCTACACTGTCGAGTGGTGTGTTTGGGCAAAATTAAGTTGCCCTCTTCATCTTTCTTCGTGTGGATGGCACACGGTAAATCCAGGACATCCTGGCCCGACTGGTCCTTGATCTTCTTGGGAACCCATGGCCCCTTAGGCTTTCCTTTGAACTTTCCCTGGGTATTCACTACTGCAGCTTCAGTGTGCCCTGTGGCTTCAGCCTTGCGCTTCTGCTTCCGACTGGGGTTTCCACCTCCAGCATCAGGGTCAATTGTCTTCCCTTTGCCATTACGGAGCCGGCCCTCTTCTTCGCCATTCGCGTACCGAGTGGCTATTTGCATCATCCGATTCAAAGTCATGGCCCCGGAGCGACCGAATTTCAATGTGAGCTCTCTGTACCGTACGCCTTCCTTGAAAGCGTAGAGTGCTTGGTGCTCTGAAACATTCTCCACCAGATGGTGAATGGTAGTCCACCGCTGGATGTAATCTCTCAAGGTTTCATTCGGCTTTTGGACACAATGCTGCAACTCAGACAGCCCAGCAGGACGCTTGCAAGTGCCTTCAAATGTCTTGATAAACACTCGGGCCAAATCTTCCCAACAGTATATGCTAGTAGGGGCTAACTGATTCAACAAGGCCCTGGCCGAGCCCTCGAGCATCAAGGGCACGTGCTTCATGGCCACTTCGTCATTGCCTCCACCAATCTGCACTGCCACTCGGTAATCTTCCAACCATGTGTCTGGCTTTGACTCGCCAGTAAACTTGCTTACTCCAGCAGCCAATCTGAAGTTGGGAGGAATCTCAGCAGCTCGTATGGCTCTGCTGAAACACTCGGGCCCAGAGACGAACGCTCTGCTCCCACTCGGGGGATCTCTCTCCATACCTTCTCTGTTAGCTCTGCCTCTGTCAACCAGGCCATGAACGAGGACTGACCTTGCATCAAAACTGGGCTCTCGGGGGTCGACTAGAATCCTCCGCTCATCGCCGAACGGGTGCCTGTCATCATACCACCGGGGCGTGTACGAACTACCCCTCGGAGGAGGCGTAGGCACTCGACGGCGGTCATCACGGTGGTAGCAAGGCTCAAACTGCCCGTGGCCCCGACCCAGGTACTGATCCTAGCGAAAACCACGATCTTCATGCCGCGGAGGCGATCTCAGGCTGTGTGCTGACTGAACTGTGTCTGCCATGATGGACCTGCTGTGAATCCTATTGCGCGACTAGGAAACAGCCGAATTCTGCTCTTCGGCCGCCCTGAGCAGTGCTCGAATCTGCTGTAAACCTCTACCAGCCTCGGAACGGGATGGCTGGATCGAATCTGCAATACGCGCAGCTGCTGCAATATTTTGGATCGGGGTACGATATACCTGACACTCGTCCTGATGTCCAGCCGGGAACAGTTGCCGCTGCCATCGACTGGAACTTGGAATGTTTCTGCGAGCGTGGTCGTCGAGTGCTTGCTGAAGATTCTCCAGGCGCGCACGCTCAGCCAGAGTGGCTACGTGCGTAGCCTCCAAGGCCTGAGCTTCTGGGGTCTCCCCAACGATGGGGGTATGGAGAGCCTGATCATTCCGGCGCCGCAGCTCTTCCCTCTGTTCCGCAGTGAGGGCATGAGGGCAGTACTCGCTGTCTTCGTGTGCTAGACCACCGCTACCACCGCCGCCACGGGGAAATCCTGGCGGGCTGCGCTGAGGGCCAACCATGAGGACTTCCGCCGCAGGGTCGTTGCTTTCGCACTCGGAGAGAGTATCCGAGTGGCCAGTCGACAGATCGAACAAGCCATACAGGGACTCATCAGGCTCAATCGCCGCGATTTGGGGCGTGGCCTACTGACGGGCCACTGGGTGCTTCACCCACCGCTGGAGCCGCGAGCGACCGGATCGCTTGCGGCGACGGGTCGCGGGGAGCGAAGACGCCGCGGGAGTCGACCCATAATGAATCGACGGCTGCTGCAGGAGAACGCCGCAGGCACTCGCGCGGAAGTGAGCCGCGCCGTGAACGGGGAGCGCCTCGACGTCGAGGGGAGCCTCCTGGAGCCAGGTTGAATCGTCGGCGATGAAGGAGAGCGCGCCGAGACGGATCTCACGGCCCAGAGACAATCCATCGCCGGAAACCATGTTGACGAAGATCGAAGATTGCAACCTCACCGGAAGTCGCTTAGACGCCGCCCCACGGTGGGCGCCAACTGTCGTGGGAACGGATCTGACAGTAGAGATGGGGGGTACGTAGGAGAGGGCAGAGTCCTAGCTACGGCGAGGTTGTACGCACAGTTTTACGAGTTCAGGCCCCTCTCGGAGGAGGTAACAGCCCTACGTCTCGGTGCCGCAGAGGCTTGTCGATTGGAATGATGTATAGTTACAGGGGGTGCGAACCCTTGTGCAAGAGGGGAGGGGTAGCTTATATAGAGTGCGCCGACCCCTCGCTGCCCTCGGTTACACAAGGGTTTAATGAGCAAATAAAGCCACGTACGTTACTGGTAACGCATGTGTTTAATGACCTTTAAGGCGATGGAGTGAATGCCCGACCGTTGCCATACTGGGGTGGCTCTTGGTCTTCTGTCTTCCGGGTGGAATTTTGTACTCCGAGTGAATAACATAGGTCGAGTGGAATTGGGATATCCGAGTGGACCCTCTGTCGAGTGAATCACACTTCGTGAGGATTTCAGTCGGTATCTTCTGTTCAGCTTTGTGGGCCTTGACCACCTGTGCACTGTCCTTGGGTAGGGCACACAGGTCAGGCCTATGACCCTACCCTAGGTACATGTCATCATCAGCGGGTGGAGGCGGGGCGCCGCGAGAGGTACCGGCGGCGAGGGCATGGTGCTGCACGTGCTTCTTCACCCCCTTCATCCGACGCTCCTCCAACCGCAAGTACGCCACAAACTTGGGGAAGGAGGGCTCCGGCATCAAGGTGAGGTTGGTGGCGGCGTTGCCGAAGTCCTTGTTGAGGCCGGCGGTGAGCGTGCTGAGGAGGAGGTCGTCATCAACCTTGGCGCCGATGTCACGGAGTTCATCCGACAACGTCTTGAGGCGGCGGCAGTAGTCATCGATGGACTGGTCATCCTGATGACAGTCAAAAAATTCCTGCTGCAGAAAAACGCGACGCTGAAGCTTGTTGTCGGTGAAGAGGCCGTTGAGCTTGACCCACACGGCGTGGGCATCATCACCATCGCTCACGACCGTGTGAAACAGGTCCTTTGAGATGGTGGTGAAGAAACACCGGATGAGCGTAGCGTCGATCGCGGTCCACTCGGATATCCCAACCATGGCGCGAGAGTCGACGGTGCCGTCAACATGATCCACGAGATTGTTCTCGCGGAAGAGGAGCGAGAAATAAGTCTTCCACGCGAAGTACGTGGAGTCGGTGGCATCGAGGACCACAGGAACGCAGTCATGAATGTTGATGTCGCGGATGTCGGCGGGGTCCGGCCCGGCGAAGGGGTTGGATTAGGTTGAGGCGTTGGAGGACATGGTGGTGGCGCGCGTGGAGAAGGGGAGGGTCGGCGGCAAGGGTTGGGAGGGAGAGAGGCGGCGTGGCAAGGGGTGGCGGCGCGGCGGCTATGGGAGGGGCGGCTGCGAGGAGGAGAGCAGCGGCGTGGGAGGGAGAAGGCGGCGGCGGCCCGGGACGGCGGCGGCTAGGGTTGCGGAGGCGGGTTTAGGCAGGGATCGATACGGTATCTGATACCATGTAAGTTTTGAAGAAAGGGAATGTGTGCATTGATATTCTCATTGATCGTACACTAGGCACATATATAGGTACAAGATGTGCGACCGGTGTCTTGTCTCCCAAGATACAAGTAAATAAAAGGAGGAGAAAGACACTACAAGTGCGACATACAAAATCCGGACCTACCTACGTAAATACATGTTCAACATGAGCGTTCTCCAGAACCGACGACCCAAGCGGCAGCCGACCTAAAACGTGGGAAAAGATCAGCACGGCACAGGACACGCGAGAAGAGGAAACGAACCTGCCGAAAGGATCGTGCGACACGCATGCGGCAGCTAGAACAATCGAGAAAAGCGACAGCCGACTATGTAGCACGGAAACTTACACGGACCCGTGAACGGGTTGTACGTGAACACGGGAAAAAGGTGGCCGACGCCCGTTGTGGGAGGAACCGGACGCGCGCCATAAAAAACTGGGCAAAACCACGTACGATCCACACACGTACACGGACCCGTGAACGGACTGTACATGGACGTGGGAAAAAAATACCCGACACCCATAGTGGACGGAACCGGATGCGCGCCATGAAAAACCAAAACCAGGCCTCGAAACCACGGCCGAAGCGGCAGCCGACTTTACAGAATAAAAATCTCCACGGCTGAGAAGAGAGGGGCATGCACATCCAGACAGAGAACGCCAAGGAAGACGTAGAAAAATCGGCTTGTGGAGACGCATGGCGCATGCAAACCAATGGGAACTGCCGATCGTGTGCGCACATGCAGCCAATAGTAAACTGAAATAAAAATCTCACCCATAATCGCGGATGTGTATCACGCCAGGTCCCCCAATAAAACACGTGGGATGTCTCTGTTGGTCAGATTTTCACTGATAAGAAAAAGTAAAAAAAAGGGTAAATCAAATCTGGCTAGGTGTAGTATATTACTAGCTTGGCGCCGCGCTCGTCGGTAAATCGCAAATATGTAGACCGTAGTTGAAACGATATAATTATAAACAGTTATGAGTTAAACAGAATATGCATTGTAGCTTTATGTGTATCTTTTACTATTTGGTAAAGAAGAGCATATCAATATATATAATAGTTTAAAATGGTAAAAAAGTACATTTATTACAACCATGCATGATACATGCTAATAAACAGAACGATAAATGCCGGTACATCTCTAATAAAAGGTGCTTATTAAAACCGTATAGACTCCACCCTACATAGGGGCTGTGTATACGATGACACGACCGTACTGCGATAAGAAATCACAACTAATTCTCCCTGAATTAGATCATCTTGGTATAGCCCCTGCAGGATTAGTTCCCGTAATAAAGTGATACAGAGCTTTTGCAAATTCTTGGACACGTTCGACATGAGGTTTTGCTTTTGTATATGTGCACGCTGGGGGTACATACAAAGTGGAAGCACATCGGAAAAGTAGATGCATATTTTTAACAAAATCATTGTCTGCCTTGCGAATTCATTCTATTGAGTAGTTACTTGCATGTTAAATTTCCATTGCTTGGTTTGTGCGCTTTGTTGATGCGGAGCTGCCAGGTGTGCCGCATAATTATAGAGATTGAGACTTTAACTTGGAATTAAATTAATGTAATCGTTTTATTACAATAAAGCAAGTAGTGTACAAATTTGGATTAGAACATATAGACTTATTCATTATCTAGTGATCACGTCCTTTAGCTAGATTGGTGTTCGTAATAAAATAGTACAGAACTTTTGCAAATTCTTGCATACGACTACGGGGTCGTTTGGCACCCGTGCATGTGCTTAGTGGATCTTTAGTCGGCGGGCGCCGAGGATACATACATAGTGGTACGGTGTCTGAAAATCCGTCACATATCTTTGCTAAGATTTTAACTCGCCTTGTGAATTTCTTCTATTGAGTGCTTATTTGCTGACGGACCATGTTAAATTGACAATGTTAGGTATGGGTCGCTTCATGTGAGGAAAACAGACTTCTCTTTGTAGCTTCAAAGACGCAGCAATTGTAGTACTCTTCAAATTGCATCTTTTAGGATAGGTTTGCCATTCCTTGTGCAATATACTTTTAAACCATTGATCCAACTTGCATGTTTTTTTGTTGCTCTAGAAAAATTGCTAATATTAGTGTTCAATTATTGTGGCGGTGTTTGCAACTGATGGTCTGTAGGTCTGAAGGACAGAAATATTGGACTCTACCATGCATCCGTGAGCAATTATTTGCAAGAGAACCTGTAAAAACATTTAAGAAAATAATGATACCAAGGATATGATGGATATATCATACTTAATTTTGAATGCATCAGATTCTTATGGTAATAAAAAGCAACAATACAAAGGAGATTTTGCACAAATGGTTATTTTTGCAATCCAGGGAAACATCCAAGCAGAGTATGTTTGAGCTGAAGACCCATGTGAAAATAAAACCTAGATGCATATGCTAATAAAAATTGTTATGGTTGATGGTAATTTGTGTATTCTCTGCCAACATATTGCTTTCCGGTAAATCAAAGAAGATACAAAATTCGTACTTCAGCTAGATAGCATCTCATGGTGCTCGATCTGCACGTACAGCACAACATAACCAAAACTGTTGGGAAAAACGGATTCCTCAATCATCTGGGGAGGGTGACGTGCAGATAGCGACCAACAACTCCGGTACTGGCCAGTTCGTCACGCAATGACATGATACTCACCACGGGCATGTCACGGCGAGCTTGCCGTAGATGCGAGCAGATTCAGTGGTGCACTGGGGGCGTCGTACCTAATTGGAATGGGAACATCAGCATCAAGTTGAGCACAGTTCTAACCGCACATATATGCAGCTTATTTTAGGCTAGTGATTCCATTTGTGTGAATATCATCATTAACGACTACAATCTTCTGGTAGATTCTAGTAAACGATAGTATTGTGACAGAAGCAAAGATGTTAGTTGAACAGTAAAACAATTATTCTGCATAGCATGCATGCAAGGAGTCCTCGAATGCTGCTGCACCAGGGACATGCATGCAGGTAAGGCTCTTTGAGGCTTTGAGCCGTACAACGGTGGTCGTTTGTGCACCTTCAGACCATGCAGCAGGATCCTCTAGATTCTTATTTTGATGGCCAAGGGTCTAAATTTGATCCTTCGTCTTGTCATCCATTGGTAATAGCTCCTTTGTAAATTGTAATTTTATCGATTCCATAATGCCATAAACATGTAGTCAAAAAATAGTGTAAAATATGAATTCACTGAAACATTTTTTTAAGTGGAAAATATGAATTCACTGAAACATTTTTTTAACCTTTTCTTAGATCTCCCTTCCTGTGTAGAAGCTTGTTACGCGTGTTGCTTCCGGCTGTACTGGTCAGTGCCTTGTGAAAGCATGTAAAATTTTATATTAAAAAGAAAAATAAACATGTGAGTACTCACTTATGTGGATAGATCTCCTGTTCGCATAGGAGTGCCGACATTGGAAGCGCTGGGATCATCGCTCGTCCATCGTAATAGTAATTCTGGCCCTCACGTCGAAGTAAAGTAAACAGTAGCCCAGCCACCGTACCGTCAGCGCTGCGCCAACTCTCACATGAACGAACATGAGCTTTTCCTTCCATGCAACTTGCAGCAAACCACGGCGCCGACAGGAGCTTTTCCTTCACTTGGAGACACCGGGCGGAGAGGAAGGCTGCGCACGCCCGGTCGGCGAGCCAGCCGTGCCACCCCGTCACACGCACTGGAGTCTGCGCGCTCAAGCCATGCATGGTCGGCCTCCGCCGCGGACGGATATTTGGAGCTCGCGCACGTGGAGGCTGCCCTAGCCGCACTCGGCGAGTTCATTGCATTGCCGCAGCCGACGCAGCCGCCTGCGAACGGTTCCTCACGTTCACCGTCGCCTACGGCTCGTTCGAGCAAGCGCTAATCGCGCTCGAGCAGAGCGTCGCGAAGCGGCGGGCAGGGGCGTCCGGTTGGGGACGGCACGATGATCGCCGCGTCACTTCGGGCACCTAGTCGCTCAGAGAAGGTCAAAAGGAGCAACGCGGCCTCGCTGCGATGATGCGGCACGCCTCGAGACACGCCATGTTGGCGCCGGAGGATGCTACGGACGGTTTTATCATCGGCGAGATGGCGGAGAAGCATCGCGGAGGAGGCGGAGGCTCGCCGCACGAAAATAAATCGAGAGGCCTCCCACTCCGGTAACCGCTATATAGGTGACCCGACCCGGGATGGCGGGGCGCCGTCCGCCTGGGAGGTCGCGAGCTCGAGGCGTCCGCGGGTAGAACGGGCAGGTTGTCGGAGGCTCCGACGCGGTCCTCTGCGGAGCGCAGCTCCTCTCGGCGAGCGCGACTTGTAGCTTGGGACTGTCCTGGCAGTAGTCGGCGACCTGGGCGCCGCCAGTCCGTCGTACACGACGAAGAAGTGGGCGAGGAGGCGGAAGGAGGAGCGGTCGAGGCCGTCAGCCGCGGCACCGTCGCCGGCGACCATCCAGAGCAGGACGCGTTAGACGGTGCAGCTCTTCTTGGCGTTCTTGGCGCCGGACGGGTGCAGTGTGACTTTGGTGTGCTCTTGGCTGTCGGCCTTCCGATCGAGGAAGCGCACCACGGTGATGTGCACGCCGGGTGCACGGCCATCGTCGTAGCGAGCTCGAGGGCCTTCAGGTCGTCCAGCTAGCTCGAGGGCCTTCAGGTCGTCCCTCGTCCGGCTAGCCCAAGGAGACGACAAAACATGCCGTGCTCGCTATCGCAGCAGCCGTGGTACATGAGGACGGCCATGTCGTCTGCCGAACAATAACAGCTGCAGGAATCCCAGGAGGACGACCCGGGCGACACACCAAAAGGGTCATGGAGACCACAATGGAAGCAGCGGCAAGGGTATGGGCTTTCCGAAAGGATAAGAAACCAATTGGAACACAACCACCATGGCGCGACAGAACCAGAACAGACGAAAGGCGGCAACCGACGTGCTCTACATGGAAATCAAATTGCAAGCAGCCACACACGTGGCACCCTCCCACCACAACGACGGACGACGCGAGAAGGACGGGCCGAGCTGCCGACGGAAGCGCATGACACGCGGCAGGCATACGCATGCACGAAAAAGAAAAATAAGACAGATAGAAGAAAGAGGCAGTCAACAAAGAGGCATGCAGAACCAACAAGAAACCGACAAAAAATGAACGTAATCAAATCAACTACCGCATGCAGTTCAATGAAAACACGCCGCCCCATGCAATGCGGGATGCACTGGCAAATCCGGTGCACACTTCAATGAAACTTACGCCGGTCGCGCCCTGTCCCACGCGCCGCCCTCTTCCCTCTCCCTTATCTTCTTCCTCTTCCCAAGTATTCTCGTCCATTCGCTCCCGCAGCTCCTCTGTTCTCTTTCCTTTCAATCCTCCTTTCTCTTCAGCACAAACGGCTACCCAGCAAGAGCGCCTCCACCGACAAAGTTTTTCTACCGGAACCGGTAGCTACCGGCACAGCTCCAGCCAATCACCTCGCACCACCGCACACTGTAGTTTATACCACATGCAGTATAACACTGTTTGCTCATATATACTAAATGTTGGTATTTCACCACTCCGGCCCACAACGTGATGTCACCCACACTGCATGTATGGCAAGAATGTGACAGCTCTCATCTCTCTTCCCTTACACAATAAATCCATACTTTTATTTCACCTTTGCCAATTTAACTCATCCGTATCTTCTAAACCATAACTTTATTATTGAAACTTTTTATATATTTGAACTCATGGCGTTCAGACCTTTAAAACAAGACCAATCTTGAATATATTCCAAACACGTTTAAATTTCAATGTTTCAATCGATTTATTTCACTTCAACTATTTCAGTCAGTTGAAATTCTGATTTCATTTATTTCAAAAAATATTTTTGAATAATTTCAAGCAATCATTTCAGAAAACAGATTCACAAATTATTTCACTCGGTTCAAGAATCCGGTTTCATTTTTTGCTTACAACCATTTCAATTATTTTAGACGTACTACACCTTTTCAAAATACTATTTCATTTATTTCGGATAAGTCTCCACTATTTCAAAAATAATGAGCTAATATATTTCAATAATTTCATAACATATTCACTTTTTCAAAATATATTTTGTAAAAACACTTTTGACACAAACTGATTTCACTACAAACCCTTCACTCCTTTTCAAAAACATATGTTTCACTCATTCCAAAAAATAATTTCACAAAAAATGAAAACGCATTTCACTCATTGGTCTTGTTCTAAACAGCTCCAAACATCGTATTCACTTCAACTATTCCAAAAAAGAGATTCACAAAAAATTTCACTCAATTCAAGAATCCAGTTTCAGTTTTTTCTAAAAACATTTCAAAAAAATTCAGACGTATTTCACTTTTTCAAAAAACCTTTTCACTTTTTTGGATAAGACTCCACTATTTAAAAAAAAATGAGTTTATACATTTCAATAATTTCATAGCATATTTCACCTTTTCAGAAACACTTTCAAATTTTCACTCTTTTGAAACAAACTAATTTGACTAAAATCCTTCACTCCTTTTAAAAAAACATGTTTCGCTCATTCGAAAAATTAATTTCACTAAAATTGAAAACAAATTCCAAATGAATTGAAACATGTAAATTTAAACATTTTTGAAATGTATCAAAATTGGTCTTATTATAGAGGACTTGAGGCTAGGAATTCAAATATATAAAAAGTTTCAAAAATGAGTTTATGGTTTAAAATATATCAATGATTTAAATGAGCAAAGATGAAATAAAAGGGTACATTTAGTGTGTAAAAAAAGGAGAGACTCTGACAACTTTTTCTGCCATGCATTGTGGGGTCCAGGAGCCGTATATGATCTCGTATAAGCTTGGTATGGAAACAACTGATAATTAATTGGTGGACCCCTGCACGAATCATGCTGCATGTGTGGATGATGGATGCTTGACCGGTAGCTCCCCTAACCGGTAAAAGTGACTTTGCGGCGCCTCCACACATACCGCGCCGCGCGCTGCTGTTGGTGCCCGACGCTACCACAGCACACGCCTCGTTTGCCATCTCCTGTGCGATGGGGCGGCACCATGTGCTGCATGCTGCTCCCGCACTTGCCGGACTATCTACAAACGCGGCCGGCCATGCTGCTCCCGCACTTGCCCGCACGCGAACTTGCGACAATGGCGCGGCCGGCTGAATGCATCCATGGGATTTTATTGCTACCACCGGTGTGATGTGAGTGACGGGGAAGTCTGCTACAACCAGCGGCGGCACGCGCCAAAGCTGCATCCACGGGGCAAAGATGCTACGACCGGCACGGCAAAATGCTTCGACCAGCATTTTTTTTTGCTGGAACCAGTCAAGCTTCGGCTGCGAGTGTCGATGCGGCATAGCTGCAAACCACGGCAAAAAATGCTACAGTCGGCGTAAAAAAATGCTATGTCCGGCGTATCTTTTTGCTCGAACCAGTCGAGCGCGGCGACGGTGGCAAGGTGGAGCTGCATCCACAACAAAATTTTGCTATGGCCAGCATGTCATTTTGTTGGAACCAGCCGAGCGACGACGAGGCTTAGCTGCATCCACAACAAAATTTTGCTACGACTGGCTTGTGTTTTTGCTGGAACCAATCGAGTGTCGGCGACGATGGCGAGGCGTAGCTGCATCCACAAGAAAAATTTGCTATGACTGGCTTGTGTTTTTCCTGGAACCAATCGAGCGTCGACGACGACGGCGAGGCGGAGCTGCATCCACAACAAAAATTGCTACAACCGGCATGCGTTTTTGCTGGAACAAGTCAAGCGTCAGCTAGGCAAAGCTACATCCACAATAATTTTTGCTACGACGGGCATATGTTTTTGTTGGAACTATCATGAGAGTCGGACGGCCACACGACGCCTCCCAGAGTTGCTACCATGGGCAGCTGAGGATGCTACACACTGGCCACTGAGGTTTCCATGGCCATGCTCGGAGACGCTATGACGGCACAAGATGCTGGGGACGGCGATGACTCTATGGTCCATTCTGCATCGAACACAGCTAGGGCTTGTGGTGACGGAGGCACTTTTTTGGACGAGCGCGAATGGCCGGCGAGCGCTGGCGGCCGGGGGAGATAAGAACCGGTGTCATCGATGGCCAGCAAGCGGGCGGTGGCGAGCGCAGTCTCCGCCATGGCCGCGAGCTTCTGGTCAACGGGGATGCCAGTTGTGGAAGGAGACGTGAGGACGAAGCGTTTTTTGCGGGCGTAGAGATGACGTGAGGATACATATCAAACGGGTATTATATTGGACTAATCGAACGGGAGCGCGGAGACCGGCCCAAATTTCGGCCGGTCCGCCGGCGCCTATCGTTCGCCAACATAGAATCGCTAGATCCACACGGACGTGCACCCCGCCAGATCCCCCACTAAAGCACGTGGCGTGTCCCGATTGGCTCACTTTTCACTGATAAGAAAAAGTTTAAAAAATAGGGTAAATCAAACTTGGCTAGGTTTAGTATATTAAGAATGCATCCAACTTTTTTGAACCGGGCATAACCCCTTCCATTAACTGAATAACGGAAATACATCAGTTCTGAGCCAAAGTAAAAGTTTAAATAGGCGGGGAAAGGGGAGAGTGAGTTCATCATCGCCGGGAAACCCATTGTAGGTGCAAAACTATGCATTCATTATCCTACTTCCTGTGTCCCAAAATAAGTGTCTCAACTTTGTACCAACTTTAGTAAAGTTGGTACAAAGTTGAGACACTTATTTTGGGACGAAGGGACTATGTTAAATTAAACCAAAATCCAAAATCTTGTTTTTAGGGGTAAATTCTAAATTGTTGGTGTTTTAGGGGTAAATTCCAAATTCTTGTTTTTTCTGAAGGCAAAACATGCTTTATTAATGGGCAGCGATCTGCGCCGGTGCGCCGGCCCAACTGTTGGGCCGGTCTAGCCCCAGCGGTTCGATCCAGTGCGCTCCAGCCGTCCAATCAGTGTGTTGACTTTTCCATCTCCTTCGTCCTCTTCGTGCGCAGCGCGGGCGTCGTCCCCTGTCGCCTGGATGTCATCCCGGCAGTCGACCACCACCCCCCGCCTGGAACTCCTCCCTCCGCCGCCCCGCGCTGCTGGATGCCGCACTTGCCGCCGGTCGCCGCCCTAGTCCGGCGTCGCTTTCTGCGTTTCTCGCGTCTGTGGATGCAACAGTTGTGCCCGTGGTTGCAGCTTCGGTGGGAACACTCGCAGCTCCAATGCATGACGGCGCGCTCCGGTGGCAATGGTTCGCCGGACACAGTGCCCGGCGATGAGCTCACTAAAAATGCATCTTTTTCTCAGGGTGCCAATAGAAACAAAAATGCCGCACGGTCGTAGCAAAAGAAAATGCCGGTTCCAGCAAAAACACAATGTAGCGTATCCAACATGCCCACACCTGGCACCGCTCGTAGCTTTCCCCCTTACCGGTCGCCGTTTGAAGCTTTCACACATACGATTGAAGCATTTCTGTTAGCGGTTGCAACTTTTCTGATTTGCATAGTGTCTAGTTGTATCTTTCTTTCTCAATGGTTGGAGCTTTTTCCAACTACGGTTGAAGCTTTTCTACCAACGGTTGTTGCTATTTTCTTTTTAGCAGCGCTTGGTCAAGGCTTTTTGTGTCGTTTTCGTTGAAGCTTTTTTCATCGAAGGTTGTAGCATTTTATATCAACGGTTGTAGCTTTACTGCGATGGCGCTGACCGCTTGTAGCTTTCTCTACATCCGGTTGAAACTTTCCATCTAGGGGATGAAGCTTTTTTGTAAACGGTGGCAGTATGAGGTGGTGCGACGGGTCTGCAGAAGCCTCTGGTGTCGTCCATCGCCGTCCGGCTCATCGGCGCAAGGCACAAGCATGAGACGCGTGGGTGTTGCGACCGACGGGGATGGGATTGGTCAACGGCCTTGCTGCATCCGATGGCGAGCGGGGCTGCAAGCGTGGCGGGGTGAGTGCTAGATCCATGGCCGATGAGGATTTCGATCTTCCATGGCCGACGGCGAGCTACTCGCCCGCTGCAGCGATGGAGGCACGAGATGCGGGCGTCGGCGCTGCGCGCTGCAACGATGGTGGCAGGAGACGAGGATGGGGCGAGATCCGCGGGAGCTGGGAAATGCGGATGGGGCGAGATCCGCGGGAGCTGGGAAACGGGGATGGGGCGAGATCCGCGAGAGGTTGAAGAAAAGCAGCGATTGATGGCCCGCATCCTACGTGTCGCTTGATGGATGGCTGAGCCGGAGCGCGCGTGGACGCGACCGGCGCAAAGTTCGGCCGGCGCTCCGTTGCCAAACGTTTACCTATATTAATTGCTTAAAATAATGTTTACATGGATAACAGAGGGGTCGAATGGGTTTCCCATCCAAAGATGGCGACCCATAGCTAAACTAGCAGCATGTTTTGCAATGGCATAAGCCTCAAAATAGAAATTTCTACTTTCATAAACTAGATTACACTTGTCAAAAAGACCACTACGTTGCCGAAATTCTCTTGTGATTGCTCCATAGGCTCCACTAGCTCCCTAACGAAGATCATTCACCACCGTTTGAGAATCCGAAGCTAGTGTAGTGTGAGAGAGACAAGTCCTCCACTAGGGCGATGCCCTCTCAGCAGGCTAGAGCCTCCAATATCGCCGGATCATTCACACTTTCCACAATGATAGCTGAAGCACCCAGAGAAGTTCCATGCTCATCCCTGCATATCGCTGTTGCTTCTCCCTTCCTTCCATTACCACTGAAGCCCCCGTCTACATTGATCTTGCAGTGACCGACCTCCGGGGCAAGCCACCTCTCGGTGCTGTCACGTGGCAGGCGCAGTTGGGAGAGCATGCAATGCATCAAGCTCAGCTAAGTAAGAACCCACAAAATGGTGAATGGAATTCGAAGACTGGAATATTTCTTCGTGGATGGCTTTTCTCCTGGCTGACCAAATTGCGCAAAGAGTCACTACTAGCTTGGTAAAATTCGCCTGTGATAATGAATCTTTCCTCGAAAACAGCCAGTTCTTCGTGTTTGGCTCCGTGAATGTGGCCATGCGTTCTGTGATCTCCTCGTGGCATAAAGCCCACGTACATCTCGATGTAGTGCAGTCTTTCAGAGAGTGTCTCCACGAATCAAGGCACCCGCATAAAACACAGCTACTGGACATGGCCATGTGCCGATGATGTAGGAGATCGGATGAGGGTAAGGACTGCTGAGCCAGGCGCCAAACGAAAATCTTAAGGTTGGATGGGATGGAGAACTTCCATAGATTTGACCCTGCCACGCCCACCTGTACTCTATTCGACGTTCCTGGAGCCCCATCGAGCCAATTCTCTCTTTGTTTTTCTTTTATCCACAAGCATTCTGTAAGCCAATTCCAAATTCTTGTAGCATTACCAATCGACCGCTACGGCGGGAGCAACTAAAAAAGGAACGCTCCTTTCTTTCGACAAAGGGTGGATTTTATTGACTCAATATAAAGCATCAAGAGGATACAAACACGATGAGTACACACCCGGCCTCTGCATATCTAGGATGCACACAGCCAATACCAATGCACACACACGCAAAAACACGTCGGCAAATAGCAAAGTCATACAAGACCAAAGCTATGCCTATGTGTGAAGAAAAAAAACCAAAAGCGATCAAATCCGCGATCAACAAACTACGACAATGACCTTATCCACACCAACTATCTCATGACACCACAAGGACGACAAGGTTCTTCAACAGCAACGCCTTCATGAAGCGAGCGACGATCAGGCGCCGCCGTCACCGGATCCAACCACCAAAGGCCATATTCTAGGTTTTCACCCTGAAGAACGGCCTCGGCATATCCGAGCAATGCCTCCAACAAGGTAACGACGTAAAAGCATCGCCATTGCCAGATATAACCAAACATACCTAGGTTTTCACCTCCGAGCTTGAGACTATGTGCTCAAGTACCACCACCATCAAAGTCACCGTGCGTTGTCACCACCGCTTTCCCTCGATCCCAGCAGCTACATGCGATGCGTGACCATCGTCTCCGCACAACCATACCCTCTGTGTAAAGAAGGAGCACTCCTTTGGGAGCATCCTCAACGATCACCGCCACGTGTCTTGATTTGGGGGCTCCCTTCACACATGTTTTTGGGTTTTTTAGACTTTTTCTAATTTTCCACCAGTCTTTCTTAGCTTTTGGACCAAAAAAATTGATTTCATTAATGCGCGAAAAACACATTTTTTTCTGCTTCCGATTTGCTTTAGTGAGAGTTTTTTTCGCGAGAGGCACGGATTTGCTTTAGCGAGAGACACGGCCATGCCTCTCGAAAGAAAACACGCTTTTTTTTGCTTCTGCGAGAGGCATGGCCGTGCCTCTCGAAAATAATTAAAAAAACTCCGTGAGAGGCACGGTTTTGCTTCCGGCAGAGGCACGGATTTTCTTTTGCGAGAGGCACGTCCGTGCCTTTAGGAAATGGAAAAAACACGTTTTATTTTTTTTCTTTCGCAAGAGGCACGGCCGTGCCTCTTGGAAATGAAAAAAAACGTGTTTTTTTTTCTTCTTCTGCGAGAGGCACGGGTTTACTTCTCGTGGATGCACAGATTTTCTTCCACGAGAAGCACCGTTGTGCCTCTTTTGAATAAGGAAAAAAACTTGCTCCTGGTTCGGCTTTTCATAAAAAACTTCGTCAAAACCTACCAACATAGGATCTAGTTTTGAAGATCTCGACGCGAGGAATCTAGTGGTGAAAACGGTTCAAGATTTGGACGCACGGTTTAAGAAATAAAACATTTTAAATAAACTTACTACAAAAAAGAGAAAACTCCCAGGTTGCGACAAGTGACACACAACGTGAAAAAAAGGTGGGAGTGATCTTTGGAACGAGTACTTCTCAATCTCAATTAATGATTTCGACCGCTACGGCCTCCAGAGGCGTTTCCCAAACGGTGCCTGTAACGCCCGTTTCTTCGTTTTTTTAGTGGTAAACCGACCTTTATTGATTAGTCTCAAAGTTTACAGAAGTGATAAAGGGATCATGCGGAACCCCTAGCCACAAATGGCGTCCAACATCTAAACTAGAAGAAAATTTAGCTAAATTATGAGCATCCCAATTCGACGAACGACCTTCAAAAATGAACTCGCAGCTGGTGAAATCTCCTGACCGAGCTACAATCTCTTTGATTATGCTTGAATACCTGCCTTCGGTGCCCATCCTAATATCTGATATCACCGTCTTACAATCGCATGCAATAATGATCTTGTCCACCTCCAGATCAAGCGCGAGAGATAGAGCTTCCTGGCGCGCAAGAGCTTCGAGTGTAGCTGGATCCATTATATTTGAGAAGACCATGGCAGAGGAGCCTAATAACACGCCATTATGGTCTCTGCAAACTGTTGCTGCCGCTCCCCTGTCTCCGCTTCTTGCTAACCCTCCGTCAACATGAATCTTTGATATGCCCGGTCCCCGGGACCTCCATTGTTGCCGCAACTTTGGGTTTCTGGGATCAGGTTTGCTATTTCACATCTAGATGTGAGATATTATCTCACATCTAACTCCCTCACCCTTAGGGACAAAACAAATCCCTTCTGGGTGAGAGAGTTAGATATGAGAGAGTTAGATGTGAGATAATATCTCACATCTAGATGTGACATAGACAGACCCTTCTGGGATTCCCGCTATCAACTCTCCCCTGCGTTCTCCCTGGACCTTTTAGGGAATCAAGTTCATCAATAAATCAGTGCGTGGCATGTGGGTTCTGGAGCTCGCCCTGATGAATAGCTTTCCTCTGTGCTGTCCAAATTGCCCACAAAGTAACCACTGTCTCAATCAGTTTCGAGTCTGGCAGGCTTTCAATCAAAGAGAAAATCCAACTTTTGGCATTCGGTTCGATTGTGGACTGGATATGATCAACAACATCAACATCTGCTAAAGCCCAGACACACCTTGCCATCGAGCAGTCCAAAAGAGAATGCCACCAAGTGTCCTCAACACCACATAATTGGCACTTATCAGCATCTGACATATTTCTCTTGTGACGAACATCCTCGGTGGGGATCGATTGTTTAGCTAGCCTCCAAAGAAAATTACGGATTTTTCCCGGAACCTGAACAGACCACAAAGAGGACCACGCCTTGCCCTCCTCCTCATAATTTGAACGTCCCACATGGTTCTCCAGCCAGTCTACCCTCCTCCTTTTAGTGTCTACTAGCATGCGGTATGCTGAATGTACTATGAAGACGCCGTTTCTCTCATAATTCCAGGCCCAGAAATCCTCCTTGTTTTTAGTACACAAAGGGAAACTTGCAATCGCATTAACATCAGGAGCTAGGAAGAATTGATATAGGCGCTCCATCTTCCAAGTTGCATTAGTAGCATCAATCAATTCACTGACCAACGTAGGCGGATTGCTGGATAGACATGTGATTCGTCTCATCATCACGTTGGTGGGAATCCAGTTATCCTCCCAAACCAATGTTGCTGATCTGTTACCAATCCTTCGAATCAAACCCTGGCGAAGGATGTCACGACCTTCTAGAATGGCGCACCATACCTGAGATGGTCTGCCTCCCTGTTCAACCGTGAGTATGAAGCCGTTTGGGAAATATGCTGCTTTGAGCAACTGAGCACATAAAAATTCGAATTTTGTAGCAATCGCCAGGACTGTTTAGCAAGGAGGGCCAAATTAAACATCTCAAAATCACGGAAGCCGAGACCTCCCATAAATTTCGGTTGGGTCATTGATTGCCAATAAACCCAACTTGCTTTTCGCTAGGCCTCCTTAGCCCCACCTCCACCCCACCAAAATTTTCTGATCAGCTTGTTCAAATGTTCACAAGATGGCGCACACCCCTTGTCACGTTGGGCCGGCCCAGTTTCACCTTTTTTTTCTAAACTGCCAAAAACAGGGCGAGACCAAGATTTGAACCTGTTCCGCGCGTGATTCAGTGACCGTGATCGCCGCGATAGCCACTCCGGTACCCCACCACCACGCACATTGTGATTACATTTATGTTTTTACTTCTTTTCTTGTTTCTTCATTGCCTTTTTTCTTTTTTCTGTATTCTTTTTTCTTTCTTTTTCGCGAACTTTTTCTTCAAATAGTTAACCTTTTTTCCAAAATTCATGAACTATTTTTCAAACTTGTGAACTTTTTTTCCAAACCGATGAACTTTTTTTCAAAACCGATGAACTTTTATCAAATTTTTGTGAACTTTTGACAAAATCAATGAACTTTTCTTCAAAATTCATGAACTTTTTCCAAAACTGGATGAACTTTTTTCAAAATTGGTGACCTTTTTTTTCTATCTGTGAGCATTTTTGTTTAAATTTATTTTCAAAATGATGAACTTTTTCGCTCAAATTTGATGAACTTATTTCAAATTCGATGAACTTCTTTTCAAAATCAATGAACTTTTTACAAAATCGATGAACTTTCTTTCAAATTCGATGAACTTTCCAAAATCTGTGAATTTTTTTTTTCAAAATCGATGTACTATTTTAAAATTTGTGAACTATTTCTAATTCGATGGACCTTTTTAAAATTGATGACTTTTCTTTAAATTCATGAACATTTATTATATTTTTGTAAACTTTTTCTGAAATCGATGAACTGTTTTTTAGATTCACGACTATTTTGAAATTCATACCCTTTTTCTAATGCACATATTTTCCCGATTTCGTGAACTTATTTTTTATTCGCAATTTTTTTCAAATTCATGAACTTGTTTCAATTTTTTGAAAAGTCAACGGGGCATTGGTCAAACGATGAGTGGTGAAGGTCACATGAACGACCGTGCGATGCAACGATCCTCGATCGAGGCCTCTCGAGCGAGCTGCTTTTTTTTTTGAGGATTCGAGCAAGCTGCCTGTAGAGCGATCTCGTGGTCGCTGGTTCTTGGTGGGCCGGCCGAATAAACCAGGCGTGTGAGCGCCCGCTGATCAACTGGCGCTTAAGGCGCCCTTTAGGAGCTCCCCTGTGTAGACGTGCCGTCGTGGCACTATCATGGGCCACGAACGGAGCAAGCCACGGGAAAAGGCCAGCATTTTGGTCCGTTTCTAGCACACGGCCCAGTAACAGCAGGGCAGCCAGACCACACCACCGCCGTCTCTCCACGCTCCTGAGGGTGAAGGTCCGTATGAACATTAAGGCTCCCTTGATGAGAGGATTTATACTGGACGATGGGGAGGACAAGGATAATAGTGGCAAGGCGATGGTGGTGGAACCAGCAAGGGAGGAGGATGAAGAGAAAAACTGGTGTCCTTTTGAGTACGAATACTTGCCAGACTTCTGCTATGTGTGTGGGATCATTGGGCACACTGATAAATCGTGTGGAGTGAAACTGAAGAGGGGGGAAAAGCGTCAGTTTGGGCCCTGGCTGAGAGCTTTCCTCCCACGTAAAGCTGGTGGTGATGCTCGGAGCAGATGGGGTGATAGCAGAACGGGGGCGAGTGGGCCGAGCCTGGGTAACAAAGCTAGCGGTGCTTGGGGAAGGAGATCCTACTCCGGCAGTGATGCCCCTTCATGGAGGAAAAACAGTAAGAGTTGGGGAGAGGTAGCAGAGGAAGAGGAGAGGGGCCAAGAGGTCACCAGCCCTCTCAAAAAACTGGACCCAGTGGGGAAAGGAGGAGCTGCCAAAAGGTTGACATATTCAGTGGAGGATAAAATTAATGAGCAAGGTGAGATGGGGGCGGGGCAAGGCGATAGTGGAGACGGCAAGACTAACAGCATTGAGGGCGGGCCAACCGAGGCCGTGCTACGTAAAAGCATGCAAAGCGTTGCCGGCGTGAAGGACGCTGGTTACTACATATAAAGAGAACTCGACGCTACTAAGCAAATGAAGAAGTCATTAATTACACAAGATCGTCATGAACATATACAGAGAGAAGTGACCTTTCTTTCTCCGAGATTGGTCGAACAACAAGTTTTCATATTTCTATCCGACGCTACTACATATATACAATATAACATATCTTACGATCCCTGACATCATCTACCGAAAGTCAGATTCAATTTTCACATGGTATTCTTCGTCTTTATGTATGACATGGTCAAGAAAGAATCCCGCCAATTCCTCTTGAATTACTCGTATGCGATCATGTGGTAGGAGTTCATCCCGCATCTGCCACATCTAATTTAAAGAAGGGGGTCAATACATACATATATATGAATGAAACTCAACACAATTGATGGTAATAAAATAAAATTGTGAATATTATTGTTTACGTACTTCATATTGTTTGTCAGAGTAGCCCCGCTCACAGGTCGAGCTGCGGATGAACTCGCAAACGTAGTATCCACATAAATTATTCCCGCCTTCCTGCCACAAGCACTTTACGAGAAATAGAGTTCAATCAAACTGATAATCAAGCATGATAAATGGTATTGATGAAACTAGAATAAATGAGACATGCGCGGAACTAGCTAGTACTACTTACTTTGGGGTGTGTAAATCGCAGCTCCTTCTGCAGACCCGGAACCATTCCGGTGAACTTTTTCCAAACCCTGCCAGGCAAAGAAACTAATTACTTGATATCAGGAAATGAACGAAAGTTGCCGATATGGTGCGATAATGATTGAACTTACTTCTGGAGCATTCCAGTCATGCCCGCATAGTCCTGGAGATCTTTACGTCTCGAGTCTAAGACAGTTACTACTCCCCAGTCAAGCTTACTCTCTAGCAGAATAAAGTGAAACCTGCGCATGCATAACTCATCAATTACATTATTTAACCTCGAGTAAGCGAAACGAATATGCACAAGACAGTAACACTCACTTGAAGTTGTAAGGAAAGAGTATTTTCTCTTTGTTTTGATGTCGAAGGAACGATTGTAGCAAGTTGTCCTCAGTATCTTTGACTATCTCTTTTACTGACCATTCATTTACGGTATTTGGGCTAATGAACCCAATGTCATAGATTTGTCCTTTTTTGCATTCGACGATCTTCAATCTGCATAATATAGTGAGGATAATTATATATACATGCAATGAACGAGCTGAGCCAGAGACTTAATTACAGAAGTAATACTTACAGACAATAGCAAGTCATGAGTTGTTTGTCGAGGGCCTCTTGATTGAATAACTGAAATAACTCCACAAATTCAACAGGCAACACCTCAACTCCAATGAGGTCGTGCTCCTCTTTAATTCTCAGCAACATACTGTCGGCCCCACTCTTCCTGCAGGTAT
This sequence comes from Thinopyrum elongatum, assembly GCA_011799875.1. Taxonomy (NCBI): domain Eukaryota; kingdom Viridiplantae; phylum Streptophyta; class Magnoliopsida; order Poales; family Poaceae; genus Thinopyrum; species Thinopyrum elongatum. The sequence continues at coordinate 528,274,587 of CM022302.1, forward strand.
CCATGTACCATTCATGCAATCTTTGCATCATCGTTGTTAGAGGAGGATGATCAGGTTTGACGAGAGGCTTCCCGTGCTCGTATCTGAAGACCTCTACTATCTCTAACGTTTCGAACTGTACATCATCGACCAGGTAATCACCAAGTTTGGTACCGGGCAGTAGCCACGGATGATTAGCGACGATATCGCTAGACACCTTGAGCGGGGGGCACGATTGCTTCGCCTGTTCGCCGAGCTGGGGAATTGTTTTCCTACTTCTTCGTTTTGCTTCTCTTGCAGCACTGCAAGTACTTCCCGACCGCTTCGCTTCCTTATATGTCCGTTCAATAATGCGCTCATAGTTGGATTGCGGCGGAGACGGTGGTGGTCGCTTAAGGGCACGCAGAGTGCGCTTCACTTTCACCTGATCTATTGTTTCCTTTGGAGGTGGAGGTTTCCGTGCAAAATGGGCCTCCACTTCAGCAGCACTGATTTCCATGTTTTCCTCGTCGGTCCTCTCATATGGTAACTTTTTCAGAGGATTGAGGCTTGGACCGTATTTGAATATCTTCCCGCCAGGTCCTCTTGTACTGCTAGCCACCGGAGCGGCGCCGTCTCTCTTCCGCCCTTGCTGACACGGCGGAGTCCGCTGACACGCCGGAGGAGGCGGAGTGCTCTAACGCGCCAGAGGAGGCGGAGTGCTCTCACGGGCCGGAGGAGGCGGAGTGCCCTGATCACTCGCCGGAGGAGGAGGAGGAGGAGGAGGCGGAGTGCCCTGACTCGACGGAGCAGGAGGAGGAGGAGGCGTCCAGTTTGGAAGCTTGATGTACTCCTTTCTCCGTAGATAGCTACTCCTTAAAGCATTTACCAGATGAATCTCCCCTTCACCTGTAGGATAATCAAGCTCCAGCTCGTCTAATCCCTCCATTATTTCATCCACCGTCACAACAGTATAGCCATGTGGAATCGGACGGCAATGAAAAGTTCCCTCAGCTTGAGGAGGTACAACAGAGCCGACCGCCGCCTTCAAGGTCAGGTTCTGGCATTTCGTCATTAGCTCGCAATGTTCAGCCTCCGTGATACTATCCACGGGGTAGCAAGGAGCCGTGAAATCAGGCTGAACGAGCTCCGTGGAAGCCATGCTGCTTCTCCGCTGAGATGGTGGGGTAGCTTCTGGGGCAGCATCGAAGCAAGGATCTTCGTGCCGCTGAGATGGTTGGCCGATAGCTCGCTGGCTCTCAGGTTCCTCTAGCTTTGCTATTCTTGCATTGAGCTTCTGCATTTCGCTTGCTTCCGCTTTCCTCTTTCTCTCTTGGCTTCTGTAACCACCACTGTCGGGAAACCCATGCACCCACGGAACGGAGCCTGGTGTGCCTCGTGTTCGTCCAGGGTGCTCAGGATTCCCGAGGGCCTCTATCAGCTCGTCCTTCTCTCTGTTGGGAATGAACGTCCCTTCTTGCGCTGCCTTGATTGCTGCCTGAAGCTTCTTGATGGGTATTGCAAGTTGCTCATCCGTCCAACGACACTCCCCTATTTCTGGGTCCAAAGTTCCCCCAACCCTGAAGAACCAAGTCCTTGAACCATCTGGCCAGTGCAATGTCGCTGGTTGGACCCCTTTAGCGAGTAGGTCTTACTCAGCTTTGTCCCACAACGGCCGGGCTTTGTAGTAGCCACCTGACCCCGTGTGATGGTGATACAGCTTCTTTGCAGCATTTTTCTTGTTTGTCAGTGACCTTTTCGTACCCTTTTCCGATTTCTTGTAGGCCACAAATGTGGGCCAGTGATCTCTTATCTTCTCATATCGACCGATGACTTCTGGAGTCTTTCCTTTGTTGACAAACTTTGAGTTCAACTCTTTCTTTCAGTTCCTGAATAGTTCTGTCATCTTCTTAAGAGCATACGCCTTGACCTTTGGCTCTATAACTAGGTTATTCGGCTCCTCCTCTGGCGGGAGGCTGAAATTTGTCATCAGCGAGGTCCAAAGATCATCTTTCTGTCTATTCTTGACATAAGATACTTCAGGGTCATCCTTACTCTTATTCCATTGCACGATGTAACAACTGTGATCGTGAACCTTTCATCCTGGCGCAACCTTTTCTTTGGGCCTCGTGTCCTTACGGAAGTTTGGCTCGATCCGGAGGGCTATATTAGAAGAAAGAAGCGTTAATATATGTACGTATCAAAACAATTAATGCATCAAGTCAGCACAGGCTTAATTAATATATATACCTCGCCGGACTTTGCAACAGCTCCCTCCTCTGTTCGTTCACCGGAGCCGTCATCATGGTCTCCTTCCTCCGCCATCGGGTCACCGGAGCTGTCATGATCTCCTTCCTCCTCCATTGTTGGATCACCAGAGCCGTCATCCTCTCCTTCCTGACCATCGGTGTCGTTGAGAAACGACAAGGGATCACCTCCGCTGAGGATTATATCCCCCAACAACTGTTCTTGTTCTAATCTCTTTCCATAATTTCTGCAAATATTACAACATGGCAATAGACAAACATGAGAGATGGATTAATTAGTGGCAAACATAGACCTAGCTAATCACAACAAGGAATCATATGCATATATGAGCAATGGATTAGTTGTGGACCGCCTCTCTCTCATGCATGTCTGACGTCCCCCCTCATGTCGAAGTTATCGGGGGTTATACTTTCAGGAGAGGACACTTTGCAAAAAATAATCGCTATGTAGGGAGGGGGTAGATCGACAACGCTCTTCCTTCTAGAGTTTGGGTGGCCTCGAGAGTTGGTCGGGCGAGCGGACCGGGAGTAAATTAGTAACTTTTAACTTGTTAAATTTGGGTGGCCTCGACAACGCTCTTTTAACTCATTTAACTTGGTAAATTTGCGTGGCCTCGACAACGTTTCTAGGGTTTGGGGTGGCCTCAACAACGCTCTTTTAACTTGGTAAATTTGGGTGGCCTCGACAACGCTTCTAGGGTTTGGGGTGGCCTCGACAACGCTCTTTTAACTTGGTAAATATGGATGGCCTCGACAACTCTTCTAGGGTTGGGGTGGCCTCGACAACGCTCTTTTAACTCATTTAACTTGGTAAATTTGGGTGGCCTCGACAACTCTTCTAGGGTTTGGGGTGGCCTCGACAACGCTCTTTTAACTCATTTAACTTGGTAAATATGGATGGCCTCGACAACTCTTCTAGGGTTTGGGGTGGCCTCGACAACGCTTTTTCAGTCCCGGTTTGGGTGGACTCGAAAGTTCGTCGGGCGAGAGGGGGTTGATCGACTTCCCCCCTCATGTCGAAGTTACCGGAATTTTCTATGAACAAAAAAAATTCCACATGACAACATCTCATCTCATCCCCACAAAACATCTCATACATCTCACGTCCACAAAAAATTCACACTAACTCATTTTAACTCATTTAACTTGGTAAATATTCTATGAACAAAAAAATATTCAAAAAATACTACCTATATTAAAAAAACTATGAACATAAAAAAAATTCTATACACATCAATCCATCCATCCATCCATATATATACATACATCAATCCATCCATCTATATATATGAAAAAAAATTAAAGACTATGAACCTAAAAATTCTATGTGCAGGGGCAGGGGCGGCGGCGGCGGCAGCGCACAGGGCAGGGGCGGTGGCGCACGGTGGCAGCGCAGGGGAAGGGGGCGGAGCTCACTGCGGGGCAGCGATGAGGAGCGTGCGGGCTCGGGGCAGGGCGTCGGGGCAGGGCGTCGGCGTCGGGAGGGCGGCGCAGCAGCCTGGCGGCATCGGCGTCGGGGCAGGGGATCGGCGTGGATCGAGAGGAGAATGGGAGAAATTTCCTAAGTGTTGGCTTTTATAGCCAACCCTTTAGTCCCGGTTTGTGGCACCAACTGGGACCAATGCCCCCATTTAGTCCCGGTTCGTGCCACCAACCGGGACCGAAGGTCAGTTTTCGTCAGCCCAAAAGGGCGGGAAGCAGAGACCTTTGGTCCCGGTTGGTGGCACGAACCAAGACTACAGGGGGGCATTGGTCCCGGTTGGTGCCACCAACCGGGACGAAAGGGCTGCGGCTGGCACGGTGTCGGGCGGGTGGATATTTAGTCCCACCTCGCTAGCTGAGAGGCGGCGATAGTTGTTTATAAGCGCTGCTACGCCACCCATTTCGAGCTACTCTCTTATGCAGGCCTACGGGCCTAAACGCGTCTCTCTGCCTGCGGGCCTGCATCCTGGCCCAACTAATGGGTTGGGTTTCTAGTCGTATGCAGGCCGTGGTGGCCCAGTAGGCGGCATTTTTTTTAATTTTTTCCAGTATTTTTGTTTTGTTTTTTGCTTTATTTATTTTCTTTTGTTTCTACTTACAGCTAAATACTTAGAGTTTTTGAGTGATTCTTTTTGGTTTAGGTCACAAAAATTATAAACTTTCTGTTAGTGTCATTAGTTTTCAAATTTGAATAGTTTAAATTTGAATTCTTTTAAATTTGTCTGAATCACTAGTTTGTGAATAACTTTACTTTAAAAATAGATTTTTGAGTGATTCTTTTTCCTGCTATTTAATATTAGTGTGTTTTATCATTATATTCAATTTGGTAATTTTTAGGTTATTTTAAATGAGTGTTTTAATCAAAAACAAATTTTGTTATTTTAGTTTGCTATTAAAGTTTCTAACAAAAAAATACTTTATGAAAATTCTTTTTGCTATTTGACCTCCAGACTTTTTGTGTGTTCAAAATTTACCAATTAAAGCCACATGATAAATTTTCAACCCTTTCTGACTTCATTTGGTATTTTTCATGCATTTACTGTTTTTTTAGCTAAATGACCCTGAAATTGAAAAGCACTACAAAGGAACTCTGAAAAGGTTGAAAGTTGGCATGGTATCATCATTTCACCCACATAGCATGTGCTAAAAAGTTGAGAGGGTTACGGCAAAAACTGGATGCACTTCGTGTACAAAATGGACAATCTCTTTCAAAGTATCAGGGTTTCGGACGAAAACTCATCTGTTACAAAGGGATTTCATTTTTTTGAACTTATTTGAACTACAAACTTTTTGTGTGTTCAAAATGCACCATTCAAATCCACATCATAAAATTTCAACCCTTTCTGACTTCATTTGGTATTTTTCATGCATTTACTGAATTTTTTGAGCTAAATGACCCTGAAATTGAAAAGCAGTACAAATGAACTCTGAAAAGGTTGAAAGTTGGCATGGTATCATCATTTCACCCACATAACATGTGCAAAAAAGTTAAGAGGGTTACGGCAAAAACTGGATGCACTTCGTGCACAAAATGGTCAAACTCTTTCGAAGTATCAGGGTTTCGGACGAAAACTCATATGTTACAAAAGGCATTTCATTTCTTGACATGTAACTGCAGTGACATTCTAGATCAAAGGCATCATCAGAATAGTTGTGGAGAGAAAATCTTCACTTTTTCTTCATGTGTGTCCCTTGCTTATTGCGCCGTAACCATGGATAATCTTCATCGTTTAACAGGGTGCTTGGGTCAGCCTTGACTTTGAAGGGAGGAATTTCATGAAACTTTTCATAATCTTCAGACATGTCTGTCTTGCCCTCCACTCCCACGATGTCTCTTTTCTCTGAAAGAACTATGTGGCGCTTTGGCTCATCGTATGATGTATTCGCTTCCTTATATTTTCTTTTTCTCGGTTTGGTAGACATGTCCTTCACATAGAAAACCTGCGCCACATCATTGACTAGGACGAATGGTTCTTCTGTGTACCCAAGATTGTTGAGATCCACTGTTGTCATTCCGTACTGCGGGTCTACCTGTACCCCGCCTCCTGACAGATTGACCCATTTGCACTGAAACAAAGGGACCTTAAAATCATGTCCATAGTCAAGTTCCCATATGTCCACTATGTAACCATAATATGTGTCCTTTCCCCTGTTGGTTGCTGCATCAAAGCGGACACCACTGTTTTGGTTGGTGCTCTTTTGATCTTGGGCGATCGTGTAAAATGTATTCCCATTTATCTCGTACCCTTTGTAAGTCAATACAGTCGAAGATGGTCCCCTGGCCAACGAGTACAACTCATCTGCAACATTGTTGTCACCCATGCGATGTGTCTGCAACCAACTGCCGAAAGTCCTGATGTGTTCACATGTAATCCAGTCGTCACACTGCTCCTGGTGTTTGGAGCGCAGCATATTCTTGTGTTCATTGACATACGGGGTCACCAAGGTAGAATTCTGTAGAACTGTGTAGTGTGCTTGAGACCAAGAATGCCCGTCCCTACATATTATTGAGTCCGCTCCTAGCGTGCCTTTTCCAGTCAGTCTCCCGTCATACCGCGATTGAGGGAGACCAATCTTCTTAAGGTCAGGAATGAAGTCAACACAAAACCCAATGACCTCCTCTGTTTGATGGCCCGTGGAGATGCTTCCTCCTGGCCTAGCACGGTTACGAACATATTTCTTTACACTAGTAGAAAACAGGGCTTTGGTTGAGGCCAGGATAAGGGCATAAATCCCGGTTCACTCATGAACCGGGACCAAAGGGGGCATCGGTCCCGGTTCGTGAGGCCAGGGCGCCGGCCGGGCCTCGGGGGCCATTGGTCCCGGTTCGTCTGACCCCTTTGGTCCCGGTTCCAGGCCTCGCTCCTGGCCCACAACCTTTAGTCCTAGTTGGTGGCTGGAACCGGGACCAAATATAGTCCTTTAGTCCCGGTTTTAGCCACCAAACGGGAGTAAAGAGAGGCCTATATATACCCCCGGCCCTGCCCGCGAGCAGAGCCACTGCTCTGTTTTTTTGGCCGGCCATGGGAGAGCTTTGTGGTGCTCTAGCTCACCTCCTATGCACATGAGGTGTTCGATGAAATACCCGAGCCACACTTAAGCTTTCTCCTCTCGAAGCTCCTTGTCCAAGCTCCATTTTCTCCAAGATTTGTCTAGGTTTGGCGGTCCATCCGGTCCCATCCCCGTCCTCACCGCCGTCGATCGCCCGCGCTGATCTCGTCGCCGGCACCACCGTGGTGAGCCTCTTGTTCTTATCTTCTTTCTAAAAGAAAAAAAATTCTTACTTGTATGAATTAGGTAGATACTTGTATAATTTTCTTACTTTTATTATTGTTTATTATTATATAGTGCGATGGTTTTGGTATCCGTCCCCGTCAGCCCTCGTCCTGTCTATGATTCGGATGTGGTATATATTATCTTTTATAACTATTTGTTTCATTTAGTGTTTATGACAATTATGCCGACCAACGTGACATAGATGTTTTTATCTAGAAGGTATGTGAACCGGAAATTCCAACCGACCCTCTTGTCGAGAGGTTAAATTTAGTTGAAAAAGAAAACAATTACTTGAAGAAAAAATTGAAAAGAATTGAGGACGAGAAGATGGAATTGGAGTTGCATGTTGCGGATATCGTCGATGATCACAAAATCAAGATGGATAAAATGCGCTTGAAGAACAGAAAGATTAAAAAATATGCCATTCATACTGAGGCTTGGTATCATTATGCCGTTGGATCAATGGTTACCTTAGTTGCGATTATGATTGCATTTGTTGGTGCATTGAAATGGTTTTCATAGTTTCAATGTATGTTTTAATTAGATGCTCTAGAGAGCTATATGTTTTTCAATGAGAACTATGTATGACCTTTATTTATTTATTTTTTCAGTAATAACATTTGATCACTACTGTACTTTGGTTTTAATGTGATGATGAACTTCTATTAATTTGGTCACTTCTCTATTCATGATGTTCTGTTATGGTTTTTGACACACATAATTATATATAATGCAAGTAGATGAATCGACAATGGATGTACGGTGACAGACGCACCTTCGAGTACATTAAGGGCCTGCATAATTTTCTCGAAGTGGTTGAGGAAAACAAGCAGAATGGTTTTATCTATTGTCCATGCCCTATCTGTGAGAATACGAAGGCTTACTCTGACTCGAAAACCCTTCACATACACCTGCTTGAGAAGGGTTTCATGCCACACTATAATGTGTGGACCAAGCACGGAGAAAGAGGGGTTATGATGGAAGACAACGAAGAAGAACAGGATGATGACAACTATGTGCCCCCTGAATATGGTGATGCTGCAACGGGGGAAGCTGAAGATCAAGAGGAACCAGACGATGTGCCCGATGATGATCTTCGCCGGGTCATTGTTGATGCAAAGAGATAATGCGAAAGTGAAAAGGAGAAGTTGAAGTTCGATCACATGCTAGAGGATCACAAAAAAGGGTTGTACCCCAATTGTGAAGATGGCAACACAAAGCTCGGTACCACACTGGAATTGCTACAATGGAAGGCAGACAATGGTGTATCTGACAACGGATTTGAGAAGCTACTGAAAATATTGAAGAAGAAGCTTCCAAAGGATAACGAATTGCCCGACAGTACGTACGAAGCAAACAAGCTTCTATGCCCTCTAGGATTGGAGGTGCAGAAGATACATGCATGCCCTAATGACTGCATCCTCTACCGTGGTGCGTACGAGGATTTGAACGCATGCCCGGTATGCGGTGCATTGCGGTATAAGATCAGACGAGATGACCCGGTGATGTTGACGGCGAGCGCCCCAGGAAGAGGGTTCCTGCGAAGGTGATGTGGTATGCTCCTATAATACCATGGTTGAAACGTCTGTTCAGAAACAAAGAGCATGCCAAGTTGAAGCGATGGCACAAAGAGGACCGTAAGAAAGACGGGAAGTTGAGAGCACCCGCTGACGGGTCGCAGTGGAGAAAAATCTAGAGAAAGTGGGGGGACTTTGTAGGTGACGCAAGGAACGTATGATTTGGTTTAAGCGCGGATGGCATTAATCCTTTTGGGGAGCAGAGCAGCAATCATAGCACCTGGCCCGTGACTCTATGTATCTATAACCTTCCTCCTTGGTTGTGCATGAAGCGGAAGTTCATTATGATGCCAGTTCTCATCCAAGGCCCTAAGCAACCCGGCAACGACATTGATGTATACCTAAGGCCATTAGTTGAAGAACTTTTACAGCTATGGAATGGAAAAGGTGTACGTGTGTGGGATGAGCACGACCAGCAGGAATTTGACCTACATGCGTTGCTGTTTGTAACCATCAATGATTGGCCTGCTCTCAGTAACCTTTCAGGACAGACAAACAAGGGATACCATGCATGCACGCACTGTTTAGATGACACCGAAAGTATATATTTGGACAAATGCAGGAAGAATGTGTACCTGGGGCATCGTCGATTTCTTCCGACCAACCAACAATGTCAAAAGAAAGGCAAGCATTTCAAAGGCGAGGCAGATCACCGGAAGAAGCCCGCCGTCCGTACTGGTGATCACATACTTGCTATGGTCAATGATTTACAAGTAATCTTTGGAAAGGGTCTCGGCAGACTATCTGTTCCGAATGACACTCAGGGATGCGCACCCATGTGGAATAAGAAATCTATATTTTGGGACCTACCCTATTGGAAAGACCTAGAGGTCCGCTCTGCAATCGACGTGATGCACATGACGAAGAATCTTTGTGTGAACCTGCTAGGCTTCTTGGGCGTTTATGGGAAGACAAAAGATACACCGGAGGCACGGGAGGACCACCAACGTGTGCACGAAAAAGACGACATGCCTTCAAAGAAGTATGAAGGTATGCCAGCTAGGCTCTTACCAAAGAAGAGAAGGAAATCTTCTTTGAATGCCTGCTCAGTATGAAGGTCCCGTCTGGCTTCTTGTCAAATATAAAGGGAATAATAAATATGCCAGAGAAAAAGTTCCAGAACCTAAAGCCTCATCACTGCAACGTGATTATGACGCAACTGCTTCCGGTTGCATTGAGTGGGCTTTTACCGGAAAATGTTCGACTAGCCATTGTGAAGCTATGTGCATTCCTCAATGCAATCTCTCAGAAGGTGATCGATCCAGAAATCCTACCAAGGTTGAGGAGTGATTTGGCGCAATGTCTTGTCAGTTTCGAGCTGGTGTTCCCACCATCCTTCTTCAATATCATGACGCACGTCCTAGTTCATCTAGTCGACGAGATTGCCATTCTGGGCTATGTATTTCTACACAATATGTTTCCCTTTGAGAGGTTCATGGGAGTCTTAAAGAAATATGTTCGTAACCGTGCTAGGCCAGAAGTAAGCATCTCCACGGGCCATCAAACAGAGGAGGTCATTGGGTTTTGTGTTGACTTCATTCCTGACCTTAAGAAGATTGGTCTCCCTCAATCACGGTATGAGGGGAGACTGACTGGAAAAGGCACGCTAGGAGCGGACTCAATAATATGTAGGGACGGGCATTCTTGGTCTCAAGCACACTACACAGTTCTACAGAATTCTACCTTGGTGACCCCGTATGTCAATGAACACAAGAATATTTTGCGCTCCAAACACCCGGAGCAGTGTGACAACTGGATTACATGTGAACACATCAGGACTTTTGTCAGTTGGTTGCAAACACGTCTGATGGGTGACAACACTATTTCTGATGAGCTGTACTCATTGGCCAGGGGACCATCTTCGACTGTATTGACTTACAAAGGGTACGAGATAAATGGGAATACATTTTACACGATCGCCCAAGATCAAAAGAGCACCAACCAAAATAGTTTTGTCCACTTTGATGCAGTAACCAAGAGGGGTAAGGACACATATTATGGTTACATAGTGGACATATGGGAACTTGACTATGGACATGATTTTAAGGTCCCTTTGTTTCAGTGCAAATGGGTCAATCTGTCAGGAGGTGGGGTACAGGTAGACCCACAGTACGGAATGACAACAGTGGATCTGAGCAATCTTGGGTACACAGACGAACCATTCGTCCTAGCCAATGATGTGGCGCAGGTTTTCTATGTGAAGGACATGTCTACCAAACCGAGAAAAAGAAAAGATAAGGAAGCGAATACATCATACGATGAGCCAAAGCGCCACATAGTTCTTTCAGGAAAAAGAGACATCGTGGGAGTGGAGGGCAAGACAAACATGTCTGAAGATTATGAAAAGTTTCATGAAATTCCTCCCTTCAAAGTCAAGGCTGACCCAAGCACCCTGTTAAACGATGAAGATTATCCATGGTTACGGTGCAATAAGCAAAGGACACAAGCAAAGAAAAAGTGAAGACTTTCTCTCCACAACTATTGTGATGATGCCTTTGATCTAGAATATCACTGCAGTTACATGTGAAGAAATGAAATGCCTTTTGTAACAGATGAGTTTTCGTATGAAACCCTGATACTTCGAAAGAGATTGTCCATTTTGTACACGAAGTGTATCCAGCTTTTGCCATAACCCTCTCAACTTTTTAGCACATGCTATGTGGGTGAAATGATGATACCAAGCCAACTTTCAACCTTTTCAGAGTTCATTTGTAGTGCTTTTCAATTTTAGGGTCATTTAGCTCAAAAAAAAATTAGTAAATGCATGAAAAATACCAAATGAAGTCAGAAAGGGTTGAAAATTTATGATGTGGCTTTGAATGGTGCATTTTGAACACACAAAATTTTTGGAGTTCAAATAAGTTCAAAAAAATGAAATCCCTTTGTCCGAAACCCTGATACTTCGAAAGAGATTGTCCATTTTGTACACGAGTGCATCCAGCTTTTGCCGTAACCCTCTCAACTTTTTAGAACATGCTATGTGGGTGAAATGATGATACCATGCCAACTTTCAACCTTTTCAGAGTTCATTTGTAGTGCTTTTCAATTTTGGGGTCATTTAGCTCAAAAAAATCAGTAAATGCATGAAAAATACCAAATGAAGTCAGAAAGGGTTGAAATTTTATGATGTGGCTTTGAATGGTGCATTTTGAACACACAAAAAGTCTGGAGTTCAAATAAGTTCAAAAAAATGAAATCCCTTTGTAACAGATGAGCTGTCGTCCGAAACCCTGATACTTCGAAAGAGATTGTCCATTTTGTACACGAAGTGCATCCAGCTTTTGCCGTAACCCTCTCAACTTTTTAGAACATGCTATGTGGGTGAAATGATGATAGCATGCCAACATTCAACCTTTTCAGAGTTCATTTGTAGTGCTTTTCAATTTTAGGGTCATTTAGCTTAAAGAATGAACTAATAGTAAAAAGAATGAACTAGAAAAAACTTTTATGAAACCCTAATAGAAAAAAGAATGAACTAAAAATAATCAATTAAAAAACTCCGGATCGAGCCAAACTTCCGTAAGGAGACGAGGCCCGAAGAAAAGGTTGCGCCAGGATGAAAGGTTCACGATCACAGCAATCGCGGACGATGGCCAACCGATTGAACCCAAGCGGACCAAGGACGCATTTGTACATCAGTGCGGAGCTATTGTTAGGGACAGCATCCCGATCAGCGTCCAGCAATGGAATAAGAGTAAGGACGACCCTGAAGTTTCTTATGTCCAGGATAGACTGAAAGGTGATCTTTGGACCTCGTTGATGGCAAATTTCAGCCTACCTCCAGAGGAGGATCCGAATAACCCAGTTATAGAGCCAAAGGTCGAGGAGCTTGCTCTTAAGAAGATGGCAGATCTATTCAGGAACTAGAAGAAAGAGTTGAACACAAAGTTTGTCGACAAAGGGAAGACTCCAGAATTCACCGGCCGATATGAGAAGATAAGAGATCACTGGCCCGCATTTGTGGCCTACAAGAAATCGGATAAGGGTAAGAAAAGGTCAGAGACAAATAAGAAAAATGATGCAAAGAAGAAGTATCACCATCACACGGGGTCAGGTGGCTACTACAAAGCCCGGCCATTGTGGGACAAATCTGAGCAAGACCTGCTTGCTAGAGGGGTCCAACCAGCGACATTGAACTGGCCAGATCGGTGTAGGTCCTGGTTCTTCGGGGTTGGGGGAACTTTGGACGGATGAACAACTTGCAATACCCTTCAAGAAGCTTCAGCAATATATCAGTGCAGCGCAGGAAGGGACGTTCATTCCCGACAGAGAGAAGGACGAGCTGACTGAGGCCCTCGGGAATCCTGAGCACCTTGGACGAACACGAGGCACACCAGGCTCCGTTCCGTGGGTGGTTGGGTTTCCCGGCAGCGGTGGTTACAGAAGCCGAGAGAGAAAGAGGAAAGCGGAAGTGAGTGAAATGGAGAAGCTCAATGCAAGAATAGCAAAGCTAGAGGAACTTGCAGCTGCCGGCCAACCATCTCAGCGGCACAAAGATCCTTCCTTCGACGTTGCCCCAGAAGCTACCCCACCATCTCAGCGGAGAAGCAGCATGGCTTCCACGGAGCTCGTTCAGCCTAATTTCACGGCTCCTCGCCATCCCGTGGATACTATCACGGAGGCTCAACATTGCGAGCTAATGACGAAATGGCAGAACCTCACTTTGAAGGCGGCTGTCGGCTCTGTTGCACCTCCTCAAGCTGACGGAACTTTTCACTGCGGTCCGATTCCACATGGCTATGCTGTTGTGACGGTGGATGAAATAATGGAGGGATTTCAGGAGCTGGAGCTTGACCACCCTACAGGTGAAGGGGAGAATCATCTGGTTTATGCTTTGAGGAGTACCTGTCTATGGAGGAAGGAGTACATCAAGCTTCCAAACTGGACGCCTCCTCCTCCTCCGGCGAGTCAGGGCACTCCGCCTCCTCCTCTGCAGAGTGATCAGGGCACTCCGCCTCCTCCGGCGCATGAGGGCACTCCGCCTCCTCCGGCGCGTCGGAGCACTCCGCCTCCTCCGGCGTGTCAGCGGACTCCGCCATGTCAGCAACGGCGGAAGAGAGACGGCGCCGCACCGGCGGCTAGCAGTACAAGAGGCGGGAAGAATTTCAAATACGGTCCAAGCCTCAAGCCTCTGGAAAAGTTACCATATGAGAGGACCGATGAGGAAACCACGGAAATCAGTGCTGCCGAACTGGAGGCCCATTTTGCACGGAAACCTCCACCTCCTAAGGAAACAATAGATCAGGTGAAAGTGAAGCGCACTCTGCGTGCCCTTAAGCGACCACCACCGTCTCCGACGCAATCCAACTATGAGCGCATTATTGAAAGGACATATAAGAAAGCGGAGCGGTCGGGAAGTACTTGCAGTGCTGCAAGAGAAGCAAAACGAAGAAGTGGGAAAACAATTCCCCAGCTCAGCGAACAGGCGAAGCAATCGTGCCCCCCGTTCAAGGTGTCTAGCGATATCGTCGCTAATCATCCGGGGCTACTGCCCGGTACCAATTCTGCTGATTACCTGGCCGATGATGTATAGTTTGAAATGTTAGAGGTAGTAGATATCTTCAGATATGTGTACGGGAAGCCTCTCGTCAAACCTGATCCTCCTCCTATAACAACGATGATGCGAAGATTGCATGAATGGTACATGGATACCTGCAGGAAGTCTGCGAAGAATAGTTTGATGCTGACAATTAAAGAGGAGCACGACCTCGTTGGAACTGAGGTGATGCCTGTTGAATTTGTGGAGCTATTCTAGTTATTCAATCAAGACGCACTCGACAAACAACTCATGACTTGCTACTGTCTGTAAGTATTACTTCTGTAATTAAGTCTCTATAGCTCAGCTCTTTCATTGCATGTATATATAATTATCCTCACTATATTATGTAGAATGAAGATCGTCGAATGCAAAAAAGCATAAATCTATGACATTGGGTTCATTAACCCAAATACCATAAATGAATGGTCGGTTAAAAACAGAGTCGAAGATACCGAGGACAACTTGCTACAATCGTTTCTTCGAAATCAAAACAAAGGGAAAATACTCTTTCCTTACAATTTCAAGTGAGTGTTACTATCTTGTGCATATTCGGTTTCGCTTACTCGAGGTTATAGTAATGTAATTGATGAGTTATGCATGCGTGCGCAGCTTCCACTTTATTCTGCTAGAGATTAAGCTTGACCGGGGAGTAGTAATGTCTTAGACTCGAGACAAAAAGATCCCAATACGTATGCGGACATGACTGCAATGCTCCAGAAGTAAGTTCAATCGATCATTATCGCTTATAGGTGTGCACCATATCATATCGGCAAGTTTGTTCATTTCCGGATATTAAGTACTTATTTTCTTTGTCTGGCAGGGTTTGGAAAGAGTTCACCGGAATCGTTCCGGGACTGCCGAGAGAGCTGTGATTTACACACCCGAAAGTAAGTACTACTAGCTAGTTCCGCGCATCTCCCATTAATTCTAGTTTCATCAATACCATTTATCATGCTTGATTATCAGTTTGATTGAACTCTATTCTCGTAAAGTGCTTGTGGCAGGAAGGCGGGAATAATTTATGTGGTTACTACGTTTGCGAGTTCATCCACAGCGCGACCTCTCAGCAGGGCTGCTCTGACAAACAATATGAAGTACGTAAACAATAATATTCACAATTTTATTTTATTACCATCAATTGTGTTGAGTTTCATTCATATATATATATATATATATATATATATATTGACCCCCTTCTTTAAATTAGATGTGGCAGATGCGGGATGAACTCCTACCACATGATCGCATACGAGCAATTCAAGAGGAATTGGCGGGATTCTTTCTTGACCATGTCATACATAAAGATGGAGAATACCATGTGGAAATTGAAGCTGACTATCGTTAGATGATGTCAGGGATCGTAAGATATGTTATATTGTATATATGTAGTAGCGTTGGATCGAAATACGAAAACTTGTTGCTCGACCAATCTCGGAGAAAGAGAGGTCACTTCTCTCTGTATGCTCATGACGATCTTGTGTAATTAATGGTTACTTCATTTGCTTAGTAGCGTCGAGTTCTCTCTATATGTAGTAGATAGCGTCGACCAAGCACGGAGAAAGAGAGGTCACTTCTCTCTATATGTAGTAGCTATAGCTAACACAAAATGAAACCCCTAATTAAACCATCCAAAACCCCTAATAAACCCCCCCTTTCAAAAAAACAAAAACAAAAACCCCAGCGCCTGCGAGCTGCTGACGCGTGGCAACCTTTTGGTCCCGGTTGGTGTTACCAACCAGGACTAAATGTCCTCCTGCCTGGGCGCCCCGCAACGGCCACATGGAGCCCCTTATATCCCAGTTCGTAAGCGAACTGGGACCAAAGGTTTTGGGCTTTAGTCCCGACCCATTAGTCCCTGTTCCAGAACCGGGACTAAAGGCCCTCTGGAACGGGGACTGATGCTCTGTTTTCTACTAGTGTTAAGACTCCCATGAACCTCTCAAAGGGGAACATATTGTGTAGAAATACAGGGCCCAGAATGGCAATCTCGTCGACTAGATGAACTAGGACATGCGTCATGATATTGAAGAAGGATGGTGGGAACACCAGCTCGAAACTGACAAGACATTGCACCAAATCACTCCTTAACCGTGGTAGGATTTCTGGATCGATTACCTTCTGAGAGATTGCGTTGAGGAATGCAAATAGCTTCACAATGGCTAATCGAATGTTTTCCGGTAGAAGCCCCCTCAATGCAACCGGAAGCAGTTGCGTCATAATCACGTGGCAATCATAAGACTTTAGGTTCTGGAACTTTTTCTCTGCCATATTTATTATTCCCTTTATATTCGACGAGAAGCCAGACGGGACCTTCATACTGAGCAGGCATTCAAAGAAGATTTCCATCTCTTCTTTGGTAAGAGCGTAGCTGGCAGGACCTTCATACTGCTTTAGAGGCATGCCGTCTTTTTCATGCACACGTTGCTGGTCCTCCCGTGCCTCCGGTGTATCTTTTGTCTTCCCATACACGCCCAACAAGCCTAGCAGGTTCACGCAAAGATTCTTCGTCATGTGCATCATGTCGATTGCAGAGCGGACCTCTAGGTCTTTCCAATAGGGTAGGTCCCAAAATATAGATTTCTTCTTCCAAATGGGTGCGCGTCCCTCAGCGTCATTCGGAACAGATAGTCCGCCGGGACCCTTTCCAAAGATTACATGTAAATCATTAACCATAGCAAGTATGTGATCACCAATACGGACGGCGGGCTTCTTCCGGTGATCTGCCTCGCCTTTGAAATGCTTGCCTTTCTTTCGACATTGATGGTTGGTCGAAAGAAATCGACGATGTCCGAGGTACACATTCTTCCTGCATTTGTCCAAATATATACTTTCGGTGTCATCTAAACAGTGCGTGCATGCGTGGTATCCCTTGTTTGTCTGCCCTGAAAGGTTACTGAGAGCAGGCCAATCATAGATGGTTACAAACAGCAACGCATGTAGGTCAAATTCCTCCTGGTCGTGCTCATCCCACACACGTACACCTTTTCCATTCCGCAGCTGTAAAAGTTCTTCAACTAATGGCCTTAGGTACACATCAATGTTGTTGCCGGGTTGCTTAGGGCCTTGGATGAGAACTGGCATCATAATGAACTTCCGCTTCATGCACAACCAAGGAGGAAGGTTATAGATACATAGAGTCACGGGCCAGGTGCTATGATTGCTGCTCTGCTCCCCAAAAGGATTAATGCCATCCGCTCTTAAACCAAACCATACGTTCCTTGCGTCACTTGCAGAGTCCCCCCACGTTCTCTCGATTTTTCTCAACTGCGACCCGTCAGTGGGTGCTCTCAACTTCCTGTCTTTCTTACGGTCCTCTTTGTGCCATCGCATCAACTTGGCATGCTCTTTGTTTCTGAACAGACGTTTCAACCGTGGTATTATAAGAGCATACCACATCACCTTGGCAGGAGCCCTCTTCCTTGGGCGCTCGCCCTCAACATCACCAGGGTCATCTCGTCTGATATTATACCGCAATGCACCGCATACCGGGCATGCGTTCAATTCCTCGTACTCACCGCGGTAGAGGATGCAGTCATTAGGGCATGCATGTATCTTCTGCACCTCTAATCCTAGAGGGCAGACAACCTTGTTTGCTTCGTACGTACTTTCGGGCAATTCGTTATCCTTTGGAAGCTTCTTCTTCAATATTTTCAGTAGCTTCCCAAATCCCCTGTCAGTTACACCATTCTCTGCCTTCCATTGTAGTAATTCCAGTGCGGTACCGAGCTTTGTGTTGCCATCTTCGCAATTTGGGTATAACCCATTTTTGTGATCCTCTAACATGCGATCGAACTTCAACTTCTCCCTTTCACTTTCGCATTCTCTCTATGCATCAACAATGACCCAGCGAAGATCATCATCGGGCACATCGTCTAGTTCCTCTTGATCTTCAACTTCCCCCATTGCAGCATCACCGTATTCAGGGGGTGGATAGTTGTCATCATCCTCTTCTTCTTTGTTGTCTTCCATCATAACCCCTCTTTCTCCGTGCTTGGTCCAAACATTATAGTGTGGCATGAAACCCTTCTCAAGCAGGTGGATGTGAAGGGGTTTCGAGTCAGAGTAAGCCTTCGTATTCCCACAGATAGGGCATGGACAACAGATAAAACCATTCTGCTTGTTTGCCTCAGCCACTTCGAGAAAATTATGCAGGCCCTTAATGTACTCGGAGGTGCGTCTGTCACCGTACATCCATTGCCGGTTCACCTGCGTGCATTATATATAATTAAGTGTGTCAAAAACCATTACAGAACATCTTGAATAGAGAAGTGACCAAATTATTAGAAGTTCATCATCACATTAAAACCAAAGTACAATAGTGATCAAATGTTATTACTGAAAAAATAAATACATAAAGTTCATACATAGTTCTCATTGAACAACATGTAACTCTCTAGAGGATCTAATTAAAACATACATTGAAACTATGTAAACTATTTCAATGCAACAACAAATGCGATCATAATCAAAACTAAGGTAACAATTGATCCAATGGCATAATGATACCAAGCCTCAGTATGAATGGCATATTTTTTTTAATCTTTCTAATCTTCAAGCGCATTTTATCCATCGTGATCTTGTGATCATCGACGACATCCGCAACATGCAACTCCAATTCCATAGTCTCCTCCTCAATTCTTTTCAATTTTTTCTTCAAGTAATCGTTTTCTTTTTCAACTAAATTTAACCTCTCGACAAGAGGGTCGGTTGGAATTTCCGGTTCACATACCTCCTAGATAAAAACATCTATGTCATGTTGGTCGGCTTAATTGTCATAAACACTAAATGAAACAAATAGTTGTAAAAGATAATATACCACATCCGAATCATAGACAGGACGAGGGCCGACGGGGGCAGATACCAAAACCATCGCACTATATAATAACAAACAATAATAAAATTAAGAAAGTTATACAAGTATCTATCTAAATTATACAAGTAAGATTTTTTTTCTTTTAGAAAGAATATAAGAAGAAGAGGCTCACCACGGTGGTGCCGGCGACGAGATCGGCGCGGGCGATCGACGGAGGTGAGGATGGGGACGGGACAGGACGGACCGGCATACCTAGACAAACCTTGAGGAAAAAGAAGCTTGGACAAGGAGCTTCGAGGGGAGAAAGCTTAAGTGTGGCTCGGGCATTTCATCGAACACCTCATGTGCATAGGAGGTGAGCTAGAGCAACACACACCTCTCCCACGGCCGGCCAAAAAAACAGAGCAGTGGCTCTGTTCGCGGGTAGGGGCAGGGGTATATATAGGGATATCTTTAGTCCCGGTTCGTGGATAAAACCGGGACTAAAGGACAACCTTTGGTCCCGGTTCCAGCCTCCAACCGGGACTAAAGGTGCTGGGCCAGGAGCGAGGCCCATTGGTCCCGGTTCGTGTTGGGAACCGGGACCAAAGGGGTCAGACGAACCGGGACCAATGGCCCCCGAGGCCCGGCCGGCGCCCTGGCCTCACGAACCGGGACTGATGCATCCTTTGGTCCCGGTTCATGAGTGAACCGGGATTAATGCCCATACCCAGGCCTGAACCAAAGCCCTGTTTTCTACTAGTGTGGAGCCCCATCGAGCCAATTCTCTCTTTTATTTTATTTTATCCACAAGCATTCTGTAAGCCAATTCCAAGTTCTGGTAGCATTACCAATCGACCGCTAGGGCGAGAGCAACTAAAGAAGGAGCGCTCCTTTTTTTCGACAAAGGGTGGATTTTATTAACTCAATATAAAGCATCAAGAGGATACAAACACGATGAGTACACACCCGGCCTCTGCATATCTAGGATGCACACAGCCAATACCAACGCACACACACGCAAAAACACGTCGGCAAATTGCAAAGTCATACAGGACCAAAGCTATGCCTATGTGTGAAGAAAAAAAAACCAAAAGCTATGCCTTTTGTAAATGAAAAAAACACGCTTTCTTTTTTTTCCTTCTTCTGCGAGAGGCACGGGTTTACTTCTAGTGGATGCACAGATTTATTTCCACGAGAAGCACCGTTGTGCCTCTTTAGAAAAAGGAAAAAAAACCATGCTCCTGGTTTGTCTTTTCATAAAGAACTTCGCCAAAACCTTCCAACATAGGATCTAGTTTTGAAAATCTCGACGCGAGGAATCCAGTTGTGAAAACGGTTCGAGATTTGGATGCACGGTTTAAGAAATAAAACTTTTTAAATAAACTTACTACGAAAAAAGAGAAAACTCCCAGGTTGCGACAAGTGATGCACAACCTAAAAAAAAGGTGGGAGTGATCTTTGTAACGAGTACTTCTCAATCTCAATTAATGATTTTAACCGCTACGACCTCCAGAGGCATTTGCTAAACGGCGCCTGTAACGCCCGTTTCTTCTTTTTTTTTAGTGGTAAACCGACCTTTATTGATTAGTCTCAAATTTTACAGAAGTGATAAAGGGATCATGCGGAACCCCTAGCCACAAATGGCATCCAACATCTAAACTAGATGAAAATTTAGCTAAATTATGAGCATCCCAATTCGACGAACGACCTTCAAAAATGAACTCGCAGCTGATGAAATCTCCTGACCGAGCTACAATCTCTTTTATTATGCTTGAATACCTGCCTTCGGTGCCCATCCTAATATCTGAGATCACCGTCTTCCAATCGCATGCAATAATGTTCTTGTCCACCGCCAGATCAACCGCGAGAGATAGAGCTTCCCGGCATGCAAGAGCTTCGAGTGTAGCTGGATCCATTATATTTGAGAAGACCATGGCAGAGGAGACTAATAACATGCCATTATGGTCTCTGCAAACTGCTGCTGCCGCTCTCCTGTCTCCGCTTCTTGCTAACCCTCCGTCAACATGTATCTTCGATATACCCGGTCCCTGGGACCTCCACTGTTGGCGCAACTTTGGGTTTCTGGGATTCCCGCTCTCAACTCTCCCTGCGTTCTCCCTTGCCCTTTTAGGGAATCAAGTTTGTCAATAAATCTCACAACAAAAGAGTGCGTGGCATGTGGGTTCTGGAGCTCGCCCTCATGAATAGCTTTGCTCCGTGCTGTCCAAATTGCCCACAAAGTAACAACTGTCTCAATCAGTTTCGAGTGTGGCAGGCTTTCAATCAAAGAGAAAATCCAACTTTTGGCATTCGGTTCTATTGTGGACTGGATATGATCAACAACATCAACATCTGCTAAAGCCCAGACACACCTTGCCATCGAGCAGTCCAAAAGAGAATGCCGCCAAGAGTCCTGAACACCACATAATTGGCACTTATCAGCATCTAACATATTTCTCTTGTGACCAACATCCTCGGTGGGGATCGATTGTTTAGCTAGCCTCCAAAGAAAATTACCGATTTTTCCCGGAACCTGAACAGACCACAAAGCGGACCACGCCTTGCCCTCCTCCTCGTAATTTGAACGTCCCACATTGTTCTCCAGCCAGTCTTCCCTCCTCCTTTTAGTGTCTACTAGCATGCGGTATGCTGAACGTACTGTGAAGACGCCGTTTCTCTCATAATTCCAGGCCCAGAAATCCTTCATGTTTTTAGTACACAAAGGAAAACTTGCAATCGCATTAACATCAGGAGCTAGGAAGAATTGATATAGCCGCTCCATCTTCCAAGTTGCACTAGTCGCATCAATCAATTCACTGACCAACGTAGGCGGATTGCTGGACATACATGTGATTCATCTGATCATCACATTGGTGGGAATCCAGTTATCCTCCCAAACCATTGTTGCTGATCCTTTACCAATCCTTCAAATCAAACCCTGGCGAAGGATGTCATGACCTTCTAGAATGGCGCACCATACCTGAGATGGTCTGCCTCCTAGTTCAGCCGTGAGTATGGAGCCGTTTGGGAAATATGCTGCTTTTGAGCAACTGAGCACATAAAGAATCCGAATTTTCTTGCAATCGCCGGGACTGTTTAGCAAGGAGGGCCAAATTAAACATCTCAAAATCACGGAATCCGAGACCTCCCATAAATTTCGGTTGAGTCATTGATTGCCAATAAACCCAATTAATAAACGTTGGGCCGGCCCAGTTTCACCTTTTTTTTCTGTTTCTAAACTGCCATAAACAGGGCGAGACCAAGATTCGAACCTGTGCCGCGCCTGATTCAGTGACCGTGATCGCCGCGATAGCCACCCCGGTACCCCGCCACCACGCACATTATGATTACGTTTATGTTTTTACTTCTTTTCTTGTATCTTCATTGTCTTTTTTCTTTTTTCTGTATCCTTTTTTCTATCTTTTTCGCGAACTTTTTCTTCAAATAGTTAACCTTTTTTTCCAAAGTCCATGAACTACTTTTCAAACTTGTGAACTTTTTTTCCAAACCGATGAACTTTTTTTCAAAACCGCTGAACTTTTATCAAAATGTTGTGAACTTTTTACAAAATAAATGAACTTTTCTTCAAAATTCATGAACTTTTTCCAAAACTGGATGAACTTTTTTCAAAATCGGTGACCTTTTTTTAAATCTGTGAGCATTTTTCTTTAAGTTTATTTTCAAAATGAAGAACTTTTTCTCTCAAATTTGATGAACTTATTTCAAATTCGATGAACTTCTTTTCAAAATCAATGAACTTTTTACAAAATGATGAACTTTCTTTCAAATTCGATGAACTTTCCAAAATCTGTGAACTTTTTTTTCAAAATCGATGTGCTATTTTAAAATTTGTGATCTATTTCTAATTCGATGAACCTTTTCAAAATTGATGAACTTTTCTTTAAATTCATGAACATTTATTATATTTTTGTAAACTTTTTTTGAAATCACTGAACTGTTTTTTAGATTCACGACTATTTTCAAATTCATACCCTTTTTCTAATGCACATTTTTTCCCGATTTCGTGCACTTATTTTTTATTCGCAATTTTTTTCAAATTCATGAACTTGTTTCAATTTTTTGAAAAGTCAACGGGGCATTGGTCAAACGGTGAGTGGTGAAGGTCACACGAACGACCGCGCGATGCAACCATAATCGATCGAGGCCTCTCGAGCGAGCTGCTTTTTTTTTTAGGATTCGAGCAAGCTGCCTGTAGAGCGATCTCGTGGTCGCTGGTTCTTGGTGGGCCGGCCGAATAAACCAGGCGTGTGAGCGCCCGCTGGTCAACTGGCGCTTAAGGCGCCCTTTAGGAGCTCCCCTGTGTAGACGTGCCGTCGTGGCACTATCATGGGCCACGAACGGAGCAAGCCACGGGAAAAGGCCAGCGTTTTGGTCTGTTTCTAGCACACGGCCCAGTAATAGCAGGGCAGCCAGACCACACCACCGCCGTCTCTCCTCGCCCGCACGATGCCAGGGACGCTTCTATGTTATGTATGTACTTTAAAAAAATGAACCTTTGTAATAAAAAATAAACTATGCATCCACCTTTTTTTTAACCGGGCATAACCCCTTCCGTTAACTGAATAACGGAAATACATCAGTTCTGAGCCAAAGTAAAAGTTTAAGTAGGCGGGGAAAGAGGAGAGTGAGTTCATCATCACCGGGAAACCCATTGTAGGTGCAAAACTATGCATCCATTATCCTACTTCCTGTGTCCCAAAATAAGTGTCCCAACTTTGTGCTAACTTTAGTATAAAGTTGTATTAAGCTTGAGACACTTATTTTGGGACGAAGGGAGAATGTTAAATTAAACCAAAATCCAAAATCTTGTTTTTGGAGGTAAATTCTAAATTATTGGTTTTTTAGGCGTAAATTCCAAATTCTTGTTTTTTCTGGAGGCAAAACATGCTTTATTAATTGCTTAAAATAATGTTTACATGGATAACAGAGGGGTCGAATGGGTTTCCCATCCAAAGATGGCGACCCATAGCTAAACTAGCAATATGTTTTGCAATGGCATGAGCCTCTAAATAGAAATTTCTACTTTCATAAATTAGATTACACTTGTCAAAAAGACCACTACGTTGCCGAAATTCTCTTGTGATTGCTCCATAGGCTCCACTAGCTCCCTGACGAAGATCATTCACCACCGTTTGAGAATCCGAAGCTAGTGTAGTGTGAGAGAGACAAATCCTCCACTAGGGCGATGCCCTCTCAGCAGGCTAGAGCCTCCAATATCGCCGGATCATTCACGCTTTCCACAATGATAGCTGAAGCACCCAGAGAAGTTCCATGCTCATCGCAGGCGCAGTTGGGATAGCATGCAATGCATCAAGCTCAGCTAAGTAAGAATCCACAAAATGGTGAATGGAATTCGAAGACTGGAATATTTCTTCGTGGATGGCTTTTCTCCGGGCTGACCAAATTGCGCAAAGAGTCACTACTAGCTTGGTAAAATTCGCCTGTAATAATGAATCATTCAATGAAAACAGCCAGTTCTTCGCGTTTGGCTCCGTGAATGTGGCCATGCGTTCTGTGATCTCGTGGCATAAAGCCCACGTACATCTCGATGTAGTGCAGTCTTTCAGAGAGTGTCTCCACGAATCAAGGCACCGGCATAAAACACAGCTACTGGACATGGCCATGTGCCGATGATGTAGGAGATCGGATGAGGGTAAGGACTGCTGAGCCAGGCGCCAAACGAAAATCTTCAGGTTGGATGGGATGGAGAACTTCCATAGATTTGACCCTGCCACGCCCACCTGTACTCTATTCGACGTTCCTGGAGCCCCATCGAGCCAATTCTCTCTTTGTTTTTCTTTTATCCACAAGCATTCTGTAAGCCAATTCCAAATTCTGGTAGCATTACCAATCGACAGTTACGGCGGGAGCAACTAAAAAAGGAGCGGTCCTTTTTTTCGACAAAGGGTGGATTTTATTGACTCAATATAAAGCATCAAGAGGATACAAACACGATGAGTACACACCCGGCCTCTGCATATCTAGGATGCACATAGCCAATACCAATGCACACACACGCAAAAACACATCGGCAAATAGCAAAGTCATACAAGACCAAAGCTATGCCTATGTGTGAAGAAAAAAAACCAAAAGTGATCAAATCCGCGATCAACAAACTACGACAATGACCTTATCCACACCAACTATCTCATGACACCACAAGGACGACAAGGTTCTTCAACAGCAACGCCTTCATGAAGCGAGCAACGATCAGGCGCCGCCGTCACCGGATCCAACCACCAAAGGCCATATTCTAGGTTTTCACCCTGAAGAACGGTCTCGGCATATCCGAGCAATGCCTCCAACAAGGTAACAACATAAAATCATCGCCATTGCCAGATATAACCAAACATACCTAGGTTTTCACCTCCGAGCTTGAGACTATGTGCTCAAGTAGCACCACCATCAAAGTCACCGTGCGTTGTCACCACCGCTTTCCCTCTATCCCAGCAGCTACATGCGATGCGTGACCATCGTCTCCGCACAACCATACCCTCTGTGTAAAGAAGGAGCACTCCTTTGGGAGCATCCTCAACGATCACCGCCACGTGTCTTGATTTGGGGTCTCCCTTTGTATTTTGCTTTTTTATTTTTTATTTTTTTCATACATGTTTTTTGTTTTTTTAGACTTTTTCTAATTTTCCACCAGTCTTTCTTAGCTTTTGGTCCAAAAAAATTGATTTCATTAATGCGCGAAAAACACATTTTTTTCTGCTTCCGATTTGCTTTAGCGAGAGTTTTTTTCGCAAGAGGCACGGATTTGCTTTAGCGAGAGACACGGCCATGCCTCTCGAAAGAAAACACGCTTTTTTTTGCTTCCTCGAGAGGCATGGCCGTGCCTCTCGAAAATAAAAATAAAAACTCCGTGAGAGGCACGGTTTTGCTTCCGGCAGAGGCACGGATTTTCTTTTGCGAGAGGCACGTCCGTGCCTTTAGGAAATGGAAAAAACGTGTTTTTTTTTCTTCTTCTGCGAGAGGCACGGGTTTACTTCTCGTGGATGCACAGATTTTCTTCCACGAGAAGCACCGTTGTGCCTCTTTCGAATAAGGAAAAAAACTTGCTGCTGGTTTGGCTTTTCATAAAAAACTTCGTCAAAACCTACCAACATAGGATCTAGTTTTGAAGATCTCGACGCGAGGAATCTAGTGGTGAAAACGGTTCAAGATTTGGACGCACGGTTTAAGAAATAAAACATTTTAAATAAACTTACTACAAAAAAGAGAAAACACCCAGGTTGTGACAAGTGACACACAACCTGAAAAAAAGGTGGGAGTGATCTTTGGAACGAGTACTTCTCAATCTCAATTAATGATTTCGACCGCTACGGCCTCCAGAGTTGTTTCCCAAACGGTGCCTGTAACGCCCGTTTCTTCATTTTTTTAGCGGTAAACCGTCCTTTATTGATTAGTCTCAAAGTTTACAGAAGTGATAAAGGGATCATGCGGAACCCCTAGCCACAAATGGCGTCCAACATCTAAACTAGAAGAAAATTTAGCTAAATTATGAGCATCCCAATTCGACGAACGACCTTCAAAAATGAACTCGCGGCTGGTGAAATCTCCTGACCAAGCTACAATCTCTTTGATTATGCTTGAATACCTGCCTTCGGTGCCCATCCTAATATCTGATATCACCGTCTTACAATCGCATGCAATAATGATCTTGTCCACCTCCAGATCAAGCGCGAGAGATAGAGCTTCCTGGCGCGCAAGAGCTTCGAGTGTAGCTGGATCCATTATATTTGAGAAGACCATGGCAGAGGAGCCTAATAACACGCCATTATGGTCTCTGCAAACTGTTTCTGCCGCTCCCCTGTCTCCGCTTCTTGCTAACCCTCCGTCAACATGTATCTTCGATATGCCCGGTCCCGGGACCTCCACTGTTGGCGCAACTTTGGGTTTCTGGGATCAGGTTCGCTATTTCACATCTAGATGTGAGATATTATCTCACATCTAACTCCCTCATCCTTAGGGACAAAACAAATCCCTTCTGGGTGAGAGAGTTAGATGTGAGAGAGTTAGATGTGAGATAATATCTCACATTTAGATGTGACATAGACAGACCCTTCTGGGATTCCCGCTCTCAACTCTCCCCTGCGTTCTCCCTGGACCTTTTAGGGAATCAATTTCATCAATAAATCAGTGCGTGGCATGTGGGTTCTGGAGCTCGCCCTCATGAATAGCTTTCCTCCGTGCTGTCCAAATTGCCCACAAAGTAACCACTGTCTCAATCAGTTTCGAGTCTGGTAGGCTTTCAATCAAAGAGAAAATCCAACTTTTGGCATTCGGTTCGATTGTGGACTGGATATGATCAACAACATCAACATTTGCTAAAGCCTAGACACACCTTGCCATCGAGCAGTCCAAAAGAGAATGCCGCCAAGTGTCCTCAACACCACATAATTGGCACTTATCAGCATCTAACATATTTCTCTTGTGACGAACATCCTCGGTGGAGATCGATTGTTTAGCTAGCCTCCAAAGAAAATTACGGATTTTTCCCGGAACCTGAACAGACCACAAAGAGGACCATGCCTTGCCCTCCTCCTCATAATTTGAACGTCCCACATTGTTCTCCAGCCAGTCTACCCTCCTCCTTTTAGTGTCTACTAGCATGCGGTATGCTGAACGTACTGTGAAGACGCCGTTTCTCTCATAATTCCAGGCCCAGAAATCCTCCATGTTTTTAGTACACAAAGGGAAACTTGCAATCGCATTAACATCAGGAGCTAGGAAGAATTGATATAGCCGCTCCATCTTCCAAGTTGCATTAGTAGCATCAATCAATTCACTGACCAACGTAGGCCAATTGCTGGACAGACATGTGATTCGTCTCATCATCACGTTGGTGGGAATCCAGTTATCCTCCCAAACCAATGTTGCTGATCCGTTACCAATCCTTCGAATCAAACCCTGGCGAAGGTTGTCACGACCTTCTAGAATGGCGCACCATACCTGAGATGGTCTGCCTCCCTGTTCAACCGTGAGTATGAAGCCGTTTGGGAAATATGCTGCTTTGAGCAACTGAGCACATAAAAATTCAAATTTTGTAGCAATCGCCAGGTCTGTTTAGCAAGGAGGGCCAAATTAAACATCTCAAAATCACGGAAGCCGAGACCTCCCATAAATTTCGGTTGAGTCATTGATTGCCAATAAACCCAATTTGCTCTTCGCTAGCCCTCCTTAGCCCCACCTCCACCCCACCAAAACTGTCTGATCAGCTTGTTCAAATGTTCACAAGATGGCGCACACCCCTTGTCACGTTGGGCCGGCCCAGTTTCACCTTTTTTTTCTAAACTGCCAAAAACAGGGCGAGACCAAGATTCGAACCTGTGCCGCGCGTGATTCAGTGACCGTGATCGCCGCGATAGCCACGCCGGTACCCCACCACCACGCACATTGTGATTACATTTATGTTTTTACTTCTTTTCTTGTTTCTTCATTGTCTTTTTTCTTTTTTCTGTATTCTTTTTTCTTTCTTTTTCGCGAACTTTTTCTTTAAATAGTTAACCTTTTTTCCAAAATCCATGAACTATTTTTCAAACTTGTGAACTTTTTTTCCAAACCGATGAACTTTTTTTCAAAACCGATGAACTTTTATCAACTTTTTGTGTACTTTTGACAAAATCAATGAACTTTTCTTCAAAATTCATGAACTTTTTCCAAAACTGGATGAACTTTTTTCAAAATTGGTGACCTTTTTTTTCTATCTGTGAGCATTTTTGTTTAAATTTATTTTCAAAATGATGAACTTTTTCTCTCAAATTTGATTAACTTATTTCAAATTCGATGAACTTCTTTTCAAAATCAATGAACTTTTTACAAAATCGATGAACTTTCTTTCAAATTCGATGAACTTTCCAAAATCTGTGAACTTTTTTTTTCAAAATCGATGTACTATTTTAAAATTTGTGAACTATTTCTAATTCGATGAACCTTTTTAAAATTGATGACTTTTCTTTAAATTCATGAACATTTATTATATTTTTGTAAACTTTTTCTGAAATCGATGAACTGTTTTTTAGATTCGCGACTATGTTGAAATTCATACCCTTTTTCTAATGCACATTTTTTCCCGATTTCGTGAACTTATTTTTTATTCGCAATTTTTTTCAAATTGATGAACTTGTTTCAATTTTTTGAAAAGTCAACGGGGCATTGGTCAAACGATGAGTGGTGAAGGTCACATGAACGACCGTGCGATGCAACGATCATCGATCGAGGCCTCTTGAGCGAGCTGCTTTTTTTTTGAGGATTCGAGCAAGCTGCCTGTAGAGCGATCTCGTGGTCGCTGGTTCTTGGTGGGCCGGCCGAATAAACCAGGCGTGTGAGCGCCCGCTGGTCAACTGGCGCTTAAGGCGTCCTTTAAGAGCTCCCCTGTGTAGACGTGCCGTCGTGGCACTATCATGGGCCACGAACGGAGCAAGCCACGGGAAAAGGCTAGCATTTTGGTCCGTTTCTAGCACACGGCCCAGTAACAGCAGGGCAGCCAGACCACACCACCGCCGTCTCTCCACGCTCCTGAGGGTGAAGGTCCGTATGAACATTAAGGCTCCCTTGATGAGAGGATTTATACTGGACGATGGGGAGGACAAGGATAATAGTGGCAAGGCGATGGTGGTGGAGCCAGCAAGGGAGGAGGATGAAGAGAAAAATTGGTGTCCTTTTGGGTACGAATACTTGCCAGACTTCTGCTATGTGTGTGGGATCATTGGGCACACTGATAAATCGTGTGTAATGAAACTGAAGAGGGGAAAAACCGTCAGTTTGGGCCCTGGCTGAGAGCTTTCCTCCCACGTAAAGCTGGTGGTGATGCTCGGAGCAGATGGGGTGATAGCAGAACGGGGGCGAGTGGGCCGAGCCTGGGTAACAAAGCTAGCGGTGCTTGGGGAAGGAGATCCTACTCCGGCAGTGATGCCCCTTCATGGAGGAAAAACAGTAAGAGTTGGGGAGAGGTAGCAGAGGAAGAGGAGAGGGGCCAAGAGGTCACCAGCCCGCTCAAAAAACTGGACCCAGTGGGGAAAGGAGGAGCTGCCAAAAGGTTGACATATTCAGTGGAGGATAAAATTAATGAACAAGGTGAGATGGGGGCGGGGCAAGGCGATAGTGGGGATGTGGCGGGAGCGGGAGGCAGCGGGGGGTCTCTACTGCCAAATAAAAGGGGTGTGGAGGCCCATGAGATGGAGGATGTCGAGGCTGCAAAGAAGCTGAAGGTTATGGATGTGGAGATTCACAAAAAGGAGGACAAGGCACATGTCGACGCGGGGCTGCCGGGACAGCCCTGCGAGTCCCAATGAAGACAGTCGCGTGGAATTGCCGGGGCTTGGGGAATGGCCCGGCAGTTCGATGCCCTCTGAACTTGCAGAAGGAGGAGGACCCCGATATCCTATTTCTGTCAGAGACAAGGCTGGATAGAGGAAGAATGAATAAGCTTAGGGATAAGTTAGGTTTGTATCATATGGAAGTGAAGAATAATGTAGGGAAGAGTGGAGGCTTCGCGCTTTTTTGGAGGCGTGGAATAAATGTCACGGTCAGGTGGATGGGAAGGATGCATATTGATGCAATTGTGGAGGAGGAGGACGGTTTCAAATGGAGATTAACTGGCATCTATGGGGAGTCACATATGGAAAAGAAAGTGGAAACATGGCGTCTGCTGCGTACCCTGCACCATCAGATTCAACTTCCATGGGTATGCTTGGGTGACTTCAATGAGGTCATGTTCAACCATGAGAAGCAAGGAGGTGTACCCCGAGCTCATAGATATATGCAAAATTTTCGTGATGCTCTTTATCATTGTAATTTGAATGACCTCGGTTTCGAGGGTGATGTTTTCACTTGGAGGAATAAAAACTATCGTGTTCAGGGCTATATTCGTGAACGGTTGGACCGTGTTGTTGCAACCCCTGAGTGGTGTGCTCGTTTTCCAGCGTACAAATTAGTGAACGGGGACCCACGCCACTCTGATCATCGCCCTGTGGTGCTGCTACGTGATGGGAGCCCCCGTATACAGTGCCAAGCTAGGGGGGAGCGCTTGCTTCGCTTTGAGGCAAACCAGACTTCCCTGATGATGCAATCCGTGCCGTGACCGCCGATATGGTCGGTCCCCCGTAATTGGAATGCAAGATGTTCCAGATCAAAAAATAAATAAATGAACCCTTGTAATAAAAAATAAACTATGCATCCACCTTTTTTGAACCGGGCATAACCCCTTCTATTAACTGAATAACGGAAATACATCAGTTCTGAGCCAAAGTAAAAGTTTTAGTAGGCGGGGAAAGGGGAGAGTGAGTTCATCATCGCCGGGAAACCCATTGTAGGTGCAAAACTATGCATCCATTATCCTACTTCCTGTGTTGAGACGCTTATTTTGGGACGTAGGGAGTTTGTTAAATTAAACCAAAATCCAAAATATTGTTTTTAGGGGTAAATTCTAAATTCTTGGTTTTTTAGGGGTAAATTCCAAATTCTTGTTTTTTCTGGAGGCAAAACATGCCTTATTAATTGCTTAAAATAATGTTTACATGGATAACAGAGGGGTCGAATGGGTTTCCCATCCAAAGATGGCGACCCATAGCTAAACTAGCAGCATGTTTTGCAATGGCATAAGCCTCAAAATAGAAATTTCTACTTTCATAAACTAGATTACACTTGTCAAAAAGACCACTACGTTGCCGAAATTCTCTTGTGATTGCTCCATAGGCTCCACTAGCTCCCTGAAGAAGATCATTCACCACCGTTTGAGAATCCGAAGCTAGTGTAGTGTGAGAGAGACAAATCCTCCACTAGGGCGATGCCCTCTCAGCAGGCTAGAGCCTCCAATATCGCCGGATCATTCATGCTTTCCACAATGATAGCTGAAGCACCCAGAGAAGTTCCATGCTCATCCATGCATATCGCTGTTGCTTCTCCCTTCCTTCCATTACCACTGAAGCCCCCGTCTACATTGATCTTGCAGTAACCGCCCTCCGGGGCAAGCCACCTCTCGGTGCTGTCGCGTGGCAGGCGCAGTTGGGAGAGCATGCAATGCATCAAGCTCAGCTAAGTAAGAATCCACAAAATGGTGAATGGAATTCGAATACTGGAATATTTCTTCGTGGATGGCTTTTCTCCTGGCTCACCAAATTGCGCAAAGAGTCACTACTAGCTTAGTAAAATTCGCCTGTAATAATGAATCATTCATCGAAAACAGCCAGTTCTTCGCGTTTGGCTCCGTGAATGTGGCCATGCATTCTGTGATCTCCTCGTGGCATAAAGCCCACGTACATCTCGATGTAGTGCAGTCTTTCAGAGAGTGTCTCCACGAATCAAGGCACCCGCATAAAACACAGCTACTGGACATGGCCATGTGCCGATGATGTAGGAGATCGGATGAGGGTAAGGACTGCTGAGCCAGGCGCCAAACGAAAATCTTCAGCTTGGATGGGATGGAGAACTTCCTTAGATTTGACCCTGCCACTCCCACCTGTACTCTATTGGACGTTCCTGGCACTAGTAGAAAACAGGGTACTAGTCCCGATTCCAGAGGGTCTTTAGTCCCGGTTCTAGAACCGGGACAAATCAAACGGGACTAATGGCCAAAACCTTTAGTCCTGGTTTGCTTACGAACTATGACCAAAGGAGGGCCATGTGGCCGCTCTGAGCCGCCCAGGGAGGAGGACCATTAGTCCCGGTTGGTAACACCAACCGGGACTAAAGGGCAGCCACGCGTCAGCAGCTCCCAAGCTCTGGGGTTTTTGTTTTTTTTAAAGGGGGGTTTATTAGGGGTTTTGGATGGTTTAATTAGGGGTTTCATATTGTGTTAGCTATAGCTACTACATATAGAGAGAAGTGACCTCTTTTTCTCCGTGCTTGGTCGATGCTAGCTACTACATATAAAGAGAACTCGACGCTACTAAGGAAATGAAGAAATCATTAATTACACAAGATCGTCATGAACATATACAGAGAGAAGTGACCTTTCTTTCTCCGAGATTGGTCGAACAACAAGTTTTCGTATTTCTATCCGACGCTACTACATATATACAATATAACATATCTTACGATCCCTGACATCATCTATCGAAAGTCGGATTCAATTTCCACATGGTATTCTCCGTCTTTATGTATGACATGGTCAAGAAAGAATCCCGCCAATTCCTCTTAAATTACTCGTATGCGATCATGTGGTAGGAGTTCATCCCGCATCTGCCACATCTAATTTAAAGAAGGGGGTAAATACATACATATATATGAATGAAACTCAACACAATTGATGGTAATAAAATAAAATTGTGAATATTATTGTTTACGTACTTCATATTGTTTGTCAGAGTAGCCCCGCTCACAGGTCGAGCTGCGGATGAACTCGCAAACGTAGTATCCACATAAATTATTCCCGTCTTCCTGCCACAAGCACTTTACGAGAAATAGAGTTCAATCAAACTGATAATCACGCATGATAAATGTTATTGATGAAACTAGAATCAATGAGACATGCGCGGAACTAGCTAGTACTACTTACTTTGGGGTGTGTAAATCGCAACTCCTTCTACAGACCCGGAACCATTCCGGTGAACTTTTTCCAAACCCTGCCAGGCAAAGAAAATGATTACTTGATATCAGGAAATGAACGAAAGTTGCCGATATGGTGCGATAATGATTGAACTTACTTCTGGAGCATTCCAGTCATGCCCGCATAGTCCTGGAGATCTTTACGTCTCGAGTCTAAGACAGTTACTACTCCCCCATCAAGCTTACTCTCTAGCAGAATAAAGTGAAACCTACGCACGCATAACTCATCAATTACATTATTTAACCTCGAGTAAGCGAAACGAATATGCACAAGACAGTAACACTCACTTGAAGTTGTAAGGAAAGAGTATTTTCTCTTTGTTTTGATGTCGAAGGAACGATTGTAGCAAGTTGTCCTCAGTATCTTTGACTATCTCTTTTACCGACCATTCATTTACGGAATTTGGGCTAATGAACCCAATGTCATAGATTTGTCCTTTTTTGCATTCGACGATCTTCAATCTGCATAATATAGTGAGGATAATTATATATATATGCAATGAACGAGCTGAGCTAGAGACTTAATTACAGACTTACAGACCATAGCAAGTCATGAGTTGTTTGTCGAGGGCCTCTTGATTGAATAACTGAAATAACTCCACAAATTCAACAGGCAACACCTCAACTCCAATGAGGTCGTGCTCCTCTTTAATTCTCAGCAACATACTGTCGGCCCCACTCTTCCTGCAGGTATCCATCTACCATTCATGCAATCTTTGCATCATAGTTGTTAGAGGAGGATGATCAGGTTTGACGAGAGGCTTCCCGTGCTCGTATCTGAAGACCTCTACTGTCTCTAACGTTTCGAACTGTACATCATCGACTAGGTAATCACCAAGTTTGGTACCGGGCAGTAGCCCCGGATGATTAGCGACGATATCGCTAGACACCTTGAGCGGGGGGCACGATTGCTTCGCCTGTTCGCCGAGCTGGGGAATTGTTTTCCTACTTCTGCGTTTTGCTTCTCTTGCAGCACTGCAAGTACTTGCCGACCGCTCCGCTTCCTTATATGTCCTTTCAATAATGAGCTCATAGTTGGATTGCGGCGGAGACGGTGTTGGTCGCTTAAGGGCACGCAGAGTGCGCTTCACTTTCACCTGATCTATTGTTTCCTTCGGAGGTGGAGCTTTCTGTGCAAAATGGGCCTCCACTTCGGCAGCACTGATTTCCATGTTTTCCTCGTCGGTCCTCTCATATGGTAACTTTTTCAGAGGATTGAGGCTTGGACCGTATTTGAATATCTTCCCGCCAGGTCCTCTTGTACTGCTAGCCGCCGGAGCGGCGCCGTCTCTCTTCCGCCGTTGCTGATACGCCGGAGGAGGCGGAGTGCTCTAACGCGCCGGAGGAGGCGGAGTGCTCTCACGGGCCGGAGGAGGCGGAGGAGGAGGCGGAGTGCCCTGATCACTCACCGGAGGAGGAGGAGGAGGAGGAGGCGGAGTGCCCTGACTCGACGGAGGAGGAGGAGGAGGAGGCGTCCAGTTTGGAAGCTTGATGTACTCCTTTCTCCATAGATAGCTACTCCTTAAAGCATTTACTAGATGAATCTCCCCTTCACCTGTAGGATAGTCAAGCTCCAGCTCCTCTAATCCCTCCATTATTTCATCCACCGTCACAACAGTATAGCCATGTGGAATCGGACGGCAATGAAATGTTCCCTCAGCTTGAGGAGGTACAACAGAGCCGACCGCCGCCTTCAAGGTCAGGTTCTGGCATTTCGTCATTAGCTCGCAATGTTCAGCCTCCGTGATACTATCCACGGGGTAGCGAGGAGCCGTGAAATCAGGCTGAACGAGCTCCGTGGAAGCCATGCTGCTTCTCCGCTGAGATGGTGGGGTAGCTTCTGGGGCAGCATCGACGCAAGGATCTTCGTGCCGCTGAGATGGTTGGCCGGTAGCTCGCTGGCTCTCAGGTTCCTCTAGCTTTGCTATTCTTGCAATGAGCTTCTGCATTTCGCTTGCTTCCGCTTTCCTCTTTCTCTCTCGGCTTCGGTAACCACCACTGTCGGGAAACCCATGCACCCACGAAACGGAGCCTGGTGTGCCTCGTGTTCGTCCAGGGTGCTCAAGATTCCCGAGGGCCTCTATCAGCTCGTCCTTCTCTCTGTTGGGAATGTACGTCCCTTCCTGCGTTGCCTTGATTGCTGCCTGAAGCTTCTTGATGGGTATTGCAAGTTGCTCGTCCGTCCAACGACACTCCCCTGTTTCTGGGTCCAAAGTTCCCCCAACCCTGAAGAACCAAGTCCTTGAACCATCTAGCCAGTGCAATGTCGCTGGTTGGACCCCTTTAGCAAGCAGGTCTTACTCAGCTTTGTCCCACAATGGCCGGGCTTTGTAGTAGCCACCTGACCCCGTGTGATGGTGATACAGCTTCTTTGCAGCATTTTTCTTGTTTGTCAGTGACCTTTTCGTACCCTTTTCCGATTTCTTGTAGGCCACAAATGTGGGCCAGTGATCTCTTATCTTCTCATATCGACCGATGAATTCTGGAGTCTTTCCTTTGTCGACAAACTTTGAGTTCAACTCTTTCTTTCAATTCCTGAATAGTTCTGCCATCTTCTTAAGAGCATACGCCTTGACCTTTGGCTCTATAACTGGGTTATTCGGCTCCTCCTCTGGCGGGAGGCTGAAATTTGTCATCAGCGAGGTCCAAAGATCATCTTTCTGTCTATTCTTGACATAAGATACTTCAGGGTCATCCTTACTCTTATTCCATTGCACGATGTAACAACTGTGATCGTGAACCTTTCATCCTGGCGCAACCTTTTCTTTGGGCCTCGTCTCCTTACGGAAGTTTGGCTCGATCCGGAGGGCTATATAAGAAGAAAGAAGCGTTAATATATGTACATATCAAAACAATTAATTCATCAAGTCAGCACAGGCTTAATTAATATATATACCTCGCCGGACTTTGCAACAGCTCCATCCTCTGTTCGTTCACCGGAGCCGTCATCATGGTCTCCTTCCTCCGCCATCGGGTCACCGGAGCCGTCATGATCTCGTTCCTCCTCCATTGTTGGATCACCGGAGCCGTCATCCTCTCCTTCCTGACCATCGGTGTCGTTGAGAAACGACAAGGGATCACCTCCGCTGAGGATTATATCCCCCAACAACTGTTCTTGTTCTAAGTCTCTTTCCATAATTTCTGCAAATATTACAACATGGCAATAGACAAACATGAGAGATGGATTAATTAGTGGCAAACATAGACCTAGCTAATCACAACAAGGAATCATATGCATATATGAGTAATGGATTAGTTGCAGACCGCCTCTCTCTCATGCATGTCTGACGTCCCCCCTCATGTCGAAGTTATCGAGGGTTATACTTTCAGGAGAGGATACTTTGCAAAAAATAATTGCTATGTAGGGAGGGGGTAGATCGACAACGCTCTTTCTTCTAGAGTTTGGGTGGCCTCGAGAGTTGGTCGGGCGAGCGGACCGGGAGTAAATTAGTAACTTTTAACTTGGTAAATTTGGGTGGCCTCGACAACGCTCTTTTAACTCATTTAACTTGGTAAATTTGGGTGGCCTCGACAACGCTTGTAGGGTTTGGGGTGGCCCCAACAACGCTCTTTTAACTTGGTAAATTTGGGTGGCCTCGACAACGCTTCTAGGGTTTGGGGTGGCCTCGACAACTTTCTAGGGTTTTGGGGTGGCTCGACAATGCTCTTTTAACTCATTTAACTTGGTAAATTTGGGTGGCCTCGGCAACTCTTCTAGGGTTTGGGGTGGCCTCAACAACGCTCTTTTAACTCATTTAACTTGGTAAATATGGATGGCCTCGACAACTCTTCTAGGGTTTGGGGTGGGCTCGACAACACTTTTCCAATCCCAGTTTGGGTGGACTCGAAAGTTCATCGGGCGAGAGGGGGTTGATCGACTTCCCCCCTCATGTCGAAGTTACCGGAATTTTCTATGAACAAAAAAAATTCCACATGACAACATCTCATCTCATACCCACAAAACATCTCATACATCTCATGTCCACAAAAATTTCACACTAATTCACACTAACTCATTTTAACTCATTTAACTTGGTAAATATTCTATGAACAAAAAAATATTCAAATAATACTACCTATATTAAAAAAACTATGAACATAAAAAAAATTCTATACACATCAATCCATCCATCCATCCATATATATACATACATCAATCCATCCATCTATATATATGAAAAAAATTAAAGACTATGAACCTAAAAATTCTATGTGCAGGGGCAGGGGCGGCGGCAGCACGTAGGGCAGGGGCGGCGGCGGCGGCAGCTCACAGGGCAGGGGCGGCAGCGCGCGGTGGCAGCGCAGGGGAAGGGGGGTGGAGCTCACTGCGGGGCAGCGATGAGGAGCGTGCGGGCTCGGGGCAGGGCGTCGGCGTCGGGAGGGGGGCGCAGCAGCCTGGCGGCATCGGCGTCGGGGCAGGGGATCGGCGTGGATCAAGAGGAGAATGGGAGAAATTTCCTAAGTGTTGGCTTATATAGCCAGCCCTTTAGTCCCGGTTTGTGGCACCAACCGGGACCAATGCCCCCATTTAGTCCCGGTTCGTGCCACCAACCGGGACCGAAGGTCAGTTTTCGTCAGCCCAAAAGGGCGGGAAGCAGAGACCTTTGGTCCCGATTGGTGGCACGAACCGGGACTACAGGGGGGCATTGGTGGACGAAAGGGCTGCGGTTGGCACGGTGTCGGGCGGGTGGATATTTAGTCCCACCTCGCTAGCTGAGAGGCGCCGATAGTTGTTTATAAGCGCTGCTGCGCCACCCATTTCGAGCTACTCTCTTATGCAGGCCTACGGGCCTAAACGCGTCTCTCTGCCTGTGGGCCTGCATCCTGGCCCAACTAACGGGTTGGGTTTCTAGTCGTATGCAGGCCGTGGTGGCCCAGTAGGCGGCATTTTTTTTAATTTTTTCCAGTATTTTTGTTTTGTTTTTTGCTTTATTTATTTTCTTTTGTTTCTACTTACAGCTAAATACTTAGAGTTTTTGAGTGATTCTTTTTGGTTTAGGTCACAAAAATTATAAACTTTCTGTTAGTGTCATTAGTTTTCAAATTTGAATAGTTTAAATTTGAATTCTTTTAAATTTGTCTGAATCACTAGTTTGTGAATAACTTTACTTTAAAAATAGATTTTTGAGTGATTCTTTTTCCTGCTATTTAATATTAGTGTGTTTTATCATTATATTCAATTTGATAATTTTTAGGTTATTTTAAATGGTTGTTTTAATCAAAAACAGATTTTGTTATTTTAGTTTGCTATTAAAGTTTCTAACAAAAAAATACTTTATGAAAATTCTTTTTGCTATTTGAACTCCAGACTTTTTGTGTGTTCAAAATTTACCATTCAAAGCCACATGATAAATTTTCAACCCTTTCTGACTTCATTTGGTATTTTTCATGCATTTACTGTTTTTTTAGCCAAATGACCCTGAAATTGAAAAACACTACAAAGGAACTCTGAAAAGGTTGAAAGTTGGCATGGTATCATCATTTCACCCAAATAGCATGTGCTAAAAAGTTGAGAGGGTTACGGCAAAAACTGGATGCACTTCGTGTACAAAATGGACAATCTCTTTCGAAGTATCAGGGTTTCGGACGAAAACTCATCTGTTACAAAGGGATTTCATTTTTTTGAACTTATTTGAACTCCAAACTTTTTGTGTGTTCAAAATGCACCATTCAAAGTCACATCATAAATTTTCAACCATTTCTGACTTCATTTGGTATTTTTCATGCATTTACTGATTTTTTTGAGCTAAATGACCCTGAAATTGAAAAGCAGTACAAATGAACTTTGAAAAGGTTGAAAGTTGGCATGGTATCATCATTTCACCCACATAACATGTGCTAAAAAGTTAAGAGGGTTACGGCAAAAACTGGATGAACTACGTGTACAAAATGGACAATCTCTTTCGAAGTATCAGGGTTTCAGACGAAAACTCATATGTTACAAAAGGCATTTCATTTCTTGACATGTAACTACAGTGACATTCTAGATCAAAGGCATCATTAGAATAGTTGTGGAGAATAAATCTTCACTTTTTCTTCATGTGTGTCCCTTGCTTATTGCGCCGTAACCATGGATAATCTTCATCGTTTAACAGGGTGCTTGGGTCAGCCTTGACTTTGAAGGGAGGAATTTCATGAAACTTTTCATAATCTTTAGACATGTCTATCTTGCCCTCCACTCCCACTATGTCTCTTTTCTCTGAAAGAACT
Source organism: Thinopyrum elongatum (assembly GCA_011799875.1). Classification (NCBI taxonomy): domain Eukaryota; kingdom Viridiplantae; phylum Streptophyta; class Magnoliopsida; order Poales; family Poaceae; genus Thinopyrum; species Thinopyrum elongatum. The sequence continues at coordinate 528,314,262 of CM022302.1, forward strand.
ATGTGGCGCTTTGGCTCATCGTATGATGTATTCGCTTCCTTATATTTTCTTTTTCTCGGTTTGGTAGACATGTCCTTCACATAGAAAACCTGCGCCACATCATTGGCTAGGACGAATGGTTCTTCTGTGTACCCAAGATTGTTGAGATCCACTGTTGTCATTCCGTACTGCGTGTCTACCTGTACCCCGCCTCCTGACAGATTGACCCATTTGCACTGAAACAAAGGGACCTTAAAATCATGTCCATAGTCAAGTTCCCATATGTCCACTATGTAACCATAATATGTGTCCTTTCCCCTGTTGGTTGCTGCATCAAAGCGGACACCACTGTTTTGGTTGGTGCTCTTTTGATCTTGGGCGATCGTGTAAAATGTATTCCCATTTATCTCGTACCCTTTGTAAGTTAATACAGTCGAAGATGGTCCCCTGGCCAACGAGTACAACTCATCTGCAACATTGTTGTCACCCATGAGATGTGTCTGCAACCAACTGCCAAAAGTCCTGATGTGTTCACATGTAATCCAGTCGTCACACTGCTCCTGGTGTTTGGAGCGCAGCATATTCTTGTGTTCATTGACATACGGGGTCACCAAGGTAGAATTCTGTAGAACTGTGTAGTGTGCTTGAGACCAAGAATGCCCGTCCCTACATATTATTGAGTCCGCTCCTAGCGTGCCTTTTCCAGTCAGTCTCCCCTCATACCACGATTGAGGGAGACCAATCTTCTTAAGGTCAGGAATGAAGTCAACACAAAACCCAATGACCTCCTCTGTTTGATGGCCCGTGGAGATGCTTCCTTCTGGCCTAGCACGGTTACGAACATATTTCTTTACACTAGTAGAAAACAGGGCTTTGGTTGAGGCCAGGATAAGGGCATTAATCCCGGTTCACTCACGAACCGGGACCAAAGGGGGCATCGGTCCCGGTTCGTGAGGCCAGGGCGCCGGCCGGGCCTCGGGGGCCATTGGTCCCGGTTCGTCTGACCCCTTTGGTCCTGGTTCCAGGCCTCGCTCCTGGCCCACAACCTTTAGTCCCAGTTGGTGGCTGGAACCGGGACCAAATGTAGTCCTTTAGTCCCGGTTTTAGCCACCAAACGGGACTAAAGAGAGGCCTATATATACCCTCGGCCCTGCCCGCGAGCAGAGCCACTGCTCTGTTTTTTTGGCCGGCCGTGGGAGAGCTTTGTGGTGCTCTAGCTCACCTCCTATGCACATGAGGTGTTCGATGAAATGCCCGAGCCACACTTAAGCTTTCTCTTCTCGAAGCTCCTTGTCCAAGCTCCATTTTCTCCAAGATTTGTCTAGGTTTTGCGGTCCATCCGGTCCCATCCCCGTCCTCACCGCCGTCGATCGCCCGCGCCGATCTCGTCGCCAGCACCACCGTGGTGAGCCTCTTGTTCTTATCTTCTTTCTAAAAGAAAAAAATTTCTTACTTGTATGAATTAGGTAGATACTTGTATAATTTTCTTACTTTTATTATTGTTTATTATTATATAGTGCGATGGTTTTGGTATCCGTCCCCGTCGGCCCTCATCCTGTCTATGATTCGGATGTGGTATATATTATCTTTTATAACTATTTGTTTCATTTAGTGTTTATGACAATTATGCCGACCAACATGACATAGATGTTTTTATCTAGGAGGTATGTGAACCGGAAATTCCAACCGACCCTCTTGTCGAGAGGTTAAATTTAGTTGAAAAAGAAAACAATTACTTGAAGAAAAAATTGAAAAGAATTGAGGACGAGAAGATGGAATTGGAGTTGCATGTTGCGGATATCGTCGATGATCACAAAATCAAGATGGATAAAATGCGCTTGAAGAACAGAAAGATTAAAAAATATCCCATTCATACTGAGGCTTGGTATCATTATGCCGTCGGATCAATGGTTACCTTAGTTGCGATTATGATTGCATTTGTTGTTGCATTGAAATGGTTTTCATAGTTTCAATGTATGTTTTAATTAGATGCTCTAGAGATCTATATGTTTTTCAATGAGAACTATGTATGACCTTTATTTATTTATTTTTTCAGTAATAACATTTGATCACTACTGTACTTTGGTTTTAATGTGATGATGAACTTCTATTAATTTGGTCACTTCTCTATTCATGATGTTTTGTAATGGTTTTTGACACACATAATTATATATAATGCAAGAAGATGAATCGGCAATGGATGTACGGTGACAGACGCACCTTCGAGTACATTAAGGGCCTGCATAATTTTCTCGAAGTGGTTGAGGAAAACAAGCAGAATGGTTTTATCTGTTGCCCATGCCCTATCTGTGAGAATACGAAGGCTTACTCTGACTCGAAAACCCTTCACATACACCTGCTTGAGAAGGGTTTCATGCCACACTATAATGTGTGGACCAAGCACGGAGAAAGATGGGTTATGATGGAAGACAATGAAGAAGAAGAGGATGCTGACAACTATGTGCCCCCTGAATACGGTGATGCTGCAACGGGGGAAGCTGAAGATTAAGAGGAACCAGACGATGTGCCCGATGATGATCTTCGCCGGGTCATTGTTGATGCAAAGAGATAATGCGAAAGTGAAAAGGAGAAGTTGAAGTTCGATCGCATGTTAGAGGATCACAAAAAAGGGTTGTACCCCAATTGTGAAGATGGCAACACAAAGCTCGGTACCACACTGGAATTGCTACAATGAAAGGCAGACAATGGTGTATCTGACAACGGATTTGAGAAGCTACTGAAAATATTGAAGAAGGAGCTTCCAAAGGATAACGAATTGCCCGACAGTACGTACGAAGCAAACAAGCTTCTATGCCCTCTAGGATTGGAGGTGCAGAAGATACATGCATGCCCTAATGACTGCATCCTCTACCGTGGTGCGTACGAGGATTTGAACGCATGCCCGGTATGCGGTGCATTGCGGTATAAGATCAGACGAGATGACCCTGGTGATGTTGATGGCGAGCGCCCCAGGAAGAGGGTTCCTGCGAAGGTGATGTGGTTTGCTCCTATAATACCACGGTTGAAACGTCTGTTCAGAAACAAAGAGCATGCCAAGTTGATGCGATGGCACAAAGAGGACCGTAAGAAAGACGGGAAGTTGAGAGCACCCGCTGACGGGTCGCAGTGGAGAAAAATCTAGAGAAAGTGGGGGGACTTTGCAGGTGACGCAAGGAACGTATGATTTGGTTTAAGCGCGGATGGCATTAATCCTTTTGGGGCGCAGAGCAGAAATCATAGCACCTGGCCCGTGACTCTATGCATCTATAACCTTCCTCCTTGGTTGTGCATGAAGGGGAAGTTCATTATGATGCCAGTTCTCATCCAAGGCCCTAAGCAACCCGGCAACGACATTGATGTATACCTAAGGCCATTAGTTGAAGAACTTTTACAGCTGTGGAATGGAAAAGGTGTACGTGTGTGGGATGAGCACGACTAGCAGGAATTTGACCTACATGCGTTGCTGTTTGTAACCATCAATGATTGGCCTACTCTCAGTAACCTTTCAGGACAGACAAACAAGTGATACCACGCATGCACGCACTGTTTAGATGACACCGAAAGTACATATTTGGACAAATGCAGGAAGAATGTGTACCTGGGGCATCATCAATTTCTTCCGACCAACCATCAATGTCGAAAGAAAGGCAAGCATTTCAAAGGCGAGGCAGATCACCGGAAGAAGCCCACCGTCCATACTAGTGATCACATACTTGCTATGGTCAATGATTTACAAGTAATCTTTGGAAAGGGTCTCGGCGGACTATCTATTCCGAATGACGCTGAGGGATGCGCACCCATGTGGAATAAGAAATCTATATTTTGGGACCTACCCTATTGGAAAGACCTAGAGGTCCGCTCTGCAATCGACGTGATGCACGTGACGAAGAATCTTTGCGTGAACCTGCTTGGCTTCTTGGGCATGTATGGGAAGACAAAAGATACACCGGAGGCACGGGAGGACCACCAACGTGTGCACGAAATAGACGGCATGCCTTCAAAGAAGTATGAAGGTCTGCCAGCTACGCTCTTACCAAAGAAGAGAAGGAAATCTTCTTTGAATGCCTACTCAGTATGAAGGTCCCGTCTGGCTTCTTGTCGATTATAAAGGGAATAATAAATATGCCAGAGAAAAAGTTCCAGAACCTAAAGTCTCATGACTGCAACGAGATTATGACGCAACTGCTTCCGGTTGCATTGAGTGGGCTTTTACCGGAAAACGTTTGACTAGCCATTGTGAAGCTATGTGCATTCCTCAATGCAATCTCTCAGAAGGTGATCGATCCAGAAATCCTACCAAGGTTACGGAGTGATTTGGCGCAATGTCTTGTCAGTTTCGAGCTGGTGTTCCCACCATCCTTCTTCAATATCATGACGCACGTCCTAGTTCATCTAGTCGACGAGATTGCCATTCTGGGCCCTGTATTTCTACACAATATGTTCCCCTTTGAGAGGTTCATGGGAGTCTTAAAGAAATATGTTCGTAACCGTGCTAGGGCAGAAGGAAGCATCTCCACGGGCCATCAAACAGAGGAGGTCATTGGGTTTGGTGTTGACTTCATTCCTGACCTTAAGAAGATTGGTCTCCCTCAATCACGGTATGAGGGGAGACTGACTGGAAAAGGCACGCTAGGAGCGGACTCAATAGTATGTAGGGACGGGCATTCTTGGTCTCAAGCACACTACACAGTTCTACAGAATTCTACCTTGGTGACCCCGTATGTCAATGAACACAAGAATATTCTGCGCTCCAAACACCCGGAGCAGTGTGACAACTGGATTACATGTGAACACATCGGGACTTTCGTCAGTTGGTTGCAAACACGTCTCATGGGTGACAACACTATTTCTGATGAGCTGTACTCATTGGCTAGGGGACCATCTTCGCCTGTATTGACTTACAAAGGTACGAGATAAATGGGAATACATTTTACATGATCGCCCAAGATCAAAAGAGCACCAACCAAAATAGTGGTGTCCACTTTGATGCAGTAACCAAGAGGGGTAAGGACACATATTATGGTTACATAGTGGACATATGGGAACTTGACTATGGACATGATTTTAAGGTCCCTTTGTTTCAGTGCAAATGGGTCAATCTGTCAGGAGGTGGGGTACAGGTAGACCCACAGTACGGAATGACAACAGTGGATCTGAACAATCTTGGGTACACAGACGAACCATTCGTCCTAGCCAATGATGTGGCGCAGGTTTTCTATGTGAAGGACATGTCTACCAAACCGAGAAAAAAAAAGATAAGGAAGCGAATACATCATACGATGAGCCAAAGCGCCACATAGTTCTTTCAGGAAAAAAGAGACATCGTGGGAGTGGAGGGCAAGACAAACATGTCTGAAGATTATGAAAAGTTTCATGAAATTCCTCCCTTCAAAGTCAAGGCTGACCCAAGCACCCTGTTAAACGATGAAGATTATCCATGGTTACGGTGCAATAAGCAAAGGACACAAGCAAAGAAAAAGTGAAGACTTTCTCTCCACAACTATTGTGATGATGCCTTTGATCTAGAATATCACTGCAGTTACATGTGAAGAAATGAAATGCCTTTTGTAACAGATGAGTTTTCGTATGAAACCCTGATACTTCGAAAGAGATTGTCCATTTTGTACACGAAGTGTATCCAGCTTTTGCCATAACCCTCTCAACTTTTTAGCACATGCTATGTGGGTGAAATGATGATACCATGCCAACTTTCAACCTTTTCAGAGTTCATTTGTAGTGCTTTTCAATTTCAGGGTCATTTAGCTCAAAAAAAATCAGTAAATGCATGAAAAATACCAAATGAAGTCAGAAAGGGTTGAAAATTTATGATGTGGCTTTGAATAGTGCATTTTGAACACACAAAAATTTTGGAGTTCAAATAAGTTAAAAAAAATGAAATCCCTTTGTAACAGATGAGTTTTCGTCCGAAACCATGATACTTCGAAAGAGATTGTCCATTTTGTACACGAAGTGCATCCAGCTTTTGCCGTAACCCTCTCAACTTTTTAGAACATGCTATGTGGGTGAAATGATGATACCATGCCAACTTTCAGCCTTTTCAGAGTTCATTTGTAGTGCTTTTCAATTTCAGGGTCATTTATCTCAAAAAAATCAGTAAATGCATGAAAAATACCAAATGAAGTCAGAAAGGGTTGAAATTTTATGATGTGGCTTTGAATGGTGCATTTTGAACACACAAAAAGTCTGGAGTTCAAATAAGTTCAAAAAAATGAAATCCCTTTGTAACAGATGAGCTTTCGTCTGAAACCTTGATACTTCGAAAGAGATTGTCCATTTTGTACACGAAGTGCATCCAGCTTTTGCCGTAACCCTCTCAACTTTTTAGAACATGCTATGTGGGTGAAATGATGATACCATGCCAACTTTCAACCTTTTCAGAGTTCATTTGTAGTGCTTTTCAATTTCAGGGTCATTTAGCTCAAAGAATGAACTAATAGTAAAAAGAATGAACTAGAAAAATTTTATGAAACCCTAATAGCAAAAAGAATGAACTAAAAATAATCAATTAAAAAACTCCGGATCGAGCCAAACTTCCGTAAGGAGACGAGGCCCGAAGAAAAGGTTGCGCCAGGATGAAAGGTTCACGATCACAGCAATCGCGGACGATGGCCAACCGATTGAACCCAAGCGGACCAAGGACGCATTTGTACATCAGTGCGGAGCTATTGTTAGGGACAGCGTCCCGATCAGCGTCCAGCAATGGAATAAGAGTAAGGATGACCCTGAAGTTTCTTATGTCCAGGATAGACTGGAAGGTGATCTTTGGACCTCGCTGATGGCAAATTTCAGCCTACCTCCAGAGGAGGATCCGAATAACCCAGTTATAGAGCCAAAGGTCAAGGCGCTTGCTCTTAAGAAGATGGCAGATCTATTCAGGAACTGGAAGAAAAGGTGAACACAAAGTTTGTCGACAAAGGGAAGACTCCAGAATTCACCGGCCGATATGAGAAGATAAGAGATCACTGGCCCGCATTTGTGGCCTACAAGAAATCGGATAAGGGTAAGAAAAGGTCAGAGACAAACAAGAAAAATGATGCAAAGAAGATGTATCACCATCACATGGGGTCAGGTGGCTACTACAAAGCCCGGCCATTGTGGGACAAATCTGAGCAAGACCTGCTTGCTAAAGGGGTCCAACCAGCGACATTGAACTAGCCAGATCGGTGTAGGTCCTGGTTCTTCGGGGTTGGGGGAACTTTGGACCCAGAAATAGGGGAGTGTCGTTGGACGGACAAGCAACTTGCAATACCCTTCAAGAAGATTCAGCAATATATCAGTGCAGCGCAGGAAGGGACGTTCATTCCCGACAGAGAGAAGGACGAGCTGACTGAGGCCCTCAGGAATCCTGAGCACCCTGGACGAACACGAGGCACACCAGGCTCCGTTCCGTGGGTGGTTGGGTTTCCCGGCAGCGGTGGTTACAGAAGCCGAGAGAGAAAGAGGAAAGCGGAAGTGAGTGAAATGGAGAAGCTCAATGCAAGAATAGCAAAGCTAGAGGAACTTGCAGCTGCCGGCCAACCATCTCAGTGGCACAAAGATCCTTCCTTTGACGCTGCCCCAGAAGCTACCCCACCATCTCAGCGGAGAAGCAGCATGGCTTCCACGGAGCTCGTTCAGCCTGATTTCACGGCTCCTCGCCATCCCGTGGATACTATCACGGAGGCTCAACATTGCGAGCCAATGACGAAATGGCAGAACCTCACTTTGAAGGCGGCTGTCGGCTCTGTTGCACCTCCTCAAGCTGACGAAACTTTTCACTGCGGTCCGATTCCACATGGTTATGTTGTTGTGACGGTGGATGAAATAATGGAGGGATTTCAGGAGCTGGAGCTTGACCACCCTACAGGTGAAGGGGAGAATCATCTGGTTTATGCTTTGAGGAGTACCTGTCTATGGAGGAAGGAGTACATCAAGCTTCCAAACTGGACGCCTCCTCCTCCTCCTTCTCCGGCGAGTCAGGGCACTCTACCTCCTCCTCCGCCGAGTGATCAGGGCACTCCGCCTCCTCCAGTGCGTGACGGCACTCTGCCTCCTCCGACGCATCGGAGCACTCCGCCTCCTCCTCCGCCTCCTCCGGCGTGTCAGTGGACTCCGCCATGTCAGCAACGGCGGAAGAGAGACGGCGCCGCACCGGCGGCTAGCAGTACAAGAGGCGGGAAGAATTTCAAATACGGTCCAAGCCTCAAGCCTCTGGAAAAGTTACCATATGAGAGGACCGACGAGGAAACCGCGGAAATCGGTGCTGCCGAACTGGAGGCCCATTTTGCACGGAAACCTCCACCCCCTAAGGAAACAATAGATCAGGTGAAAGTGAAGCGCACTCTGCGTGCCCTTAAGCGACCACCACCATCTCCGACGCAATCCAACTATGAGCGCATTATTGAAAGGACATATAAGAAAGCGGAGCGGTCGGGAAGTACTTGTAGTGCTGCAAGAGAAACAAAACGAAGAAGTGGGAAAACAATTCCCCAGCTCGGCGAACAGGCGAAGCAATCGTGCCCCCCGCTCAAGGTGTCTAGCGATATCGTCGCTAATCATCCGGGGCTACTGCCCGGTACCAATCCTGCTGATTACCTGGCCGATGATGTACAGTTTGAAATGTTAGAGGTAGTAGATATCTTCAAATACATGTACGGGAAGCCTCTCGTCAAACCTGATCCTTCTCCTATAACAACGATGATGCGAAGATTGCATGAATGGTACATGGATACCTGCAGGAAGTCTGGGAAGAATAGTTTGATGCTGACAATTAAAGAGGAGCACGACCTCGTTGGAACTGAGGTGATGCCTGTTGAATTTGTGGAGTTATTCCAGTTATTCAATCAAGACGCCCTCGACAAACAACTCATGACTTGCTACTGTCTGTAAGTATTACTTCTGTAATTAAGTCTCTATAGCTCAGCTCTTTCATTGCATGTATATATAATTATCCTCACTATATTATGTAGAATGAAGATCGTCGAATGCAAAAAAGCACAAATCTATGACATTGGGTTCATTAACCCAAATACCATAAATGAATGGTCGGTTAAAAACAGAGTCGAAGATACCGAGGACAACTTGCTACAATCATTTCTTCGAAATCAAAACAAAGGGAAAATACTCTTTCCTTACAATTTCAAGTGAGTGTTACTGTCTTGTGCATATTCGGTTTCGCTTACTCGAGGTTATAGTAATGTAATTGATGAGTTATGCATGCGTGCGCAGCTTCCACTTTATTCTGCTAGAGATTAAGCTTGACCAGGGAGTAGTAACTGTCTTAGACTCAAGACGAAAAGATCCCAATACGTATGCGGACATGACTGCAATGCTCCAGAAGTAAGTTCAATCGATCATTATCGCTTATTGGTGTGCACCATATCATATCGGCAAATTTGTTCATTTCCGGATATCAAGTACTTATTTTCTTTGTCTGGCAGGGTTTGGAAAGAGTTCACCGGAATCGTTCCGGGACTGCCGAGAGAGCTGTGATTTACACACCCGAAAGTAAGTCCTACTAGCTAGTTCCGCGCATCTCCCATTAATTCTAGTTTCATCAATACCATTTATCATAATTGATTATCATTTTGTTTGAACTCTATTCTCGTAAAGTGCTTGTGGCAGGAAGGCGGGAATAATTTATGTGGATACTACGTTTGCGAGTTCATCCACAGCGCGACCTCTCAGCGGGGCTGCTCTGACAAACAATATGAAGTACGTAAACAGTAATATTCACAATTTTATTTTATTACCATCAATTGTGTTGAGTTTCATTCATATATATATATATATATATATATATATATATATATATATATATATATATATATATATATTGACCCCCTTCTTTAAATTAGATGTGGCAGATGCGGGATGAACTCCTACCACATGATCGCATACGAGCAATTCAAGAGGATTTGGCGGGTTTCTTTCTTGACCACGTCATACATAAAGACGGAGAATACCATGTGGAAATTGAAGCTGACTATCGTTAGATGATGTCAGGGATCGTAAGATATGTTATATTGTATATATGTAGTAGCGTTGGATCGAAATACGAAAACTTGTTGTTCGACCAATCTCGGAGAAAGAGAGGTCACTTCTCTCTGTATGTTCATGACGATCTTGTGTAACTAATGGTTACTTCATTTGCTTAGTAGCGTCGAGTTCTCTCTATATGTAGTAGATAGCGTCGACCAAGCACGGAGAAAGAGTGGTCACTTCTCTCTATATGTAGTAGCTATAGCTAACACAATATGAAACCCCTAATTAAACCATCCAAAACCCCTAATAAACCCCCCCTTTCAAAAAAAACAAAAACAAAAACCCCAGCGCCTGCGAGCTGCTGACGCGTGGCAACCTTTTGGTCCCGGTTGGTGTTACCAACCGGGACTAAAGTTCCTCCTGCCTGGGCGACCCGCAGCGGCCACATGGAGCCCCTTCTATCCCAGTTCGTAAGCGAACTGGGACCAAAGGTTTTGGGCTTTAGTCCCAACAAATTAGTCCCTGGTCTAGAACCGGGACTAAAGGCCCTCTGGAACGGGGAATGATGCCCTGTTTTCTACTAGTGTTAAGACTCCCATGAACCTCTCAAAGGGGAACATATTGTGTAGAAATACAGGGCCCAGAATGGCAATCTCGTCGACTAGATGAACTAGGACATGCGTCATGATATTGAAGAAGGATGGTGGGAACACCAGCTCGAAACTGACAAGACATTGCACCAAATCACTCCTTAACCTTGGTAGGATTTCTGGATCGATTACCTTCTGAGAGATTGCGTTGAGGAATGCACATAGCTTCACAATGGCTAATCGAATGTTTTCCGGTAGAAGCCCCCTCAATGCAACCGGAAGCAGTTGCGTCATAATCACGTGGCAGTCATAAGACTTTAGGTTCTGGAACTTTTTCTCTGCCATATTTATTATTCCCTTTATATTCGACGAGAAGCCAGACGGGACCTTCATACTGAGCAGGCATTCAAAGAAGATTTCCATCTCTTCTTTGGTAAGAGCGTAGCTGGCAGGACCTTCATACTGCTTTGGAGGCATGCCGTCTTTTTCATGCACACGTTGCTGGTCCTCCCGTGCCTCCGGTGTATCTTTTATCTTCCCATACACGCCCAACAAGCCTAGCAGGTTCACGCAAAGATTCTTCGTCATGTGCATCATGTCGATTGCAGAGCGGACCTCTAGGTCTTTCCAATAGGGTAGGTCCCAAAATATAGATTTCTTCTTCCAAATGGGTGCGCGTCCCTCAGCGTCATTCGAACAGATAGTCCGCCAGGACCCTTTCCAAAGATTACATGTAAATCATTAACCATAGCAAGTATGTGATCACCAGTACGGACGGCGGGCTTCTTCCGGTGATTTGCCTCGCCTTTGAAATGCTTGCCTTTCTTTCGACATTGATGGTTGGTCGGAAGAAATCGACGATGTCCGAGGTACACATTCTTCCTGCCTTTGTCCAAATATATACTTTCGGTGTCATCTAAACAGTGCGTGCATGCGTGGTATCCCTTGTTTGTGTGCCCTGAATGGTTACTGAGAGCAGGCCAATCATTGATGGTTACAAACAGCAACGCATGTAGGTCAAATTCCTCCTGGTCGTGCTCATCCCACACACGTACACCTTTTCCATTCCGCAGCTGTAAAAGTTCTTCAACTAATGGCCTTAGGTACACATCAATGTTGTTGCCGGGTTGCTTAGGGCCTTGGATGAGCACTGGCATCATAATGAACTTCCGCTTCATGCACAACCAACGAGGAAGGTTATAGATACATAGAGTCACGGGCCTGGTGCTATGATTGCTGCTCTGCTCCCCAAAAGGATTAATGCCATCCGTGCTTAAACCAAACCATACGTTCCTTGCGTCACCTGCAAAGTCCCCCCACGTTCTCTCGATTTTTCTCAACTGCGACCCCTCAGTGGGTGCTCTCAACTTCCCGTCTTTCTTACGGTCCTCTTTGTGCCATCGCATCAACTTGGCATGCTCTTTGTTTCTGAACAGACGTTTCAACCGTGGTATTATAAGAGCATACCACATCACCTTGGCAGGAACCCTCTTCCTGGGGCGCTCGCCCTCAACATCACCAGGGTCATCTCGTCTGATCTTATACCGCAATGCACCACATACCGGGCATGCGTTCAATTCCTCGTACTCACCGCGGTAGAGGATGTAGTCATTAGGGCATGCATGTATCTTCTGCACCTCTAATCCTAGAGGGCAGACAACCTTGTTTGCTTCGTACGTACTGTCGGGCAATTCGTTATCCTTTGGAAGCTTCTTCTTCAATATTTTCAGTAGCTTCCCAAATCCCTTGTCAGTTACACCATTCTCTGCCTTCCATTGCAGCAATTCCAGTGCGGTACCGAGCATTGTGTTGCCATCTTTGCAATTTGGGTATAACCCTTTTTTGTGATCCTCTAACATGCGATCGAACTTCAACTTCTCCCTTTCACTTTCGCATTCTCTCTGTGCATCAACAATGACCCGGTGAAGATCATCATCGGGCACATCATCTAGTTCCTCTTGATCTTCAACTTCCGCCATTGCAGCATCACCATATTCAGGGGGTGGATAGTTGTCATCATCCTCTTCTTCTTCGTTGTCTTCCATCATAACCCCTCTTTCTCCGTGCTTGGTCCAAACATTATAGTGTGGCATGAAACCCTTCTCAAGCAGGTGGATGTCAAGGGTTTTCGAGTCAGAGCAAGCCTTCGTATTCCCACAGATAGGGCATGGACAACAGATAAAACCATTCTGCTTGTTTGCCTCAGCAACTTCGAGAAAATTATGCAGGCCCTTAATGTACTCGGAGGAGCGTCTGTCACCGTACATCCATTGCCGGTTCACCTACGTGCATTATATATAATTAAGTGTGTCAAAAACCATTACAGAACATCATGAATAGAGAAGTGACCAAATTAATAGAAGTTCATCATCACATTAAAACCAAAGTACAATAGTGATCAAATGTTATTACTGAAAAAATAAATACATAAAGTTCATACATAGTTCTCATTGAACAACATGTAACTCTCTAGAGCATCTAATTAAAACATACATTGAAACTATGTAAACTATTTCAATGCAACAACAAATGCGATCATAATCAAAACTAAGGTTACAATTGATCCAACGGCATAATGATACCAAGCCTCAGTATGAATGGCATATTTTTTAATCTTTCTAATCTTCAAGTGCATTTTATCCATCTTGATCTTGTGATCATCGACGACATCTGCAACATGCAACTCCAATTCCATATTCTCCTCCTCAATTCTTTTCAATTTTTTCTTCAAGTAATCGTTTTCTTTTTCAACTAAATTTAACCTCTCGACAAGAGGGTCGGTTGGAATTTCCGGTTCACATACCTCCTAGATAAAAACATCTATGTCATGTTGGTCGGCTTAATTGTCATAAACACTAAATGAAACAAATAGTTGTAAAAGATAATATACCACATCCGAATCATAGACAGGACAAGGGCCGACGGGGGCAGATACCAAAACCATCGCACTATATAATAACAAACAATAATAAAATTAAGAAAATTATACAATTTTCTATCTAAATTATACAAGTAAGATTTTTTTCTTTTAGAAAGAATATAAGAAGAAGAGGCTCACCACAGTGGTGCCGGCGACGAGATCGGTGCGGGCGATCGACGGAGGTGAGGATCGGGACGGGACAGGACGGACCGGCATACCTAGACAAATCTTGAGGAAAAAGAAGCTTGGACAAGGAGCTTCGAGGGGAGAAAGCTTAAGTGTGGCTCGGGCATTTCATCGAACACCTCATGTGCATAGGAGGTGAGCTAGAGCAACACACACCTCTCCCACGGCCGGCCAAAAAAACAGAGCAGTGGCTCTGTTCGCGGGCAGGGGCGGGGGTATATATAGGGATATCTTTAGTCCCGGTTCGTGGCTAAAACAGGGACTAAAGGACAACCTTTGGTCCCGGTTTCCGCCGCCAACCGGGACTAAAGGTGCTGGGCCAGGAGCGAGGCCCATTGGTCCCGGTTCGTGTCGGGAACCGGGAGCAAAGGGGTCAGACGAACCGGGACCAATGGCCCCCGAGGCCCGGCCGGCACTCTGGCCTCACGAACCGGGACTGATGCAACCTTTGGTCCCGGTTCGTGAGTGAACTGGGATTAATGCCCGTACCCAGGCCTGAACCAAAGCCCTGTTTTCTACTAGGGTGGAGCCCCATCGAGCCAATTCTCTCTTTGTTTTTATTTTATCCACAAGCATTCTATAAGCCAATTCCAAGTTCTGGTAGCATTACCAATCGACCGCTAGGGCGAGAGCAACTAAAAAAGGAGCGCTCCTTTTTTTCGACAAAGGGTGGATTTTATTAACTCAATATAAAGCATCAAGAGGATACAAACACGATGAGTACACACCCGGCCTCTGCATATCTAGGATGCACACAGCCAATACCAATGCACACACACGCAAAAACACGTTGGCAAATAGCAAAGTCATACAAGACCAAAGCTATGCCTATGTGTGAAGAAAAAAAAACCAAAAGCTATGCCTTTTGTAAATGAAAAAAACGCGCTTTCGTTTTTTTCCTTCTTCTGCGAGAGGCACGGGTTTACTTCTAGTGGATGCACAGATTTATTTCCACGAGAAGCACCGTTGTGCCTCTTTAGAAAAAGGAAAAAAAAAACGATGCTCCTGGTTTGGTTTTTCATAAAGAACTTCGCCAAAACCTTCCAACATAGGATCTAGTTTTGAAAATCTCGACGCGAGGAATCCAGTTGTGAAAACGGTTCGAGATTTGGACGCACGGTTTAAGAAATAAAACTTTTTAAGTAAACTTACTACGAAAAAAGAGAAAACTCCCAGGTTACGACAAGTGATGCACAACCTAAAAAAAAGGTGGGAGTGATCTTTGGAACGAGTACTTCTCAATCTCAATTAATGATTTTGACCGCTACGGCCTCCAGAGGCATTTCCTAGACGGCGCCTGTAACGCCCGTTTCTTCTTTTTTTTTAGTGGTAAACCGACCTTTATTGATTAGTCACAAATTTTACAGAAGTGATAAAGGGATCATGCGGAACCCCTAGACACAAATGGCATCGAACATCTAAACTAGATGAAAATTTAGCTAAATTATGAGCATCCCAATTCGATGAACGACCTTCAAAAATGAACTCGCAGCTGATGAAAGCTCCTGACCGAGCTACAATCTCTTTTATTATGGTTGAATACCTGCCTTCGGTGCCCATCCTAATATCTGAGATCACCGTCTTACAATCGCATGCAATAATGATCTTGTCCACCGCCAGATCAACCGCGAGAGATAGAGCTTCCCGGCACGCAAGAGCCTCGAGTGTAGCTGGATCCATTATATTTGAGAAGACCATGGCAGAGGAGCCTAATAACACGCCATTATTGTCTCTGCAAACTACTG
Organism: Thinopyrum elongatum; assembly: GCA_011799875.1. NCBI lineage: Eukaryota > Viridiplantae > Streptophyta > Magnoliopsida > Poales > Poaceae > Thinopyrum > Thinopyrum elongatum. The sequence continues at coordinate 528,329,666 of CM022302.1, forward strand.
CTGCCGCTCCCCTGTCTCCGCTTCGTGCTAACCGTCCGTCAACATGTATCTTCGATATGCCTGGTCACCGGGACCTCCACTGTTGGCGCAACTTTGGGTTTCTGGGATTCCCGCTCTCAACTCTCCCCTGCGTTCTCCCTGGCCATTTTAGGGAATCAAGTTCATCAATAAATCTCACAACAAAAGAGTGCGTGGCATGTGGGTTCTGGAGCTCGCCCTCATGAATAGCTTTCCTCCGTGCTGTCCAAATTGCCCACAAAGTAACCACTGTCTCAATCAGTTTCGAGTGTGGCAGGCTTTCAATCAAAGAGAAAATCCAACTTTTGGCATTCGGTTCTATTGTGGACTGGATATGATCAACAACATCAACATCTGCTAAAGCCCAGACACACCTTGCCATCGAGCAGTCCAAAAGAGAATGCCGCCAAGAGTCCTGAACACCACATAATTGGCACTTATCAGCATCTAACATATTTCTCTTGTGACCAACATCCTCGGTGGGGATCGATTGTTTAGCTAGCCTCCAAAGAAAATTACCGATTTTCCCCCGAACCTGAACAGACCACAAAGAGGACCACGCCTTGCCCTCCTCCTCATAATTTGAACGTCCCACATTGTTCTCCAGCCAGTCTTCGCTCCTCCTTTTAGTGTCTACTAGCATGCGATATGCCGAACGTACTGTGAAGACACCGTTTCTCTCATAATTCCAGGCCCAGAAATCCTTCATGTTTTTAGTACACAAAAGGAAACTTGCAATCGCATTAACATCAGGAGCTAGGAAGAATTGATATAGCCGCTCCATCTTCCAAGTTGCACTAGAAGCATCATTCAATTCACAGACCAACGTAGGCGGATTGTTGGACAGACATGTGATTCGTCTCATCATCATGTTGGTGGGAATCCAGTTATCCTCCCAAACCATTGTTGCTGATCCTTTACCAATCCTTCAAATCAAACCCTGGCGAAGGATGTCATGACCTTCTAGAATGGCGCACCATACATGAGATGGTCTGCCTCCCAGTTCAGCCGTGAGTATGGAGCCATTTGGGAAATATGCTGCTTTTGAGCAACTGAGCACATAAAGAATCCGAATTTTCTAGCAATCGCCGGGACTGTTTAGCAAGGAGGGCCAAATTACACATCTCAAAATCATGGAAGCCGAGACCTCCCATAAATTTCGGTTGAGTCATTGATTTCCAAGACACCCAATTTGGTCTTCGCTTGCACAACTTAGCCCCCCCACCCCCCCCCCCCCCCGCGCGCCCGCGCACCATACCTGAGTATGGCCTGCCCCCCCAGTTCAGCCGTGAGTATGGAGCCGTTTGGGAAATATACTCTTTGACCAACTGAGCACAATAAGAATCCGAATTTTGTACAATCGCCAGGACTGTTTAGCAAGGAGGGCCAAATTAAACATCTCAAATACACGGAATCCGAGACCTCCCACAATTTCGGTTGAGTCTTGATTTCCAAGACACCCAATTTGGTTTTCGCTTGCCCCTTAGCCCCCCCCCCCCCCCCAAACAAAATTGTCTGATCAGCTTGCTCAAATGTTCACAGACGGCGCACACCCTTGTCACGTGTGGCCGGCCCATTTCAACCTTTTTTTTTCTGTTTCTAAACTGCCATAAACAGGGCGAGACCAAGATTCGAACCTGTGCCGCGCCTGATTCAGTGACCGTGATCGCCACGATAGCCACCCCGGTACCCCGCCACCATGCACATTGTGATTACGTTTATGTTTTTACTTCTTTTCTTGTATCTTCATTGTCTTTTTTCTTTTTTCTGTATCCTTTTTTCTTTCTTTTTCGCGAACTTTTTCTTCAAATAGTTAACCTTTTTTTCCAAAGTCCATGAACTACTTTTCAAACTTCTGAACTTTTTTTCCAAACCGATGAACTTTTTTTCAAAACCGATGAACTTTTATCAAAATTTTGTGAACTTTTGACAAAATCAATGAACTTTTCTTCAAAATTCATGAACTTTTTCCAAAACTGGATGAACTTTTTTCAAAATCAGTGACCTTTTTTTTTAAATCTGTGAGCATTTTTGTTTAAATTTATTTTCAAAATGAAGTACTTTTTCTCTCAAATTTGATGAACTTATTTCAAATTCGATGAACTTCTTTTCAAAATCAATGAACTTTTTACAAAATGATGAACTTTCTTTCAAATTCGATGAACTTTCCAAAATCTGTGAACTTTTTTTTCAAAATCGATGTACTATTTTAAAATTTGTGATCTATTTCTCATTCGATGAACCTTTTCAAAATTGATGAACTTTTCTTTAAATTCATGAACATTTATTATATTTTTGTAAACTTTTTTTGAAATCAATGAACTGTTTTTTAGATTCATGACTATTTTCAAATTCATACCCTTTTTCTAATGCACATTTTTCCCGATTTCGTGAACTTATTTATTATTCGCAATTTTTTTCAAATTCATGAACTTGTTTCAATTTTTTGAAAAGTCAACGGGGCATTGGTCAAACGGTGAGTGGTGAAGGTCACACGAACGACCGCGCGATGCAACCATAATCGATCGAGGCCTCTCGAGCGAGCTACTTTTTTTTTTTGAGGATTCGAGCAAGCTGCCTGTAGAGCGATCTCGTGGTCGCAGGTTCTTGGTGAGCCGGCCGAATAAACCAGGCGTGTGAGCGCCCGCTGGTCAACTGGCGCTTAAGGCGCCCTTTAGGAACTCCCCTGTGTAGATGTGCCGTCGTGGCACTATCATGGGGCACGAACGGAGCAAGCCACGGGAAAAGGCCAGCGTTTTGGTCCGTTTCTAGCACACGGCCCAGTAACAGCAGGGCAGCCAGACCACACCACCGCCGTCTCTCCACGCCCGCACGATGCCGGGGACGCTTCTATGTTATGTATGTACTTTTAAAAAATGAACCTTTGTAATAAAAAATAAACTATGCATCCACCTTATTTTTAACCGGGCATAACCCCTTCCATTAACTGAATAACGGAAATACATCAGTTCTGAGCCAAAGTAAAAGTTTAAGTAGGCAGGGAAAGAGGAGAGTTAGTTCATCATTGCCGGGAAACCCATTGTAGGTGCAAAACTATGCATCCATTATCCTACTTCCTGTGTCCCAAAATAAGTGTCTCAACTTTGTGCTAACTTTAGTATAAAGTTGTATTAAGCTTGAGACACTTATTTTGGGACGAAGGGAGAATGTTAAATTAAACCAAAATCCAAAATCTTGTTTTTGGAGGTAAATTCTAAATTCTTGGTTTTTTAGGCGTAAATTCCAAATTCTTGTTTTTTCTGGAGGCAAAACATGCTTTATTAATTTCTTAAAATAATGTTTACATGGATAACAGAGGGGTCGAATGGGTTTCCCATCCAAAGATGGAGACCCATAGCTAAACTAGCAGCATGTTTTGCAATGGCATGAGCCTCAAAATAGAAATTTCTACTTTCATAACTTAGATTACACTTGTAAAAGAGACCACTACGTTGCCGAAATTCTCTTGTGATTGCTCCATAGGCTCCACTAGCTCCCTGACGAAGATCATTCACCACCGTTTGAGAATCCGAAGCTAGTGTAGTGTGAGAGAGACAAATCCTCCACTAGGGCGATGCCCTCTCAGCAGGCTAGAGCCTCCAATATCGCCGGATCATTCACGCTTTCCACAATGATAGCTGAAGCACCCAGAGAAGTTCCATGCTCATCCCTGCATATCGCTGTTGCTTCTCCCTTCCTTCCATTACCACTGAAGCCCCCGTCTACATTGATCTTGCAGTGACCGCCCTCCGGGGCAAGCCACCTCTCGGTGCTGTCGCGTGGCAGGCGCAGTTGGGAGAGCATGCAATGCATCAAGCTCAGCTAAGTAAGAATCCACAAAATGGTGAATGGAATTCGAAGACTGGAATATTTCTTCGTGGATGGCTTTTCTCCTGGCTGACCAAATTGCGCAAAGAGTCACTACTAGCTTGGTAAAATTCGCCTGTAATAATGAATCATTCACCGAAAACAGCCAGTTCTTTGCGTTTGGCTCCGTGAATGTGGCCATGCGTTCTGTGATCTCCTCGTGGCATAAAGCCCATGTACATCTCGATGTAGTGCAGTCTTTCAGAGAGTGTCTCCATGAATCAAGGCACCCGCATAAAACACAGCTACTGGACATGGCCATGTGCCGATGATGTAGGAGATCGGATGAGGGTAAGGACTGCTGAGCCAGGCGCCAAACGAAAATCTTCAGCTTGGATGGGATGGAGAACTTCCTTAGATTTGACCCTGCCACGCCCACCTGTACTCTATTGGACGTTCCTGGAGCCCCATCGAGCCAATTCTCTCTTTGTTTTTCTTTTATCCACGAGCATTCTGTAAGCCAATTCCAAATTCTGGTAGCATTACCAATCGACCGCTACGGCGAGAGCAACTAAAAAAGGAGCGCTCCTTTTTTTCGACAAAGGGTGGATTTTATTGACTCAATATAAAGCATCAAGAGGATACAAACACGATGAGTACACACCCGGCCTCTGCATATCTAGGATGCACACAGCCAATACCAACGCACACACATGCAAAAACACGTCGGCAAATAGCAAAGTCATACAAGACCAAAGCAATGCCTATGTGTGAAGAAAAAAAAAACAAAGCGATCAAATCCGTGATAGACAAACTACGACAATGACCTTATCCACACCAACTATCTCATGACACCACAAGGATGACAAGGTTCTTCAACAGGAACGCCTTCATGAAGCAAGCGACGATCAAGCGCCGCCGTCACCGGATCCAACCACCAAAGGCCAGATTCTAGGTTTTCAGCCTGAAGAATGGTCTCGGCATATCCGAGCAATGCCTCCAACAAGGTAACGACGTAAAAACATTGCCATTGCTAGATATAACCAACCATACCTAGGTTTTCACCTCGAAGCTTGGGACTAGGTGCCCAAGTAGCACCACCATCAAAATTATCGTGCGTTGTCACCACCGCTTTCCCACGATCCCAGCAGCTACATGCAATGCGTGACCATCGTCTCTGCACAACCATACCCTCTGTGTAAAGAAGGAGCGCTCCTTTGGGAGCATCCTCAACTATCACCGCCACGTGTCTTGATTTGGGGGCTCCCTTTGTATTTTGCTTTCTTATTTTTTATTTTTTTCACAAATGTTTTCAGGTTTTTTAGACTTTTTCTAATTTTCCACCGGTCTTTCTTAGCTTTTGGACCAAAAAAATTGATTTTCTTAGTGCGCAAAAAACACGTTTTTTCTGCCGCGACCGTGCCTCTCGGAAACCGAAAAAAAGAGTTTTTTTCGCGAGAAACACAGATTTGCTTTAGCGAGGGACACGGCCATGCCTGTCGAAAGAAAACACGTTTTTTTGTTTCCGCGAGAGGCACGGCCGTGCCTCTTGAAAACGAAAAAAACTCTGTGAGAGGCACGGTTTTGCTTCCGGAAGAGACACGGATTTTCTTTTGCGAGAGGCATGTCCGTGGCTTTCAGAAACGGAAAAAATGCGTTTTTTTTTCTTCCGCAAGAGGCATGGCCGTGCCTTTTGGAAATGAAAAAAAGCGTGTTTTCTTTTTCTTCTTCTTCTGCGAGAGGCACGGGTTTACTTCTTGTGGATGCACAGATTTTCTTCCATGAGAAGCACCGTTGTGTCTCTTTCGAAAAAGGAAAAAAACGTGCTCCTGGTTTGGTTTTTCATAAAAAACTTCGTTAAAACCTACCAACATAGGACCTAGTTTTGAAGATCTCGACGCGAGGAATCAAGTGGTGAAAACGGTTTTAGATTTGGACGCACCGTTTAAGAAATATAACATTTTAAATAACACTAGTAGAAAAAGGGCCTTTTGTCCCGGTTCATAAGGGCCTTTAGTCCCGGTTCTGGAATCGGGACTAAAGGGTCGGGACTAAAGCCTCCCCCTTTAGTCTCGGTTCTTACACGAACCGGGACTAAAGGCCGTCCACGTGGCCGCTGCCTAGAGCTACACCTTTAGTCCCGGTTGGCACCAACCGGGACTAAAGGAAATTTTATGATTTTTTTTTTTGAATTTTTTTTGAATTTTCCTCAATTTCCAAATTTCTGAATTATTTTAACCTCTAATCTCTAATCACCCCTCATCACTGCTCAATTTAACCTCTAATCTCTAATCACCCCTCATCATTCCAAATCATCTAACTTCCCGGACGGTAACCCATCCTATCACTACCCCAGCCTGAGCACGCTTAACTTCCGGGTTCTATTTTCCCTCGTTTCCAAGTCTGCACTTGTTGTTTTCCTGACAATAGTAAGATGTCAATCCTATTAACCCTCAGGAGTTTAGCTTGAGCATGAAGTCACAAATTTCACTGTTTGAGTTTGAAACTATTGTTCTCAAAAACAATAATTATTTAGTAACACTAATATTTCTTGAATAGTAGTTTGACCATTGTTTGACCACAGTTTGACCAAAATTCAAAAAAACTGAAATAATTATTTAGTTACACTAATATTCTTGAATAATTATTTAGCAACACTAATACTTCTTGAATAAGTAGTTTGACCATAGTTTGACCAGATTTAATGAAAATTTAAAAAAAACTGAAATTTGAGCATAACTTTTTTTCCTTTTAGAATTTGAGGATTCTAAAAATTTGCAAACAGGCCATAGGCCGTCAAAATCGGATGCGGATTTTCGTGCTGAACATTTTGATATATTATACGTTTTTTTCTGACATCGTATGCAAAAGTTATAGCCGTTTTACATTTCCCTACACTTTTTGCAAAACATGTCCAAATTTAAGTTTTTAAATTTTCCTAATTAGTAGATGTAGTAACAGAACTACATCTCGAAGGATTTTAATTTTTGAAGTTTTTATCATTTTCTTTTGCTTTTTACAAAACTGAAAAGGCGATCCACAGGGGGGTACAGTTTGAAAATGGGACCTTCAGTACCGGTTTGAGACACTAACCGGGACTAAAGGGCATGGCACCCTTTAGTCCCGGTTCGTGTCTCAAACCGGGACTAAAGGTTTAATCTTTAGTCCCGGTTTGAGACACGAACCGGGACTAAAGGGCGTGTCTCAAACCGGGACTAAAGGGCTCAGGTGAACCGGGACTAATGCCTTAGTCGCACGAACCGGGACCAATGCTCACATTAGTCCCAGTTTGTGACTGAACCGGGACTAATGTGAATATTGCCCTGTGACCAAACCCCTGTTTTCTACTAGTGTAAACTTACTACGAAAAAAGAGAAAACTCACAGGTTGCGACAAGTGACGCACAACCTGAAAAAAAATGGTGGGAGTGATCTTTGGAACGAGTACTTCTCAATCTCAATTAATGATTTCGACCGCTGCGGCCTCCAGATGTTTCTCCTAACGGCGCCTGTAACGCCCGTTTCTTCGTTTTTTTTTCTGAGTGGTAAACCGACCTTTATTGATTAGTCTCAAAGTTTACAGAAATGATAAAGGGATCATGCGGAACCCCTAGCCACTAATGGCGACCAACATCTAAACTAGAAGAAAATTTAGCTAAATTATGAGCATCCCAATTCGACGAACGACGTTCAAAAATGAACTCGCAGCTGGTGAAATCCCTTGACCGAGCTACAATCTCTTTGATTATGCTTGAATACCTGCCTTCGGTGCCCATCCTAATATCTGAGATCACCGTCTTACAATCGCATGCAATAATGATCTTGTCCACCGCCAGATCAAGCGCGAGAGATAGAGCTTCCCGGCACGCAAGAGCCTCGAGTGTAGCTGGATCCATTATATTTGAGAAGACCATGGCAGAGGAGCCTAATAACACGCCATTATTGTCTCTGCAAACTACTGCTGCCGCTCCCCTGTCTCCGCTTCGTGCTAACCGTCCGTCAACATGTATCTTCGATATGCCCGGTCACCGGGACCTCCACTGTTGGCGCAACTTTGGGTTTCTGGGATTCCCGCTCTCAACTCTCCCCTGTGTTCTCCCTGGCCCTTTTAGGGAATGAAGTTCATCAATAAATCTCACAACAAAAGAGTGCGTGGCATGTGGGTTCTGGAGCTCGCCCTCATGAATAGCTTTCCTCCGTGCTGTCCAAATTGCCGCCAAAGTAACCACTGTCTCAATCAGTTTCGAGTGTGGCAAGCTTTCAATCAAAGAGAAAATCCAACTTTTGGCATTTGGTTCTATTGTGGACTGGATATGATCAACAACATCAACATCTGCTAAAGCCCAGACACACCTTGCCATCGAGCAGTCCAAAAGAGAATGCCGCCAAGAGTCCTGAACACCACATAATTGGCACTTATCAGCATCTAACATATTTCTCTTGTGACCAACATCCTCGGTGGGGATCGATTGTTTAGCTAGCCTCCAAAGAAAATTACCGATTTTTCCCCGAACCTGAACAAACCACAAAGAGGACCACGCCTTGCCCTCCTCCTCATAATTTGAACATCCCACATTGTTCTCCAGCCAATCTTCCCTCCTCCTTTTAGTGTCTACTAGCATGCGGTATGCTGAACGTATTGTGAAGACGCCGTTTCTCTCATAATTCCAGGCCCAGAAATCCTTCATGTTTTTAGTACACAAAAGGAAACTTGCAATCGCATAAACATCAGGAGCTAGGAAGAATTGATATAGCCGCTCCATCTTCCAAGTTGCACTAGTAGCATCAATCAATTCACAGACCAACGTAGGTGGATTGCTGGACAGACATGTGATTCGTCTCATCATCACGTTGGTGGGAATCCAGGTATCCTCCCAAACCATTGTTGCTGATCCTTTACCAATCCTTCAAATCAAACCCTGGCGAAGGATGTCATGACCTTCTAGAATGGCGCACCATACATGAGATGGTCTGCCTCCCAGTTCAGCCGTGAGTATGGAGCCGTTTGGGAAATATGCTGCTTTTGAGCAACTGAGCACATAAAGAATCCGAATTTTCTAGCAATCGCCGGGACTGTTTAGCAAGGAGGGCCAAATTAAACATCTCAAAATCACGGAAGCCGAGACCTCCCATAAATTTCGGTTGAGTCAATGATTTCCAAGACACCCAATTTGGTTTTCGCTTGCACACCTTAGCCCCCCCCCCCCCCTGCGCACCCGCGCACCATACCTGAGATGGTCGCCCTCCAGTTCAGCGTGAGTATGGAGCGTTTGGAAATATACTGCTTTGAGCAACTGAGCACATAAAGATCCGAATTTGTAGCAATCGCCAGGACTGTTTTGGAAGGAGGGCCAAATTAAACATCTCAAAATAACGGAATCCGAGACCTCCACAAATTTCGGTTGAGTCATTGATATCCAAGACACCCAATTGGTTTTCGCTTGCCCACCTTAGCCCCCCCCCCCAAACCAAAATTGTCTGATCAGCTTGCTCAAATGTTCACAAAGACGGCGCACACCCCTTGTCACGTCGGGCCGGCCCAGTTTCACCTTTTTTTTTCTGTTTCTAAACTGCCATAAACAGGGCGAGACCAAGATTCGAACCTGTGCCGCGCCTGATTCAGTGACCGTGATCGCCGCGATAGCCACCCCGGTACCCCGCCACCATGCACATTGTGATTACGTATATGTTTTTACTTCTTTTCTTGTATCTTCATTGTCTTTTTTCTTTTTTCTGTATCCTTTTTTCTTTCTTTTTCGCGAACTTTTTCTTCAAATAGTTAACCTTTTTTTTCCAAAGTCCATGAACTACTTTTCAAACTTGTGAACTTTTTTTCCAAACCGATGAACTTTTTTTCAAAACCGATGAACATTTATCAAAATTTTGTGAACTTTTGACAAAATCAATGAACTTTTCTTCAAAATTCATGAACTTTTTCCAAAACTGGATGAACTTTTTTCAAAATCAGTGACCTTTTTTTTAATCTTTGAGCATTTTTGTTTAAATTTATTTTCAAAATGAAGTACTTTTTCTCTCAAATTTGATGAACTTATTTCAAATTCGATGAACTTCTTTTCAAAATCAATGAACTTTTTACAAAATGATGAACTTTCTTTCAAATTCGATGAACTTTCCAAAATCTGTGAACTTTTTTTTCAAAATCAATGTACTATTTTAAAATTTGTGATCTATTTCTAATTCGATGAACCTTTTCAAAATTGATGAACTTTTTTTAAATTCATGAACATTTATTATATTTTTGTAAACTTTTTTTGAAATCAATGAACTGTTTTTTAGATTCATGACTATTTTCAAATTCATACCCTTTTTCTAATGCACATTTTTTCCCGATTTCGTGAACTTATTTATTATTCGCAATTTTTTTCAAATTCATGAACTTGTTTCAATTTTTTGAAAAGTCAACGGGGCATTGGTCAAACGGTGAGTGGTGAAGGTCACACGAACGACCGCGCGATGCAACCATAATCGATCGAGGCCTCTCGAGCGAGCTGCTTTTTTTTTGAGGATTCGAGCAAGCTGCCTGTGGAGCGATCTCGTGGTCGCAGGTTCTTTGTGAGCCGGCCGAATAAACCAGGCGTGTGAGCGCCCGCTGGTCAACTGGCGCTTAAGGCGCCCTTTAGGAGCTCCCCTGTGTATACGTGCCGTCGTGGCACTATCATGGGGCACGAACGGAGCAAGCCACGGGAAAAGGCCAGCGTTTTGGTCCGTTTCTAGCACACGGCCCAGTAACAGCAGGGCAGCCAGACCACACCACCGCCGTCTCTCCACGCCCGCACGATGCCGGGGACGCTTCTATGTTATGTATGTACTTTTAAAAAATGAACCTTTGTAATAAAAAATAAACTATGCATCCACCTTATTTTTAACCGGGCATAACCCCTTCCATTAACTGAATAACGGAAATACATCAGTTCTGAGCCAAAGTAAAAGTTTAAGTAGGCGGGGAAAGAGGAGAGTTAGTTCATCATTGCCGGGAAACCCATTGTAGGTGCAAAACTATGCATCCATTATCCTACTTCCTGTGTCCCAAAATAAGTGTCTCAACTTTATGCTAACTTTAGTATAAAGTTGTATTAAGCTTGAGACACTTATTTTGGGACGAAGGGAGAATGTTAAATTAAACCAAAATCCAAAATCTTGTTTTTGGAGGAAAATTCTAAATTCTTGGTTTTTTAGGCGTAAATTCCAAATTCTTGTTTTTTCTGGAGGCAAAACATGCTTTATTAATTGCTTAAAATAATGTTTACATGGATAACAGAGGGGTCGAATGGGTTTCCCATCCAAAGATGGCGACCCATAGCTAAACTAGCAGCATGTTTTGCAATGGCATGAGCCTCAAAATAGAAAATTCTACTTTCATAAATTAGATTACACTTGTCAAAAAGACCACTACGTTGCCGAAATTCTCTTGTGATTGCTCCATAGGCTCCACTAGCTCCCTGACGAAGATCATTCACCACCGTTTGAGAATCCGAAGCTAGTGTAGTGTGAGAGAGACAAATCCTCGACTAGGGAGATGCCCTCTCAGCAGGCTAGAGCCTCCAATATCGCCAGATCATTCACGCTTTCCACAATGATAGCTGAAGCACCCAGAGAAGTTCCATGCTCATCCCTGCATATCGCTGTTGCTTCTCCCTTCCTTCCATTACCACTGAAGCCCCCGTCTACATTGATCTTGCAGTGACCGCCCTCCGGGGCAAGCCACCTCTCGGTGCTGTCGCGTGGCAGGCGCAGTTGGGAGAGCATGCAATGCATCAAGCTCAGCTAAGTAAGAATCCACAAAATGGTGAATGGAATTCGAAGACTGGAATATTTCTTCGTGGATGGCTTTTCTCCTGGCTGACCAAATTGCGCAAAGTGTCACTACTAGGTTGGTAAAATTCGCCTGTAATAATGAATCATTCACCGAAAACAGCCAGTTCTTGGCGTTTGGCTCCGTGAATGTGGCCATGCGTTCTGTGATCTCCTCGTGGTATAAAGCCCACGTACATCTCAATGTAGTGCAGTCTTTCAGAGACTGTCTCCACGAATCAAGGCACCCGCGTAAAACACAGCTACTGGACATGGCCATGTGCCGATGATGTAGGAGATCGGATGAGGGTAAGGACTGCTGAGCCAGGCGCCAAACGAAAATCTTCAGCTTGGATGGGATGGAGAACTTCCTTAGATTTGACCCTGCCACGCCCACCTGTACTCTATTGGACGTTCCTGGAGCCCCATCGAGCCAATTCTCTCTTTGTTTTTCTTTTATCCACGAGCATTCTGTAAGCCAATTCCAAATTCTGGTAGCATTACCAATCGACCGCTACGGCGAGAGCAACTAAAAAAGGAGCGCTCCTTTTTTCCGACAAAGGGTGGATTTTATTGACTCAATATAAAGCATCAAGAGGATACAAACACGATGAGTACACACCCGGCCTCTGCATATCTAGGATGCACATAGCCAATACCAACGCACACACATGCAAAAACACGTCGGCAAATAGCAAAGTCATACAAGACCAAAGCAATGCCTATGTGTGAAGAAAAAAAAACAAAGCGATCAAATCCGTGATAGACAAACTACGACAATGACCTTATCCACACCAACTATCTCATGACACCACAAGGATGACAAGGTTCTTCAACAGGAACGCCTTCATGAAGCGAGCGACGATCAAGCACCGCCGTCACCGGATCCAACCACCAAAGGCCAGATTCTAGGTTTTCAGCCTGAAGAACGGTATCGGCATATCCGAGCAATGCCTCCAACAAGGTAACGACGTAAAAACATCGCCATTGCCAGATATAACCAACCATACCTAGGTTTTCACCTCGAAGCTTGGGACTAGGTGCCCAAGTAGCACCACCATCAAAATTATCGTGCGTTGTCACCACCGCTTTCCCTCGATCCCAGCAGCTACATGCGATGCGTGACCATCGTCTCTGCACAACCATACCCTCTGTGTAAAGAAGGAGCGCTCCTTTGGGAGCATCCTCAACTATCACCGCCACGTGTCTTGATTTGGGGGCTCCCTTTGTATTTTGCTTTCTTATTTTTTATTTTTTTCACAAATGTTTTCAGGTTTTTTAGACTTTTTCTAATTTTCCACCGGTCTTTATTAGCTTTTGGACCAAAAAAATTGATTTTCTTAGTGCGCGAAAAACACGTTTTTTCTGCCGCGACCGTGCCTCTCGGAAACCGAAAAAAAGAGTTTTTTTCGCGAGAAACACGGATTTGCTTTAGCGAGAGACACGGCCATGCCTCTGGAAAGAAAACACGTTTTTTTTGCTTCCGCGAGAGGCACGGCCGTGCCTCTTGAAAACGAAAAAAACTCTGTGAGAGGCACGGTTTTGCTTCCGGAAGAGACACGGATTTTCTTTTGCGAGAGGCACGTCCGTGGCTTTCGGAAACGGAAAAAATGCGTTTTTTTTTCTTCCGCAAGAGGCATGGCCGTGCCTTTTGGAAATGAAAAAAGCGCGTTTTCTTTTTCTTCTTCTTCTGCGAGAGGCACGGGTTTACTTCTTGTGGATGCACAGATTTTCTTCCACGAGAAGCACCGTTGTGTCTCTTTCGAAAAAGGAAAAAAACGTGCTCCTGGTTTGGTTTTTCGTAAAAAACCTCGTTAAAACCTACCAACATAGGATCTAGTTTTGAAGATCTCGACGCGAGGAATCCAGTGGTGAAAACGGTTTTAGATTTGGACGCACGGTTTAAGAAATATAACATTTTAATTAACACTAGTAGAAAAAGGGCCTTTTGTCCCGGTTGGTTCTGGAACCGGGACTAAAGCCTCCCCCTTTAGTCCCGGTTCTTACACGAACCGGGACTAAAGGCCGTCCACGTGGCCGCTGCCTAGAGCTCCACCTTTAGTCCCGGTTGGTAAACACCAACCGGGACTAAAGGAAATTTTATGATTTTTTTTTTGAATTTTTTTTTTAATTTTTTTCTCAATTTTCAAATTTCTGAATTATTTTAACCTCTAATCTCTAATCACCCCTCATCACTGCTCAATTTAACCTCTAATCTCTAATCACCCCTCATCATTCCAAATCATCTAACTTCCCGGACGGTAACCCATCCTATCACTACCCCAGCCTGAGCACGCTTAACTTCCGGGTTCTATTCTCCCTCGTTTCCAAGTCTGCACTTGTTGTTTTCCTGACAATAGTAAGATGTCAATCCTATTAACCCTCAGGAGTTTAGCTTGAGCATGAAGTCACAAATTTCACTGTTTGAGTTTGAAACTATTGTTCTCAAAAACAATAATTATTTAGTAACACTAATATTTCTTGAATAGTAGTTTGACCATTGTTTGACCACAGTTTGACCAGATTTGACCAAAATTCAAAAAAACTGAAATAATTATTTAGTTACACTAATATTCTTGAATAATTATTTAGTAACACTAATACTTCTTGAATAAGTAGTTTGACCATAGTTTGACCAGATTTAATGAAAATTAAAAAAAAACTGAAATTTGAGCATAACTTTTTTTCCTTTTAGAATTTGAGGATTCTAAAAATTTGCAAACAGGCCATAGGCCGTCAAAATCGGATGCGGATTTTCGTGCTGAACATTTTGATATATTATACGTTTTTTTCTGACATCGTATGCAAAAATTATAGCCGTTTTACATTTTCCCTACACTTTTTGCAAAACATGTCCAAATTTAAGTTTTTAAATTTTCCTAATTAGTAGATGTAGTAACATAACTACATCTCGAAGGATTTTAATTTTGAAGTTTTTATCATTTTCTTTTGCTTTTTACAAAACTGAAAAGGCGATCCACGGGGGGGGGGGGGGGTCAATGATTCCCACGACCATTACGCCCAATAGTTGGGTTTTTGTCGCGTTGGCTACCTCTTAGGCCCACCCCCCTGCCGCCGCCCCCAGGCCTCGGCTGTGCTCGCCCCGGCCGCCGCGGGAGGACCTCCACGTCTCATATAGCGTCCGAACCATCTTTTGCCTCTGCGCCGCGCGACGTCCTGATATGGTCTTGGCCCTCCCAGTTCAGCGCTGAGTATGAGCCGTTTGGGAAATATACTGCTTTGAGCAACTGAGCACATAAAGAATCCGAATTTTGTAGCAATCGCCAGGACTGTTTAGGAAGGAGGGCCAAATTAAACATCTCAAAATAACGGAATCCGAGACCTCCCACAAATTTCGGTTGAGTCATTGATATCCAAGACACCCAATTTGGTTTTCGCTTGCCCACCTTAGCCCCCCCCCCCCCCCCAAACCAAAATTGCCTGATCAGCTTGCCAAATGTTCACAAAGACGGCGCCACCCTTGTCACGTCGGGCCGGCCCAGTTTCACCTTTTTTTTCTGTTTCTAAACTGCCATAAACAGGCGAGACCAAGATTCGAACCTGTGCCGCGCCTGATTCAGTGACCGTGATCGCCGCGATAGCCACCCCGGTACCCCCCCGCCACCATGCACATTGTGATTACGTTATGTTTTTTACTTCTTTTCTTGTATCTTCATTGTCTTTTTTCTTTTTTTCTGTATCCTTTTTCTTTCTTTTTCGCGAACTTTTTCTTCAAATAGTTAACCTTTTTTTCCAAAGTCCATGAACTACTTTTCAAACTTGTGAACTTTTTTTCCAAACCGATGAACTTTTTTTCAAAACCGATGAACTTTATCAAAATTTTGTGAACTTTTGACAAAATCAATGAACTTTTCTTCAAAATTCATGAACTTTTTCCAAAACGGATGAACTTTTTTCAAAAATCAGTGACCTTTTTTTTAATCTTTGAGCATTTTTGTTTAAATTTTTTCAAAATGAAGTACTTTTTCTCTCAATTTGATGAACTTATTTCAAATTCGATGAACTTCTTTTCAAAATCAATGAACTTTTTACAAAATGATGAACTTTCTTTCAAATTCGATGAACTTTCCAAAATCTGTGAACTTTTTTTTCAAAATCAATGTACTATTTTAAATTTGTGATCTATTTCTAATTCGATGACCTTTTCAAAATTGATGAACTTTTTTTAATTCATGAACATTTATTATATTTTTGTAAACTTTTTTGAAATCAATGAACTGTTTTTTAGATCACATGACTATTTTCAAATTCATACCCTTTTTCTAATGCACATTTTTTCCCGATTTCGTGAACTTATTTATTATTCGCAATTTTTTTCAAATTCATGAACTTGTTTCAATTTTTTGAAAAGTCAACGGGGCATTGGTCAAACGGTGAGTGGTGAAGGTCACACGAACGACCGCGCGATGCAACCATAATCGATCGGGCCCTCGAGCGAGCTGCTTTTTTTTTGAGGATTCGAGCAAGCTGCCTGTGGAGCGATCTCGTGGTCGCAGGTTCTTTGTGAGCCGGCCGAATAAACCAGGCGTGTGAGCGCCCGCTGGTCGCTAGGCGCTTAAGGCGCCCTTAAGCTCCCCTGTGTAACGTGCCGTCGTGGCACTATCATGGGGCACGAACGAGAGCAAGCCACGGAAAGGCCAGCGTTTTGGTCCGTTTCTAAGCACACGGCCCAGTACAGCAGGGCAGCCAACCACACCACCGCCGTCTCTCCACGCCCGCACGATGCCGGGGACGCTTCTATGTTATGTAGTACTTTTAAAAAATGAACCTTTGTAATAAAAATAAACTATGCATCCACCTTATTTTTAACCGGGCATACCCTTCCATTAACTGAATAACGGAATACATCAGTTCTGAGCCAAAGTAAAGTTTAAGGTAGGCGGACGAACAGGAGAGATCGGAGATATACAGGGGAAGGTAGAATAGGGAAAGGCCAGTCAGTTGGCGTTTTAGAACGCCCAGTGGAAAGTCTGTGTAAGTTACGAAGGGGGGGAAAGTGGGTTGGGGCTATAGAGTCTAAATGTGCCGTAAGTGTAAACTACAGGCAAATATATTCGTGGAATGCATAAGTAGGATAAGGAGAAGAAATTTGAGGCGGCGAAGGAGAGTTAGTTCATCTTGCGAACCCTTGTAGGTCAAAATAATACCATTTCCTACTCCTGTGTCCCAAATAAGTGTCTCAACTTTATGCTATTTAGTAATAAGTTTGTATTAAGTCTGAGACACTTATTTTGGGACGAAGGGAGAATGTTAATTAAACCAAAATCCAAAATCTTTGTTTTTGGAGGAAATTCTAAATCTACTTGGTTTTTAGGAGGCGTAAATCCAAATTCTTGTTTTTTTCGAGGCAAAACATGCTTTATTAATTGCTTAAATAAGATTTACATGGATAACAGAGGGGTCGAATGGGTTCCCATCCAAAGATGGCGACCCATAGCTAAACTAGCAAGCATGTTTGCAATGGCATTAGCCTCAAAATAGAAAATTCTACTTTCATAAATTAGATTACACTTGTCACAAAAAGACCACACGTTGCCGAAATTCTCTTGTGGTATTGCTCCATAGCTCCACTAGCTCCCTGCGAGATCATCACCACACGTTTGAGATATCCGGGCTAGGTAGTGTGAGAGACAATCCTCACTAGGGGATGCCCTCTCAGCAGGCTAGAGCCTCCATATCGCCAGGATCATTCACGCTTTCCCCACAATGATAGCTGAAGCACCCAGAGAAGTTCCATGCTCATCCCTGCATATCGCTTTGTTCTTCTCCTTGTCCTTCCATTACCACTGAAAGCCCCCGTCTACATTGATCTTGCAGTGACCGCCCTCCGGGGCAAGCCACCTCTCGTGCTGTCGCGTGGCAGCGCAGTTGGAGAGAGCATGCAATGCATCAAGCTCACTAAGTAAAAATCCAAAAATGGTTATGAATGGAATTCGAAGACTGGATATTTTCTTCGTGATGGCTTTTCTCCTTGGCTGACCAAATTGCGCAAAGTGTCACTACTAGGTTGGTAAATTCGCCTGTAATAATGAATCATTCGACCGAAAACAGCCGTTCTTGGCGTTTGGCTCCGTGAATGTGGCCATGCGTTCCTGTGATCTCCTCGTGGCTATAAGCCCACGTACATACCAATGTAGTGCAGTCTTCAGGAGACTTCATCCCAGAATCAAGGCACAACGCCAAAACAACAGCTACTGGACATGGCCATTGCCGATGATGTAGGAGATCGATGAGGGTAAGGACTGCTGAGCCAGGCGCCAAACGAAAAATCTTCAGCTTGGATGGGATGGAGAACTTCCTAATTGACCCTGCCACGCCCACCTGTACTCTATTGGGACGATTCCTGGAGCCCCATCGAGCCATTCTCTCTTTGTTTTTCTTTTTCCACGAGCATTCTTTAAGCCAATTCCAAATTCTGTGTAGCATTACCAAAATGGGACCTTCAGTACCGGTTTGAGACACTAACCAGGACTAAAGGGCATCGCACCCTTTAGTCCCGGTTCGTGTCTCAAACCGGGACTAAAGGGCTCAGGTGAACCGGGACTAATGCCTTAGTCGCACGAACCGGGACCAATGCTCACATTAGTCCCGGTTTGTGACTGAACCGGGACTAATGTGAATATTGCCCTGTGACCAAACCCCTGTTTTCTACTAGTGTAAACTTACTACGAAAAAAAAGAAAACTCACAGGTTGCGACAAGTGACGCACAACCTGAAAAAAAATGGTGGGAGTGATCTTTGGAACGAGTACTTCTCAATCTCAATTAATGATTTCGACCGCTGCGGCCTCCAGATGTTTCTCCTAACGGCGCCTGTAATGCCCGTTTCTTCGTTTTTTTTCTGAGTGGTAAACCGACCTTTATTGATTAGTCTCAAAGTTTACAGAAATGATAAAGGGATCATGCGGAACCCCTAGCCACTAATGGCGACCAACATCTAAACTAGAAGAAAATTTAGCTAAATTATGAGCATCCCAATTCGACGAACGACGTTCAAAAATGAACTCGCAGCTGGTGAAATCCCTTGACCGAGCTACAATCTCTTTGATTATGCTTGAATACCTGCCTTCGGTGCCCATCCTAATATCTGAGATCACCGTCTTACAATCGCATGCAATAATGATCTTGTCCACCGCCAGATCAAGCGCGAGAGATAGAGCTTCCCGGCACGCAAGAGCCTCGAGTGTAGCTGGATCCATTATATTTGAGAAGACCATGGCAGAGGAGCCTAATAACACGCCATTAATGTCTCTGCAAACTACTGCTGCCGCTCCCCTGTCTCCGCTTCGTGCTAACCGTCCGTCAACATGTATCTTCGATATGCCCGGTCACCGGGACCTCCACTGTTGGCGCAACTTTGGGTTTCTGGGATTCCCGCTCTCAACTCTCCCCTGCGTTCTCCCTGGCCCTTTTAGGGAATCAAGTTCATCAATAAATCTCACAACAAAAGAGTGCGTGGCATGTGGGTTCTGGAGCTCGCCCTCATGAATAGCTTTCCTCCGTGCTGTCCAAATTGCCCACAAAGTAACCACTGTCTCAATCAGTTTCGAGTGTGGCAGGCTTCCAATCAAAGAGAAAATCCAACTTTTGGCATTCGGTTCTATTGTGGACTGGATATGATCGACAACATCAACATCTGCTAAAGCCCAGACACACCTTGCCATCGAGCTGTCCAAAAGAGAATGCCGCCAAGAGTCCTGAACACCACATAATTGGCACTTATCAGCATCTGACATATTTCTCTTCTGACCAACATCCTCGGTGGGGGTCGATTGTTTAGCTACCCTCCAAAGAAAATTACGGATTTTCCCCAGAACCTGAACATACCACAAAGACGACCACGCCCTGCCCTCCTCCTCATAATTTGAACGTCCCACATTGTTCTCCAGCCAGTCTTCCCTCCTCCTTTTAATGTCTACTAGCATGCGGTATGCTGAACGTACTGTGAAGACGCCATTTCTCTCATAATTCCAGGCAAAGAAATCCTCCATGTTTTTAGTACACAAAGGGAAACTTGCAATGGCATTAACATCAGGAGCTAGAAAGAATTGATGTAGCCGCTCCATCTTCCAAGTTGCACTAGTTGCATCAATCAATTCACTGACCAACATAGGCGGATTGCTGGACAGACTTGTGATTCGTCTCATCATCACGTTGGTCGGAATCCAGTTATCCTCCCAAACCATTGTTGCTGATCCTTTACCAATTCTTCAAATCAAACCCTGGCGAAGGATGTCATGACCTTCTAGAATGGCGCACCATACATGAGATGGTCTGCCTCCCAGTTCAGCCGTGAGTATGGAGCCGTTTGGGAAATATGCTGCTTTTGAGCAACTGAGCACATAAAGAATCCGAATTTTCTAGCAATCGCAGGGACTGTTTAGCAAGGAGGGCCAAATTAAACATCTCAAAATCACGGAAGCCGAGACCTCCCATAAATTTCGGTTGAGTCATTGATTTCCAAGACACCCAATTTAGTTTTCCTTGCACACCTTACCCCCCCCCCCCCCCCCCCCCCCCCCGCGCGCCCGCGCACCATACCTGAGATGGTCTGCCCCCCCAGTTCAGCCGTGAGTATGGAGCCGTTTGGGAAATATACTGCTTTGAGCAACTGAGCACATAAAGAATCCGAATTTTGTAGCAATCGCCAGGACTGTTTAGCAAGGAGGGCCAAATTAAACATCTCATAATCACAGAATCCGAGACCTCCCACAAATTTCGGTTGAGTCATTGATTTCCAAGACACCCAATTTGGTATTGGCTTGCCCACCTTAGCCCCCCCCCCCCCCCCCCCCCCAAACCAAAATTGTCTGATCAGCTTGCTCAAATGTTCACAAAGACGGCGCACACCCCTTGTCACGTTGGGCCGGCCCAGTTTCACCATTTTTTTTTCTGTTTCTAAACTGCCATAAACAGGGCGAGACCAAGATTCGAACCTGTGCCGCGCCTGATTCAGTGACCGTGATCGCCGCGATAGCCACCCCGGTACCCCGCCACCATGCACATTGTGATTACGTTTATGTTTTTACTTCTTTTCTTGTATCTTCATTGTCTTTTTTCTTTTTTGTGTATCCTTTTTTCTTTCTTTTTCGCGAACTTTTTCTTCAAATAGTTAACCTTTTTTTCCAAGTCGATGAACTACTTTTCAAACTTGTGAACCTTTTTTCCAAACCGATGAACTTTTTTTCAAAACTGATGAACTTTTATCAAAATTTTGTGAACTTTTGACAAAATCAATGAACTTTTCTTCAAAATTCATGAACTTTTTCCAAAACTGGATGAACTTTTTTCAAAATCAGTGACCTTTTTTTTAAAATCTATGAGCATTTTTGTTTAAATTTATTTTCAAAATGAAGTACTTTTTCTCTCAAATTTGATGAACTTATTTCAAATTCGATGAACTTCTTTTCAAAATCAATGAACTTTTTACAAAATGATGAACTTTCTTTCAAATTCGATGAACTTTCCAAAATTTGTGAATTTTTTTTCAAAATCGATGTACTATTTTAAAATTTGTGATATATTTCTAATTCGATGAACCTTTTCAAAATTGATGAACTTTTCTTTAAATTCATGAACATTTATTATATTTTTGTAAACTTTTTTTGAAATCAATGAACTGTTTTTTAGATTCATGACTATTTTCAAATTCATACCCTTTTTCTAATGCACATTTTTTCCCGATTTCGTGAACTTATTTATTATTCGCAATTTTTTTCAAATTCATGAACTTGTTTCAATTTTTTGAAAAGTCAACGGGGCATTGGTCAAACGGTGAGTGGTGAAGGTCACACGAACGACCGCGCGATGCAACCATAATCGATCGAGGCCTCTCGAGCGAGCTGCTTTTTTTTTAGGATTCGAGCAAGCTGCCTGTAGAGTGATCTCGTGGTCGCTGGTTCTTGGTGGGCCGGCCGAATAAACCAGGCGTGTGAGCGCCCGCTGGTCAACTGGCGCTTAAGGCGCCCTTTAGGAACTCCCCTGTGTAGACGTGCCGTCGTGGCACTATCATGGGGCACGAACGGAGCAAGCCACGGGAAAAGGCCAGCGTTTTGGTCCGTTTCTAGCACACGGCCCAGTAACAGCAGGGCAGCCAGACCACACCACCGCCGTCTCTCCACGCCCGCACGATGCTGGGGACACTTCTATGTTATGTATGTACTTTTAAAAAATGAACCTTTGTAATAAAAAATAAACTATGCATCCACCTTATTTTTAACCGGGCATAACCCCTTCCATTAACTGAATAACGGAAATACATCAGTTCTGAGCCAAAGTAAAAGTTTAAGTAGGCGGGGAAAGAGGAGAGTTAGTTCATCATTGCCGGGAAACCCATTGTAGGTGCAAAACTATGCATCCATTATCCTACTTCCTGTGTCCCAAAATAAGTGTCTCAACTTTGTGCTAACTTTAGTATAAAGTTGTATTAAGCTTGAGACACTTATTTTGGGACGAAGGGAGAATGCTAAATTAAACCAAAATCCAAAATCTTGTTTTTGGAGGTAAATTCTAAATTCTTGGTTTTTTAGGCGTAAATTCCAAATTCTTGTTTTTTCTAGAGGCAAAACATGCTTTATTAATTGCTTAAAATAATGTTTACATGGATAACAGAGGGGTCGAATGGGTTTCCCATCCAAAGATGGCGACCCATAGCTAAACTAGCAGCATGTTTTGCAATGGCATGAGCCTCAAAATAGAAATTTCTACTTTCATAAATTAGATTACACTTGTCAAAAAGACCACTACGTTGCCGAAATTCTCTTGTGATTGCTCCATAGGCTCCACTAGCTACCTGACGAAGATCATTCACCACCGTTTGAGAATCCGAAGCTAGTTTAGTGTGAGAGAGACAAATCCTCCACTAGGGCGATGCCCTCTCAGCAGGCTAGAGCCTCCAATATCGCCGGATCATTCACGCTTTCCACAATGATAGCTGAAGCACCCAGAGAAGTTCCATGCTCATCCCTGCATATCGCTGTTGCTTCTCCCTTCCTTCCATTACCACTGAAGCCCCCGTCTACATTGATCTTGCAGTGACCGCCCTCCGGGGCAAGCCACCTCTCGGTGCTGTCGCGTGGCAGGCGCAGTTGGGAGAGCATGCAATGCATCAAGCTCAGCTAAGTAAGAATCCACAAAATGGTGAATGGAATTCGAAGACTGGAATATTTCTTCGTGGATGGCTTTTCTCCTGGCTGACCAAATTGCGCAAAGTGTCACTACTAGGTTGGTAAAATTCGCCTGTAATAATGAATCATTCACCGAAAACAGCCAGTTCTTGGCGTTTGGCTCCGTGAATGTGGCCATGCGTTCTGTGATCTCCTCGTGGCATAAAGCCCACGTACATCTCAATGTAGTGCAGTCTTTCAGAGAGTGTCTCCACGAATCAAGGCACCCGCGTAAAACACAGCTACTGGACATGGCCATGTGCCGATGATGTAGGAGATCGGATGAGGGTAAGGACTGCTGAGCCAGGCGCCAAACAAAAATCTTCAGCTTGGGTGGGATGGGGAACTTCCTTTGATTTGACCCTGCCACGCCCACCTGTACTCTATTGGACGTTCCTGGAGCCCCATCGAGCCAATTCTCTCTTTGTTTTTCTTTTATCCACGAGCATTCTGTAAGCCAATTCCAAATTCTGGTAGCATTACCAATCGACCGCTACGGCGAGAGCAACTAAAAAAGGAGCGCTCCTTTTTTTTGACAAAGGGTGGATTTTATTTACTCAATATAAAGCATCAAGAGGATACAAACACGATGAGTACACACCCGGCCTTTGCATATCTAGGATGCACACAGCCAATACCAACGCACACACATGCAAAAACACGTCGGCAAATAGCAAAGTCATACAAGACCAATGCAATGCCTATGTGTGAAGAAAAAAAAGCGATCAAATCCGTGATAGACAAACTACGACAATGACCTTATCCACACCAACTATCTCATGACACCACAAGGATGACAAGGTTCTTCAACTGGAACGCCTTCATGAAGCGAGCGACGATCAAGCGCCGCCGTCACCGGATCCAACCACCAAAGGCCAGATTCTAGGTTTTCAGCCTGAAGAACGGTCTCGGCATATCCGAGCAATGCCTCCAACAAGGTAACGACGTAAAAACATCGCCATTGCCAGATATAACCAACCATACCTAGGTTTTCACCTCGAAGCTTGGGACTAGGTGCCCAAGTAGCACCACCATCAAAATTATCGTGCATTGTCACCACCGCTTTCCCTCGATCCCAGCAGCTACATGCGATGCATGACCATCGTCTCTGCACAACCATACCCTCTGTGTAAAGAAGGAGCGCTCCTTTGGGAGCATCCTCAACTATCACCGCCACGTGTCTTGATTTGGGGGCTCCCTTTGTATTTTGCTTTCTTATTTTTTATTTTTTTCACAAATGTTTTCAGGTTTTTTAGACTTTTTCTAATTTTCCACCGGTTTTTCTTAGCTTTTGGACCAAAAAAATTGATTTTCTTAGTGCGCAAAAAACACGTTTTTTCTGCCGCGACCGTGCCTCTCGGAAACCGAAAAAAAGAGTTTTTTTCGCGAGAAACACGGATTTGCTTTAGCGAGAGACACGGCCATGCCTCTCGAAAGAAAACACGTTTTTTTGCTTCCGCGAGAGGCACGGCCGTGCCTCTTGAAAACGAAAAAAACTCTGTGAGAGGCACGGTTTTGCTTCCGGAAGAGACACGGATTTTCTTTTGCGAGAGGCACGTCCGTGGCTTTCGGAAACGGAAAAAATGCGTTTTTTTTCTTCCGCAAGAGGCATGGCCGTGCCTTTTGGAAATGAAAAAAAGCGCATTTTCTTTTTCTTCTTCTTCTGCGAGAGGCACGGGTTTACTTCTTGTGGATGCACAGATTTTCTTCCACGAGAAGCACCGTTGTGTCTCTTTCGAAAAAGGAAAAAAAGGTGCTCCTGGTTTGGTTTTTCATAAAAAACTTCGTTAAAACCTACCAACATAGGACCTAGTTTTGAAGATCTCGACGCGAGGAATCCAGTGGTGAAAACGGTTTTAGATTTGGACGCAAGGTTTAAGAAATATAACATTTTAAATAACACTAGTAGAAAAAGGGCCTTTTGTCCCGGTTCATAAGGCCCTTTAGTCCCGGTTCTGGAACCGGGACTAAAGGGTCGGGACTAAAGCCTCCCCCTTTAGTCCCGGTTCTTACACGAACCGGGACTAAAGGCCGTCCACGTGGCCGCTGCCTAGAGCTCCACCTTTAGTCCCGGTTGGTAACACCAACCGAGACTAAAGGAAATTTTATGATTTTTTGAATTTTTTCTCAATTTTCAAATTTCTGAATTATTTTAACCTCTAATCTCTAATCACCCCTCATCACTGCTCAATTTAACCTCTAATCTCTAATCACCCCTCATCATTCCAAATCATCTAACTTCCCGGACGGTAACCATCCTATCACTACCCCAGCCTGAGCACGCTTAACTTCCGGGTTCTATTCTCCCTCGTTTCCAAGTCTGCACTTGTTGTTTTCCTGACAATAGTAAGATGTCAATCGTATTAACCCTCAGGAGTTTAGCTTGAGCATGAAGTCACAAATTTCACTGTTTGAGTTTGAAACTATTGTTCTCAAAAACAATAATTATTTAGTAACACTAATATTTCTTGAATAGTAGTTTGACCATTGTTTGACCACAGTTTGACCAAAATTCAAAAAAAACTGAAATAATTATTTAGTTACACTAATATTCTTGAATAATTATTTAGTAACACTAATACTTCTTGAATAAGTAGTTTGACCATAGTTTGACCAGATTTAATGAAAATTAAAAAAAAACTGAAATTTGAGCATAACTTTTTTTCCTTTTAGAATTTGAGGATTCTAAAAATTTGCAAACAGGCCGTAGGCCATCAAAATCGGATGCGGATTTTCGTGATGAACATTTTGATATATTATACGTTTTTTTCTGACATCGTATGCAAAAGTTATAGCCGTTTTACATTTTCCCTACACTTTTTGCAAAACATGTTCAAATTTAAGTTTTTAAATTTTCCTAACTAGTAGATGTAGTAACATAACTACATCTTGAAGGATTTTAATTTTTGAAGTTTTTATCATTTTCTTTTGCTTTTTACAAAACTGAAATGGCGATCCACAGGGGGGGTGTAGAGTTTGAAAATGGGACCTTCAGTACCGGTTTGAGACACTAACCGGGACTAAAGGGCATGGCACCCTTTAGACCTTTAGTCCCGGTTTGAGACACGAACCGGGACTAAAGGGCATCGCACCCTTTAGTCCCGGTTCGTGTCTCAAACCGGGACTAAAGGGCTCAGGTGAACCGGGACTAATGCCTTAGTCGCACGAACCGGGACCAATGCTCACATTAGTCCCGGTTTGTGACTGAACCGGGACTAATGTGAATATTGCCCTGTGACCAAAGCCCTGTTTTCTACTAGTGTAAACTTACTACGAAAAAAGAGAAAACTCACAGGTTGCGACAAGTGACGCACAACCTGAAAAAAAATGGTGGGAGTGATCTTTGGAACGAGTACTTCTCAATCTCAATTAATGATTTCGACCGCTGCGGCCTCCAGATGTTTCTCCTAACGGCGCCTGTAACGCCCGTTTCTTCGTTTTTTTTCTGAGTGGTAAACCGACCTTTATTGATTAGTCTCAAAGTTTACATAAATGATAAAGGGATCATGCGGAACACCTAGCCACTAATGGCGACCAACATCTAAACTAGGAGAAAATTTAGCTAAATTATGAGCATCCCAATTCGACGAACGACGTTCAAAAATGAACTCGCAGCTGGTGAAATCCCTTGACCGAGCTACAATCTCTTTGATTATGCTTGAATACCTGCCTTCGGTGCCCATCCTAATATCTGAGATCACCGCCTTACAATCGCATGCAATAATGATCTTGTCCACCGCCAGATCAAGCGCGAGAGATAGAGCTTCCCGGCACGCAAGAGCCTCGAGTGTAGCTGGATCCATTATATTTGAGAAGACCATGGCAGAGGAGCCTAATAACACGCCATTATTGTCTCTGCAAGCTACTGCTGCCGCTCCCCTGTCTCCGCTTCGTGCTAACCGTCCGTCAACATGTATCTTCGATATGCCCGGTCACCGGGACCTCCACTGTTGGCGCAACTTTGGGTTTCTGGGATTCCTGCTCTCAACTCTCCCCTGCGTTCTCCCTGGCCCTTTTAGGGAATCAAGTTCATCAATAAATTACACAACAAAAGAGTGCGTGGCATGTGGGTTCTCGAGCTCGCCCTCATGAATAGCTTTCCTCTGTGCTGTCCAAATTGCCCACAAAGTAACCACTGTCTCAATCAGTTTCGAGTGTGGCAGGCTTTCAATCAAAGAGAAATTCCAACTTTTGGCATTTGGTTCTATTGTGGACTGGATATGACCAACAACATCAACATCTGCTAAAGCCCAGACACACCTTGCCATCGAGCAGTCCAAAAGAGAATGCCGCCAAGAGTCCTGAACACCACATAATTGGCACTTATCAGCATC
This sequence comes from Thinopyrum elongatum, assembly GCA_011799875.1. Taxonomy (NCBI): domain Eukaryota; kingdom Viridiplantae; phylum Streptophyta; class Magnoliopsida; order Poales; family Poaceae; genus Thinopyrum; species Thinopyrum elongatum. The sequence goes on from CM022302.1 coordinate 528,356,821, forward strand.
TAACATATTTCTCTTGTGACCAACATCCTCGGTGGGGATCGATTGTTTAGCTAGCCTCCAAAGAAAATTACCGATTTTTCCCCGAAACTGAACAAACCACAAAGAGGACCACGCCTTGCCCTCCTCCTCATAATTTGAACATCCCACATTGTTCTCCAGCCAGTCTTCCCTCCTCCTTTTAGTGTCTACTAGCATGCGGTATGCTGAACGTACTGTGAAGACGCCGTTTCTCTCATAATTCCAGGCCCAGAAATCCTTCATGTTTTTAGTACACAAAAGGAAACTTGCAATCGCATTAACATCAGGAGCTAGGAAGAATTGATATAGCCGCTCCATCTTCCAAGTTGCACTAGTAGCATCAATCAATTCACAGACCAACGTAGGCGGATTGCTGGACAGACATATGATTCGTCTCATCATCACGTTGGTGGGAATCCAGTTATCCTCCCAAACCATTGTTGCTGATCCTTTACCAATCCTTCAAATCAAACCCTGGCGAAGGATGTCATGACCTTCTAGAATGGCGCACCATACATGAGATGGTCTGCCTCCCAGTTCAGCCGTGAGTATGGAGCCGTTTGGGAAATATGCTGCTTTTGAGCAACTGAGCACATAAAGAATCCGAATTTTCTAGCAATCGCCGGGACTGTTTAGCAAGGAGGGCCAAATTAAACAACTCAAAATCACGAAAGCCGAGACCTCCCATAAATTTCGGTTTGAGTCATTGATTTCCAAACACCATTTGGTTTCGCTTGCACACCTAGCCCCACCCCCCCCCCCCCCCCGCGCGCCACACACATACCTGAGATGGTCTGCCCCCCCCAGTTCAGCCGCGAGTATGGAGCCATTTGGGAAATATACTGGTTTGAGCAACTGAGCACATAAAGAATCCGAATTTTGTAGCAATCGCCAGGACTGTTTAGCAAGGAGGGCCAAATTAAGCATCTCAAAATCACGGAATCCGAGACCTCCACAAATTTCGGTTGGTCATTGATTTCCAAGACACCCCAATTTGGTTTCGCTTGCCCCCTTAGCCCCCCCCCCCCCCCCCCCCCCAAACCAAAATTGTCTGATCAGCTTGCTCAAATGTTCACAAAGACGCGCACACCCCTTGACACTGGGTTGGCCCGGCCCAGTTTCACCTTTTTTTTTCTGTTTCTAAACTGCCATAACAGGGCGTAGCCCAAGGGTTTCACCTGTGCCGCGCCTGATTCAGTGACCGTGATCGCCGCGATAGCCACCCCGGTACCCCGCCACCATGCACATTGTGATTACGTTTATGTTTTTACTTCTTTTCTTGTATCTTCATTGTCTTTTTTCTTTTTTGTGTATCCTTTTTTCTTTCTTTTTCGCGAACTTTTTCTTCAAATAGTTAACCTTTTTTTCCAAAGTCCATGAACTACTTTTCAAACTTGTGAACTTTTTTTCCAAACCAATGAACTTTTTTTCAAAACCGATGAACTTTTATCAAAATTTTGTGAACTTTTGACAAAATCAATGAACTTTTCTTCAAAATTCATGAACTTTTTCCAAAACTGGATGAACTTTTTTCAAAATCAGTGACCTTTTTTTTTAAATCTGTGAGCATTTTTGTTTAAATTTATTTTAAAATGAAGTACTTTTTCTCTCAAATTTGATGAACTTATTTCAAATTCGATGAACTTCTTTTCAAAATCAATGAACTTTTTACAAAATGATGAACTTTCTTTCAAATTCGATGAACTTTCCAAAATCTGTGAACTTTTTTTTCAAAATCGATGTACTATTTTAAAATTTGTGATCTATTTCTAATTTGATGAACCTTTTCAAAATTGATGAACTTTTCTTTAAATTCATGAACATTTATTATATTTTTGTAAACTTTTTTTGAAATCAATGAACTGTTTTTTAGATTCATGACTATTTTCAAATTCATACCCTTTTTCTAATGCACATTTTTTCCCGATTTCGTGAACTTATTTATTATTCGCAATTTTTTTCAAATTCATGAACTTGTTTCAATTTTTTGAAAAGTCAACGGGGCATTGGTCAAACGGTGAGTGGTGAAGGTCACACGAACGACCGCGCGATGCAACCATAATCGATCGAGGCCTCTCGAGCGAGCTGCTTTTTTTTTTTTTGAGGATTCGAGCAAGCTGCCTGTAGAGCGATCTCGTGGTCGCAGGTTCTTGGTGGGCCGGCCGAATAAACCAGGCGTGTGAGCGCCCGCTGGTCAACTGGCGCTTAAGGCGCCCTTTAGGAGCTCCCCTGTGTAGACGTGCCGTCGTGGCACTATCATGGGGCACGAACGGAGCAAGCCACGGGAAAAGGCCAGCGTTTTGGTCCGTTTCTAGCACACAGCCCAGTAACAGCAGGGCAGCCAGACCACACCACCGCCGTCTCTCCACGCCCGCACGATGCCGGGGACGCTTCTATGTTATGTATGTACTTTTAAAAAATGAACCTTTGTAATAAAAAATAAAATATGCATCCACCTTATTTTTAACCGGGCATAACCCCCTTCCATTAACTGAATAACGGAAATACATCAGTTCTGAGCCAAAGTAAAAGTTTAAGTAGGCGGGGAAAGAGGAGAGTTAGTTCATCATTGCCGGGAAACCCATTTGTAGGTGCAAAACTATGCATCCATTATCCTACTTCCTGTGTCCCAAAATAAGTGTCTCAACTTTGTGCTAACTTTAGTATAAAGTTGTATTAAGCTTGAGACACTTATTTTGGGACGAAGGGAGAATGTTAAATTAAACCAAAATCCAAAATCTTGTTTTTGGAGGTAAATTTTAAATTCTTGGCTTTTTAGGCGTAAATTCCAAATTCTTGTTTTTTCTGGAGGCAAAACATGCTTTATTAATTGCTTAAAATAATGTTTACATGGATAACAGAGGGGTCGAATGGGTTTCCCATCCAAAGATGGCGACCCATAGCTAAACTAGCAGCATGTTTTGCAATGGCTTGAGCCTCAAAATAGAAATTTCTACTTTCATAAATTAGATTACACTTGTCAAAAAGACCACTACGTTGCCGAAATTCTCTTGTGATTACTCCATAGGCTCCACTAGCTCCCTGACGAAGATCATTCACCACCGTTTGAGAATCCGAAGCTAGTGTAGTGTGAGAGAGACAAATCCTCCACTAGGGAGATTCCCTCTCAGCAGGCTAGAGCCTCCAATATCGCCGGATCATTCACGCTTTCCACAATGATAGCTGAAGCACCCAGAGAAGTTCCATGCTCATCCCTGCATATCGCTGTTGCTTCTCCCTTCCTTCCATTACCACTGAAGCCCCCGTCTACATTGATCTTGCAGTGACCGCCCTCCGGGGCAAGCCACCTCTCGGTGCTGTCGCGTGGCAGGCGCAGTTGGGAGAGCATGCAATGCATCAAGCTCAGCTAAGTAAGAATCCACAAAATGGTGAATGGAATTCAAAGACTGGAATATTTCTTCGTGGATGGCTTTTCTCCTGGCTGACCAAATTGCGCAAAGAGTCACTACTAGCTTGGTAAAATTCGCCTGTAATAATGAATCATTCACCGAAAACAGCTAGGTCTTGGCGTTTGGCTCCGTGAATGTGGCCATGCGTTCTGTGATCTCCCCGTGGCATAAAGCCCACGTACATCTCGATGTAGTGCAGTCTTTCAGAGAGTGTCTCCACGAATCAAGGCACCCGCATAAAACACAGCTACTGGACATGGCCATGTGCCGATGATGTAGGAGATCGGATGAGTGTAAGGACTGCTGAGCCAGGCGCCAAACGAAAATCTTCAGCTTGGATGGGATGGAGAACTTCCTTAGATTTGACCCTGCCACGCCCACCTGTACTCTATTGGACGTTCCTGGAGCCCCATCGAGCCAATTCTCTCTTTGTTTTTCTTTTATCCACGAGCATTCTGTAAGCCAATTCCAAATTCTGGTAGCATTACCAATCGACCGCTACGGCGAGAGCAACTAAAAAAGGAGCGCTCCTTTTTTTCGACAAAGGGTGGATTTTATTGACTCAATATAAAGCATCAAGAGGATACAAACACGATGAGTACACACCCGGCCTCTGCATATCTAGGATGCACATAGCCAATACCAACGCACACACATGCAAAAACACGTCGGCAAATAGCAAAGTCATACAAGACCAAAGCAATGCCTATGTGTGAAGAAAAAAAAAACAAAGCGATCAAATCCGTGATAGACAAACTACGACAATGACCTTATCCACACCAACTATCTCATGACACCACAAGGATGACAAGGTTCTTCAACAGGAACACCTTCATGAAGCGAGCGACGATCAAGCGCCGCCGTCACCGGATCCAACCACCAAAGGCCAGATTCTAGGTTTTCAGCCTGAAGAACGATATCGGCATATCCGAGCAATGCCTCCAACAAGGTAACGACGTAAAAACATCGCCATTGCCAGATATAACCAACCATACCTAGGTTTTCACCTCGAAGCTTGGGACTAGGTGCCCAAGTAGCACCACCATCAAAATTATTGTGCGTTGTCACCACCGCTTTCCCTCGATCCCAGCAGCTACATGCGATGCATGACCATCTTCTCTGCACAACCATACCCCCTGTGTATAGAAGGAGCGCTCCTTTGGGAGCATCCTCAACTATCACCGCCACGTGTCTTGATTTGGGGGCTCCCTTTGTATTTTGCTTTCTTATTTTTTATTTTTTTCACAAATGTTTTCAGGTTTTTTAGACTTTTTCTAATTTTCCACCGGTCTTTCTTTGCTTTTGGACCAAAAAAATTGATTTTCTTAGTGCGCGAAAAACACGTTTTTTCTGCCGCGATCGTGCCTCTCGGAAACCGAAAAAAAGAGTTTTTTTCGCGAGAAACACGGATTTGCTTTAGCGAGAGACACGGCCGTGCCTCTTGAAAACGAAAAAAACTCTGTGAGAGGCACGGTTTTGCTTCCGGAAGAGACACGGATTTTCTTTTGCGAGAGGCACGTCCGTGGCTTTCGGAAACGGAAAAAATGCGTTTTTTTTCTTCCGCAAGAGGCATGGCCGTGCCTTTTGGAAATGAAAAAAGCGCGTTTTCTTTTTCTTCTTCTTCTGCGAGAGGCACGAGTTTACTTCTTATGGATGCACAGATTTTCTTCCACGAGAAGCACCGTTGTGTCTCTTTCGAAAAAGGAAAAAAACGTGCTCCTGGTTTGGTTTTTCATAAAAAACTTCGTTAAAACCTACCAACATAGGACCTAGTTTTGTAGATCTCGACGTGAGGAATCCAGTGGTGAAAACGGTTTTAGATTTGGACGCACGGTTTAAGAAATATAACATTTTAAATAACACTAGTAGAAAAAGGGCCTTTTGTCCCGGTTCATAAGGGCCTTTAGTCCCGGTTGGTTCTGAAACCGGGACTAAAGGGTCGGGACTAAAGCCTCCCCCTTTACTCCCGGTTCTTACACGAACCGGGACTAAAGGCCGTCCACGTGGCCGCTGACTAGAGCTCCACCTTTAGTCCCGGTTGGTAACACCAACCGGGACTAAAGGAAATTTTATGATTTTTTTTTTCAATTTTTTCTCAATTTTCAAATTTCTGAATTATTTTAACCTCTAATCTCTAATCACCTCTCATCACTGCTCAATTTAACCTCTAATCTTTAATCACCCCTCATCATTCCAAATCATCTAACTTCCCGGACGGTAACCCATCCTATCACTACCCCAGCCTGAGCACGCTTAACTTCCGGGTTCTATTCTCCCTCGTTTCCAAGTCTGCACTTGTTGTTTTCCTGACAGTAGTAAGATGTCGATCCTATTAACCCTCAGGAGTTTAGCTTGAGCATGAAGTCACAAATTTCACTGTTTGAGTTTGAAACTATTGTTCTCAAAAACAATAATTATTTAGTAACACTAATATTTCTTGAATAGTAGTTTGACCATTGTTTGACCACAGTTTGACCAGATTTGACCAAAATTCAAAAAAACTGAAATAATTATTTAGTTACACTAATATTCTTGAATAATTATTTAGTAACACTAATACTTCTTGAATAAGTAGTTTGACCATAGTTTGACCAGATTTAATGAAAATTAAAAAAAAAACTGAAATTTGAGCATAACTTTTTTTCCTTTTAGAATTTGATGATTCTAAAAATTTGCAAACAGGCCATAGGCCATCAAAATCGGATGCGGATTTTCGTGCTGAACATTTTGATATATTATACGTTTTTTTCTGATATCGTATGCAAAAGTTATAGCCGTTTTACATTTTCCCTACACTTTTTGCAAAACATGTCCAAATTTAAGTTTTTAAATTTTCCTAATTAGTAGATGTAGTAACATAACTACATCTCGAAGGATTTTAATTTTGAAGTTTTTATCATTTTCTTTTGCTTTTTACAAAACTGAAAAGGCGATCCAGGGGGGGTACAGTTTGAAAATGGGACCTTCAGTACCGGTTTGAGACACTAACCAGGACTAAAGGGCATGGCACCCTTTAGTCCCGGTTCGTGTCTCAAACCGGGACTAAAGGCACCCTTTAGTCCCGGTTCGTGTCTCAAACCGGGACTAAAGGGCTCAGGTGAACCGGGACTAATGCCTTAGTCGCACGAACCGGGACCAATGCTCACATTAGTCCCGGTTTGTGACTGAACCGGGACTAATGTGAATATTGCCCTGTGACCAAAGCCCTGTTTTCTACTAGTGTAAACTTACTACGAAAAAAGAGAAAACTCATAGGTTGCGACAAGTGACGCACAACCTGAAAAAAAATGGTGGGAGTGATCTTTGGAACGAGTACTTCTCAATCTCAATTAATGATTTCGACCGCTGCGGCCTCCAGATGTTTCTCCTAACGGCGCCTGTAACGCCCGTTTCTTCGTTTTTTTTCTGAGTGGTAAACCGACCTTTATTGATTAGTCTCAAAGTTTACAGAAATGATAAAGGGATCATGCGGAACCCCTAGCCACTAATGGCGACCAACATCTAAACTAGAAGAAAATTTAGCTAAATTATGAGCATCCCAATTCGACGAACGACGTTCAAAAATGAACTCGCAGCTGGTGAAATCCCTTGACCGAGCTACAATCTCTTTGATTATGCTTGAATACCTGTCTTCGGTGCCCATCCTAATATCTGAGATCACCGCCTTACAATCGCATGCAATAATGATCTTGTCCACCGCCAGATCAAGCGCGAGAGATAGAGCTTCCCGGCACGCAAGAGCCTCGAGTGTAGCTGGATCCATTATATTTGAGAAGACCATGGCAGAGGAGCCTAATAACACGCCATTATTGTCTCTGCAAACTACTGCTGCCGCTCCCCTGTCTCCGCTTCGTGCTAACCGTCCGTCAACATGTATCTTCGATATGCCCGGTCACCGGGACCTCCACTGTTGGCGCAACTTTGGGTTTCTGGGATTCCCGCTCTCAACTCTCCCCTGCGTTCTCCCTGGCCCTTTTAGGGAATCAAGTTCATCAATAAATCTCACAACAAAAGAGTGCGTGGCATGTGGGTTCTGGAGCTCGCCCTCATGAATAGCTTTCCTCCGTGCTGTCCAAATTGCCCACAAAGTAACCACTGTCTCAATCAGTTTCGAGTGTGGCAGGCTTCCAATCAAAGAGAAAATCCAACTTTTGGCATTCGGTTCTATTGTGGACTGGATATGATCAACAACATCAACATCTGCTAAAGCCCAGACACACCTTGCCATCGAGCTGTCCAAAAGAGAATGCCGCCAAGAGTCCTGAACACCACATAATAGGCACTTATCAGCATCTGACATATTTCTCTTGTGACCAACATCCTCGGTGGGGGTCGATTGTTTAGCTAGCCTCCAAAGAAAATTACGGATTTTCCCCGGAACCTGAACATACCACAAAGACGACCACGCATTGCCCTCCTCCTCATAATTTGAACGTCCCACATTGTTCTCCAGCCAGTCTTCCCTCCTCCTTTTAATGTCTACTAGCATGCGGTATGCTGAACGTACTGTGAAGACGCCATTTCTCTCATAATTCCAGGCCCAGAAATCCTCCATGTTTTTAGTACACAAAGGGAAACTTGCAATGGCATTAACATCAGGAGCTAGAAAGAATTGATGTAGCCGCTCCATCTTCCAAGTTGCACTAGTTGCATCAATCAATTCACTGACCAACGTAGGAGGATTGCTGGACAGACTTGTGATTCGTCCCATCATCATGTTGGTGGGAATCCAATTATCCGCCCAAACCATTGTTGCTGATCCGTTACCAATCCTTCGAATCAAACCCTGGAGAAGGATGTCACGACCTTCTAGAATGGCGCACCATACCTGAGATGGTCTGCCTCCCAGTTCAGCCGTGAGTACGGAGCCGTTTGGGAAATATACTACTTTGAGCAATTGAGCACATAAATAATCCGAATTTTGTAGCAATCGCCAGGACTGTTTAGCAAGGATGGCCAAATTAAACATCTGAAAATCACGGAAGCCGAGACCTCCCATAAATTTCGGTTGAGTCATTGATTTCCAAGACACCCAATTTGGTTTTCGCTAGACCTCCTTAGCACCCCCACCCCCCCCCCCCCCCCCCCGCCCAACCACAAATTGGCTGATCTAGCTTTACAAATGTTCACAAGGCGGCGCACACCCCTTGTCACGTTGGGCCGGCCCAGTTTGACCTTTTTTTTTTCTGTTTCTAAACTGCCAAAAACAGGGCGAGACCAAGATTCGAACATGTGCCGCGCGTGATTCAGTGACCGTGATTGCCGCGATAGCTACCCCGGTACCCCACAACCACGCACATTGTGATTACGTTTATGTTTTTACTTCTTTTCTTCTTACTTCATTGTCTTTTTTCTTTTTTCTGTAGCCTTTGTTTTTCTTTTTCGCGAACTTTTTCTTCAAATATTTAACTTTTTTCCAATATCGATGAACTATTTTTCAAACTTGTGAACTTTTTGTCCAAACCGATGAACTTTTTTTCAAAACCGATGAACATTTATTAAATTTTTGTGAACTTTTGACAAAATCAATGAACTTTTCTTCAAAATTCATGTACTTTTTACAAAACTGGATGAACTTTTTTCAAAATCGTTGACCTTTTTTTAAAATCTGTGAGCATTTTTGTTTAAATTTATTTTCAAAATGATGAACTTTTTCTTTCAAATTTGATGAACTTATTTCAAATTTGATGAACTTCTTTTCAAAATCAATGAATTTTTACAAAATCGATGAACTTTCTTTCAAATTCGATGAACTTTCCAAAATCTGTGAACTTTTTTTTTTCAAAATCGATGTACTATTTTAAAATTTGTGAACTATTTCTAATTCAATGAACCTTTTTGAAATTGATGAACTTTTCTTCAAATTCATGAACCTTTTTAAAATTGATAAACTTTTTTTGAAATCGATGAACTGTTTTTTAGATTCGCGACTATTTTCAAATTCATACCCTTTTTCTAAAGCACATTTTTTCCCGATTTCGTGAACTTATTTTTTATTCGCAATTTTTTTTAAATTCATGAACTTGTTTCAATTTTTTGAAAAGTCAACGGGGCATTGGTCAAACGGTGAGTGGTGAAGGTCACACGAACGACCGCGCGATGCAACCATCATCGATCGATGCCTCTCGAGCGAGCTGCTTTTTTTTTTTTTTGAGGATTCGAGCAAGCTGCCTGTAGAGCGATCTCGTGGTCGCTGGTTCTTGGTGGGCCGGCCGAATAAACCAGGCGCGTGAGCGCCCGCTGGTCAACTGGCGCTTAAGGCGCCCTTTAGGAGATCCCCTGTGTAAACGTGCCGTCGTGGCACTATCATGGGCCACGAACGGAGCAAGCCACGGGAAAAGGCCAGCGTTTTGGTTCGTTTCCAGCACACGGGCCAGTAACAGCAGGGCAACCGGACCACACCACCGCCGTCTCTCCACGCCCGCACGATGCCGGGGACGCTCTTAGCTACTCCCGGTCGTTATTCCAATTCGCCAGAATCATATTCCCTTGTTCTTCTCCTTTCTTTGGTTACTAATCTTGGTGTTATCCATGGTTTGCGCTTACAGGTTGCCGAGCTGCGGCCATGTCTTTTTCGTCGACTCGCCCCTTCCACCAGACGGCTGAAATGTGTGGCTGCGTCGGGCAATGGGCGTCAAGGACTTCGCGCCAGCCAATACCGGTTTCATGATGATGAGCCGCTGTGGCTTGCGGTGGTTAGAGAAATTCGCTCTGTAAGTGTAGATCTTGCTTCCCCCCCTGCTTGTGCTGTTTGACGATGAGATGAGTTAGAATTGCCCTCTATTATCTGGAGTTTGAGGAACTTGGTGATCTTCTTGGCTGAGCAGCCAAGGCAACTAAAGCACCTCGAGTGGCCAGGCTTCGGGAATACAGTATGGCACTTGCATTTGAAGTTTATTTCTTAGGTCGGTGTTATTCAGGTTTTGTAGTCGTATATTCTTAACGGTGCAATATATTCCCTTGTGGACTTATCAGCTTACCAGTTAAGGAGTGTAAACACATGATTTCGAGTGATGCAGTAGGTTGGTTATAAGATTACAGTGTGTATAGTTCATTCTCGATGAGTTTGCAATAGACAAACTCTGAATCTTATACCTTGAACCAACAGGAGTCAAAATGTATTTATGTTCAATAAAGTAGTACTAAACTATGTCCTTATCATGATTCCTGTCTTTTGTCTCCAATGTTCGTGATTTATGAATCGTCTAGACTTCTAGTATCATATGCATGCATCCTAAATGCTAGATTAGCTCGTTGCTGGTTGTTGGTCAGTTTGTTAGCACACTATATATTATTTGATGTCTTACTGCTTTTAGGTGGTCAAGATTTAAGTTGCTACATCATTCATGTCATGGCTAATTTGGAAACAGTTCTATGTTTAATTAAATCATTATCATTGGCAGTTGAGGACGACAACACTTACTCTCATACTTGTTGTGGTGTTCATTGTTGCCGTGTCTTACGTTGACGCTGCCCTTTCATACATTTTGTCCTGGCTGCTTCAGAAATCGGCATAGTTTACTGGTATGCTACTTGTTTCCTTTTGTTACAACTGCTTAGTCCATTGTTCATTTAGACTCAGAATGCAGATGCATTGTTCCTCATACAAATGATGTAATTATTTTTGGGATATGTCGGAATGCTATTATCAGCTGACAACATGCTCCTCCCTTGAGTCCCTTCATGCTATTTATTACATTGAGAGAGTAATAGCAAATGTACAATGCCTGATGCTGTAATAATTTGTAAGGACCACATTGTTCAATGAACTGAAGTGTTACCATTTGGCATGCGGTCGAGTAGGCTGGCAAGTAATTCATTGATCAGCATATATATGTTTATTATTTGACTCTGATTTAGCAGAGCAGAATAGAAACAGTACTGCAGCAGTAATTCAATCTCTTGATGTTGCTTGTATACCATGCAGTCCTGGCAAATTATGGAGGGGTAGATGATGCTATACAGACCGGAGGTGGGAAGGTGGTTATTGTCCCTGTATACCATGTTATCCTGAGGGTCGAGAGAATCGACAGGAATGCTGTGCAACTGAGATTTGTTTGTTGCGAATGCATAATGTATTTACGCAGTTGCTTACTATGGTAATTAAATGTTAACTATTTATATTTGGTTAAGAAAGGAAAGAAAACAGAATTACTCATTCGCCCCTAATTCTGTGATTCAAACTCTTATCTGCTAGTTGTTGTCAGTTCTTGTTGAATGTGCTCCATCAGTGAGAATCTCAATCTGTTACGTTAAGAACTGTTTTCTTTTTCTTGTAAATGTGCGGGTCCATCTGCAGAGATCTGAAGAAATTTGCATTTCTTAGATGCTGAATGTAACTGAGATATGTACTGAGGCAATCACAGCTTTTTCTTTCTCAAACATGCACCTGCCAATTTGTATTGAAAGAACTGATTTCACCCTGATCCATTGTTTTTTAAGAAAAATCACCCTTATTCATCATATGTTTAAAAGTGTGCAGACACCGATATAAAATGTTTGGCAGCAGGCAAGCAACTAGCCAACTATCCGGCAATTATTGGTATCATGGATCTGAATTTGGACTTTCTGTGTCATGGATATGAAACTACCTAACCATTTACTCTATACAGTTCCATAGTGGATGCAGATCACATGGAGAAATGAGGAAATGAAGATGGGGATGGAAATCGAGTTGTGCCAGAGTTGAAGCGATCAGGTCAAGCAAGCAACTGGCATTCATCTTCCTCCAGGTTATATCACTAGTAGAAAACAGGGTACTAGTCTCGGTTCCAGAGGGCCTTTAGTCCCGGTTCTGAAACCGGGACAAAACAAACGGGACTAATGCCCAAAACCTTTAGTCCCAGTTGGCTTATGAATCGGGACTAAAGGCGCTCCACATGGCCGCTGTCTGGAGCTCCACCTTTAGTCCCGGTTGATAACACCAACCGGGACTAAAGGAATTTTTTTTGAAATATTTTTTATTTGATTTTTTTTTAAAAAAAATGAAATTTTTTTTATTTTTTTTCCAATTTTCAAATTTCTGAATTATTTGACAATTTAATGTGTAATCACCACCCCTCATCACTGCTCAAGTGTGGAGCAGTCATTCCAAATCGTCTAACTTCCCGGTCGGTCACCCACCCTCTCACTACCCGCGCCTAAGCACGCTTAACTTTCGAGTTATATTCCCCTTAGTTTCCAAATCTGCGCTTGTTGTTTTCCTGACAATAGTAAGCTGTCAATCCTATTAACCCTTAGGAGTTGAACTTGAGCATGAAGTCACACGTTTCACCATTTGAGTTTGAAACTATTATTTTTTTAAACAATAATTATTTAGTAACAATATTTCTTGAATAAGTAGTTTGACCATAGTTTGACCACAGTTTGACCAGAGTTTGACCAAAAATTCAAAAAACCTTAAATTTGAGGATAATTTTTTTTCCTTCAGAATTTGAGGATTCTAAAAATTTGCAAAACGGCCTATGGCGGTCAAAATCGGAACAGGCTTTTCGTGCTGAACATTTTGATATATATAAACGTTTTTTTTTTTCTTCGATCCTGTATACAAAGTTATAGCCGTTTTACTTTTTCGTAAAACTTTTTTGCAAAACATGTCGAAATTTATTTTTTTAAATTTTCCCAGATGTAGTAACATAACTACATCTCGAAGGATTTTAATTTTTTGAAGTTTTTATCATTTTCTTTTTTTTTTCAAAACTAAAATGGCGATAGGGGGCCGGGGGGGGGGGGGGGGGGGTAGAGTTTGAAAATTACAGAACCCCTTTAGTGCGGGATGGTGTCCATCCAATCCTATCGTCGACTACATCTGCTAGCATCGTCCCAGCCAGAGTCACATAAAGTTAACCAAGCCAGAGTCCGTTCTATTAAAATGGCAAAAAAGATTACTTTTTAATATAACAAAAACTATTCTAATCAACTATTTTATAGGCTAACCAACTATTAATACAAAATAGAACCAAAATAATATTATAATTGTTTAAATTTATCTACTGTTGTCTAACAGAAGCATCTCAACATGTTATCAGAATCATATAGAAAGACTACACCTAAAAATAAT